>JAJOZX010001020.1:0-157500 GCA_023014485.1 Bathynomus jamesi | reverse complement strand
GTCGAGAGACTCATCAAATTAGTAACCGAAACCTCTGCCAGTGTAAGTGGAATAGAAGAGAGGGACGGATTCATCCGCTCCCGTCTTCACTCCCGAACAAAAATTCCACGATTTGATTCTAAGAAAGATTACCGTATGTAAATCGACATGCAGCCAAAGGAAGGGTGGTTGGGGCTGGATAGGGTGGAACTCGACGTACAGCCACCTCCTCGTGGTGAGTTCTGGGTTGCTAATTTTATAAAATTAGCAAGCGAGGAGCTGTACTTAGTACTTATCGTACTTATAACATCGCATTAACGTAATTATAATCCATTTAGACTTTTCTCGGGACAGAAGATATTACTCTAGAGTCATAAAATTTTGCGTGTGTGTTATTTCATGCCTAAGCAACGATATAAATGCTATGGGAAATATATAAATGCATTATTTAAGACAAAGAGCCGATCTGAAAATATGTATATAAATTACCTATTTTTTCAACAGTTGACGTTGTTGCCGGGGGCAAAAGATATTAACGTAGGACAACGCGCTTGGAAAAACGATCATATGAGGTCTTTTTCATCGACTTTATAGTTATTAGGAATAATTTTGATGCATATTGAAATATTTTAAAAATTATAAGAAAAATATGTTTTTGACTACTAAAATATGATTTTCATCGCTCTGCCGGGGGCAGAAGATGATTACCTATTAAGCTAAGATTTTGCAGAGGCTATTTTCTCATGCATGCGCAAGTTTTTGTCTCTATTAGAATATGGAAATCGAAAAAAATGTAAAATCGATCCACCCTAAATATTTTTTTATATAACATTGAGGCATCAGTTGTAATTTTTTCCAATTTATATTTATTTCTTTATTCTTTTGTGACCTATGTGTCATTCAGACAATAACTATAAAAACCTTTGGTAATTTTTTCCCTATGTATATATATATATATATATATATATATATATATATTATATATATATATAATATATATCCTTATATATTGCTTATATATGTCGTATATATTCTTATAGTTCTTTATATATCATTAGGCATCATTTTGTTTTCCAGTTCATATTTATTTGTACTTTTTATTCTTTTGTGACCTAGGTATGATTCAGACAATAACTATAAAAACCTTTGGTAATTTTTTTTTCCCTTATAAATTTGTGTTTCTCTTACAATTTATGTTTCAATTTATTTTATAGGTTTATTTCTTTATTTTATTTCTTTGTGACATATATATCATTTTGGCATCATCTATTAAATTGATTGTAAACCTTCCAATTGAACTTGAATTTGTATGCTCCGCTTACAATTTTTTATGTTTTTATCCGCATGTTTATTTCTTTATGTATTTCGGTTGTGACCTACAGTATATATCATTTAGGCATCAGTTTGTAATTTTTTTATCTATTTTCGCTTCCAATTTATATTTATTTTCATTTCTTTATTCTTTTGTGACCTATGTATCATTCAGACAATAACTATAAAAAATTGGTTGTAAACAAGCCATTTGAATTTATGTTGAATTTCGGGCAAAGTGCTAAAATTGTTAGTTTTCTGTACAAATGTGTTTGCTCCTCCCACAATTTTTATTCCTATACTTACTATATATATTTATATATATATACTGTATATATATTTTTGTAACCTATATATTGTCTTGAACTCTCCTTTTACTTCAGTGTTCCTGAGGATGTCATTAGACGAAAGCGCTTGAGCACTACTTTGTGTTTCTTTTCCCTTCGTGGTTTTATTCATCATAAATATTTTTCACGTGTCACTTTCGTGAAATAATTTTCATATATATATATATATATTATAATCACCTGCAGGTGTAATTATTTCCTATTTCCTATGAAGTATATTTGAATGTGGGAGGCGTAATTATGGGAAAATAAGGAGAAATCATAACTTCACATTTTCGATGCAAGTATATATTTCTCATTTGAAAATAGGATCTACATTAATTTATGTATTGTTCCATACAGTCATTTAAATGAGGCCCTCTTTTCTTATCTACATGAAGTGCGCCTGTGTGCGTAAATTATCGTATTGTGTGTGTGTGTGTGTGTGTGTGTGTGTGTGTTTTAAGATGTTAATTACTGCGTCAAACTAACTAGCTCTTCTTAAGTTTCATTGTATTTACATCAAGTTATGTATATTAAAACAGCTACAGGACCATTTTGGTGTTGAACAATTCAGTTGTTGGAAGCAAATGAGGGAGCAGTGTCGTCAATTCATTGTTGTTAAAAAAATAAAGTTAAAATTCTCTTAAAAAATTTATTAATTTATCCTCAAATTTATTAATTTATTATTTTATTCAAAATAATAAATTAAAAATCTGCTTTATATTTAACTTTTATCCGTACGACTTTTCATTATGCGGGAAGGAGGGGCTACCAACAAAGAAATTCCTGTTTGTTTTAGCATCTCATCTAAGTTAAGAACGCATATAAGGCGGCACGGCAGTAACTTGTACTTTATTTAAATGTTGGTTCAATAGCAGTTTTCTGCCTGATAGTTAGCAAGAAACCCACTTTATCTGGAAACTAACTCGAGAATAATAGTTTTCGGGAGAAAAGCTAAACTGGCAACACTGTGAAAGAGTCAAAGCCATCATCTGAAGAGCGGAAACACAAAAATTCACAGCTTTTTAAGTTTGGCTAATAAAGTAAAGTTGAATTTGCATGCTACTTCCGAGTAATGATTTGTTGTATTGAATTTCATACCACTTTCTAATTTAAATATATTTACGAAGAAAGTATAAAAATTGGAAAAAATCTGACATTAAAATTAACCCATTAGTGCCCATGGTAGAATTTCCTACCAACAAAATTGTTTGTTATGATTGCATCACTTTTTCTCGTATTCACGTGATCTTCGGTACGAGTCATTGATATGACGCAATCTTTTAGATTCTCAAATCGATCCATTTTGAATGACCAAAATATTTCCTTTTGAAAGGAAATATTTTAGTGATTCAAAATGGATCGATTTGAGAATCTAAAAGATTGCGTCATATCAATGACTACGAACTTCCGAAGATCACGTGAATACGAGAAAAAGTGATGCAATCATGACAAACAATTTTGTCGGTAGGAAATTCTACCACTGGGCACTAATGGGTTAATATAGCGAATAATAATTACACCAAATCTTTCTGAAGAAGTTCACAAATATTGACAAGTGTTACTAAATTCATTATCAATACTCAAAATACATCAGTGATGTTACGGGGGTAATTTCCCTTAATATCCCTCATTCAAAAATTAAAAGGGAGGCAACTTTTTTTACACAAATTATCTCTATAAAATCACTTAACTTCAAATTCACTTTGTAAAGGTAATGTATGGACACCCTGTATATGAGGCGTTACGAATACGTGACGAACTCGACATGGGTGCGAAATCCGTTTTCTATACCATCATATTATCTAGGATGAACTCTTTTAAATGGATAATGACGCATGATGCGATTCGTCACTAAACTTCGCAAAATTCACTTCTTTTAAGGGGGGGGGAAAAAACCCATGCGCTCATGGCAGATTGTGGGAGAATTCCGCGGATACTTGTGACAAACTCGGCTGGCAGCTAAACCAATCAGCGTCTCTTGCGGAGTGCGGTCTAGTTATTATTATTATTAATACAATAATCTACACCCATTTCCGACAAGAATTATACAAACTCCATCAAAATCTACCCATTTTTGGCAAAGTTATGGTGATTTCTAATTTGCAAACGCCTCATATATAATATATATAAATGACTCATACCTATATATATATATATATATATATATATATAATATATACTGAAGCGCCTCGGTAGTTTAGTGGTTACCATCGCTGACTACGGATCCATCGGCCCCGGGTTCGATTCTCGGTGACGGTAGTCGGCGCGCAGCAAACAGAGCTGTTCATCCTTTCATACAATAAAAATTGTTGATAGATAAATGGGTAGCCCATCGGTTAAGACGCTGAGCTGCTGATCGGGATGTCGTGAGATCGAGTCCGAGTAGGGATTCTGTAATTTCTGACCACTCGTGATGGGTCGTGGTTCGGATTCCACGTTAAGCTGTAGGTCTGAGGTGGAGGAACAAGCTTGACCTTCGTCAAAATGAAAAGTTTGGGCGGAAGCAAATCCAAGGTCACATATATATAATTAAGACTAAATACACTAGAAAGAAGTTCCCTGCTACCTACCGTTAAACTTTTTCCATTACTGTTTATCAATCAAACCATTCATGCTCAAGGGCGTGTTTGGTTTGGTCAAAATACAGATCACAGCTATTTCTGCGAATGCTTTCCTTGAGGGAGTTGGTTTATTTATCCCAAGAATAATAATAATAATTGCCTCACTTGAATGAAAGCAATGCCTTCATCATTTGATTTATTAATATGGCCAAGAAAAAAAAGATAAGGAAAATATGCGAAGACTTTAAAACATTTTGTTTACGAGACTATTTCATAATTACGTCATCAAAACTCGGTTCTTTTCTTTCATCACGCTCTCTCTTTCTTCTTTTTAACTGAAACGGTTTGATGAAACTCGACTCACTTTACTGCAGAAGCTCATATATACACACCATGCTTGTCTTTCGAAATTAAATAATCTTATTTAAACTAATTAGTGGTAGGAGTATTTGCTTTTATTGACATTCAGAAGGCCATTGACCCTTAAGTGACTGCTTTAGGGCTTTCACAAACGCTTGCCAGCTCTTGTTAAGTCAACGAGTCGGATGCTGTTTGTTTGTTTTCTTGCTTGCAATCCACCACCATCGTCAACAATAACAAGAACCTATCTTAAAGCGAAATGTAAAATATTATATATAGAGAGAGAGAGGGAGGGAGGGAGGGAGGGAGAGAAAGAGAGAAAGAAAAAGAAAGAGAGAGAGAGAGAGAGAGAGAGATTCATCATATTTTAGCATTTACCCTCAAGTCTGCAGTAAGCTAAAAGTAAATACTGTGAAATATTTGAATCTATATAATATAATAAGAGAGCTG
Source organism: Bathynomus jamesi (assembly GCA_023014485.1). Classification (NCBI taxonomy): domain Eukaryota; kingdom Metazoa; phylum Arthropoda; class Malacostraca; order Isopoda; family Cirolanidae; genus Bathynomus; species Bathynomus jamesi. Next base: position 152,507 of record JAJOZX010001020.1, on the reverse strand, counting down.
TCCGTCTGTCTGTCTGTCCGTCCGTCACACTTTCAGAAATTGTGAGAAAAAAATTCAGAAATTGTAAAAAAAATTCAGAAATTGTATTACGGGCGGAAATGTGAAGCTCAAGATTTTCATGACTGTGTTCTTTTCTGTAGTTTAGCAATGGGGGAAGGGTGGGGGTGGGGGTAATGGGGGATGGGTGGGGCAATGGGGAGGGGTGGGGGTAATGGGGGAGGGGGTTAGCCCCCAAGTTGCATGAATGGGGGTGAGGAGGTTTTGGCTTTTGGGAGATACCAGATTCAGAAATGTTGACACAATGTGAAGCTCAAAATTTTCACGGCTGGGTTCTTTTTTTGTAGTTTAGCCTGTCTAACCGTCAGCGAAGCGGCGAGAACTGTACTAGTTAATGATAATTTAGATCTTCATTTTTTGCTGTAAATGAGTAATGTTGAGCGATAAACTTAGAACTGTGAATTACATGGTCTAGGTTTCAAAGTAATATATATTAATTATTATATGCCCTCGTTATGACGATACAAAATGATAGTACAGTATTAGTACTGAATAGTGATAACTGTACCTAAGTATTATTAGTAATTATTACTTTTAAGCAGGTTAAACCAGTATATAAACAATAATTACGTCTTTAGCACCAAAGCTTGGCAATTCTAGTCCTTCTAGCATCAATTCCACTTCCAGTTTTAGTTCCAAACTGAAAATACCTTGGATTCCAGTTAAGATCCTGATAACATTGTTAAATGTGAGGGCTTTCATAATTGTAGATAAAAGTGAAATTTATTTTAGTCACCCTTCAGCTGGAAAAACATAGCCTAAAACTTTCAATAACCTCTGCCGGAAAAAAAGTTTGAGAAACAATCAATTCTCCAAACTTAATTAGACATTAACTTCAGCTGAAATAATTAGAGAATTTTATTTTTTTCGTAGTTCTAAGAAGTGTCATGATCATAATGATAGGGTTTATTGGCAGGAGATAAATCCTATAAAAAAAAAGGGTACAATACTGATGAAGGTAATAAACGCTACAATTAATCAAACAATAAGAAATTTTAAAAAGAAATAATAAAAAAAATAGTGATGAAACAAGTTGTAATAAAAGCAATAATAAAACTATCCGAATATATACTTTATTAGGGATAAATTTTTAACTCAGAAGGCCACCAGGACTGATTCTCCCACCCAACACAAACATTACAATTAAAGTATTCAAATAAAGATTCCAAAATGCTTTATAAATAGTTTGATTTCTAAACAAATGATAAACGTTTCCAACAAATTCAGTGAAAAAAAAATCTTCTACTTTCAAGAAAATTTGCACATTGACTGCAAATTCTAAATGTTTTCCAATTGCAATAATTGACTACAAATTCTAAACGTTTTCCAACTGCAATAATTGACTACAAATTCTAAACGTTTTCCAACTGCAATAATTGACTACAAATTCTAAACGTTTTCCAACTGCAATAATTGACTACAAATTCTAAACGTTTTCCAACTGCAATAATTGACTACAAATTCTAAACGTTTTCCAACTGCAATAATTGACTACAAATTCTAAACGTTTTCTAACTGCAATAATTGACTACAAATTCTAAACGTTTTCCAACTGCAATAATTGACTACAAATTCTAAACGTTTTCCAACTGCAATAATTGACTACAAATTCTAAACGTTTTCCAACTGCAATAATTGACTACAAATTCTAAACGTTTTCCAACTGCAATAATTGACTACAAATTCTAAACGTTTTCCAACTGCAATAATTGACTACAAATTCTAAACGTTTTCCAACTGCAATAATTGACTACAAATTCTAAACGTTTTCCAACTGCAATAATTGACTACAAATTCTAAACGTTTTCCAACTGCAATAATTGACTACAAATTCTAAACGTTTTCCAACTGCAATAATTGACTACAAATTCTAAACGTTTTCCAACTGCAATAATTGACTACAAATTCTAAACGTTTTCCAACTGCAATAATTGACTACAAATTCTAAACGTTTTCCAACTGCAATAATTGACTACAAATTCTAAACGTTTTCCAACTGCAATAATTGACTACAAATTCTAAACGCTTTCCAACTGCAATAATTGACTACAAATTCTAAACGCTTTCCAACTGCAATAATTGACTACAAATTCTAAACGTTTTCCAACTGCAATAATTGACTACAAATTCTAAACGTTTTCCAACTGCAATAATTGACTACAAATTCTAAACGTTTTCTAACTGCAATAATTGACTACAAATTATGAACGTTTTCCAACTGCAATAATTGACTACAAATTCTAAACGTTTTCCAACTGCAATAATTGACTACAAATTATAAACGTTTTCCAACTGCAATAATTGACTACAAATTCTAAACGCTTTCCAACTGCAATAATTGACTACAAATTCTAAACGCTTTCCAACTACAATAATTGACTACAAATTCTAAACGTTTTCCAACTGCAATAATTGACTACAAATTCTAAACGTTTTCCAACTGCAATAATTGACTACAAATTCTAAACGTTTTCTAACTGCAATAATTGACTACAAATTATGAACGTTTTCCAACTGCAATAATTGACTACAAATTCTAAACGTTTTCCAACTGCAATAATTGACTACAAATTCTAAACGTTTTCCAACTGCAATAATTGACTACAAATTCTAAACGTTTTCTAACTGCAATAATTGACTACAAATTATGAACGTTTTCCAACTGCAATAATTGACTACAAATTCTAAACGTTTTCCAACTGCAATAATTGACTACAAATTATAAACGTTTTCCAACTGCAATAATTACAATGGTGCCTTTCGAATAAAAGGTATTTTTCTTAAAAGTTCGCGACCAAGACAATGTTGAAAGATATTTCACTTCAACTTTTGCCTGGTGAACAATTAAATACTAGACTTTCTTTTTTTTAAACAAGTTAAGAATTTGGAGTTTATTGGGTTCAGGCAAAATACTTTTATAAATCGTAATAGTGACATCCATTTACATAAGCCTAAAGCCTATATCACATTGCCGTTTGATGACGTTTGTTCGGCTGAAAAGAGATTTTTCCTGTTGAGACATTAACCGACAACAATCGGAGTTTGAAAAGTTTCGAAATTTTTTCGATAAATTGCGATTAATACATTGGATGTAATGGTGGCACATTCAATTGTGTCTGAATTAGGCATAGATATGGTATATTTCGTCATATTTTGCGTTCAGTGGTTTTCTTTTTAGTAATCTATAATGTGTTTGATTATAACACACGCATAGCTACTTCTAATCTATCTAGACTCTATAAGCTTAACCAGAATGAGATAGCGTAACCCTAGGCTAGCTTACTATTCATCGCACACATCGAGACAATTTCTACTGAAGCAATTTCAGTGAGAAGAATATTTAACTGTTGCGTCCTTTTCATCCATATTTCTCAAGCTGTACCGTCTTGAGGCCAGGCTAAGCCAATTAAATTTCGCGCCACAAATTCATCGGTGTTATGACAACAAAAAATTCCATGTGATATACTGATCGCTATTCAGCGGCTTTAAAGAGCTCTGTAACAACACGACCCAAACGCCAACAAACAACCGTGTAATAAGGGTTCAATGGGGTTGTTTAACCTTCTTCGCAACATCTAAGGTCATAGGACGGAGGGGACCTACAGCTTTAAGTGGGATCTGAATTACGGGTCGCTACATAATGTGGACGCAGAGGGCAATCTCCCATCCAACTACTACCCAGACCCAGTGTCACTTAACTTCGTTTATCGACGGGAAATGATCTTACGACATTGTCCACGACGTGGACCTGATATGGACTTAACTGGATAATTCTGACCATAAAGAAAATGATTTCGGTTCAAGTTCGATCCTAAAAGTTTATAGCCGAGAGAAATATAAATTAAAGGGTTCTTTCCTTCGTAAGCCTACCTCATTTTTCATTGGTTAATAACGGACACATCTGCTAACAAAGCAAACTCCTTCAAACATACTTTAGTTTCCCATTCTCGATCGAAAATTTTAAAAATTCACTTAAAAAAGTTTAAGTTCAATATGGACCCCAAAGATGTCGATCAATCAGCCTCGTCTTAACATACGCCAGTTCGTGTCATGGCTAACCGTTCCGTAATAAGAAAAATATTGGAATAATAGCTAAAGGAATCCCAGCAAGAAGCAAAGAACTTAATAGGATCCCTGGAATTAATTCCAATTCCGATTTTGGAATCGCAATTATCCATTTGTTTCAGTACGACTTTTAAACAACAAAAACTATAAAAAAAAAACACCAAAAAATAGTCTTTTACAGTACGTTTCCAATCCCAATGAACTCCATGTACAGCCAGGGAAACTGCATGTCTGAATCTGCACAAATTACACTGTTTAACAATGATTTTGTCTCGGGAAAAGTTTTTTTTATAGAGTTTTTAACGCTGATTACAAAAATGGTCTTATTATTTTCGTATCACGTATAGTTTTTGAGAAATTTCCATTTTTTTGTTTTGGAAAAAATATTCAATTTTTGTAGTAAAAGCTGTTCATTTATTTTATTATCTTCCAACTCTGACCACATGTGATGTTTGTCTTATTGCGTCGTGTGTATTGCTACTCTTATAGTATGTGTGATGTTAATATCTTTTAATATTTTGTATATTTAATTAATTATATACAATATACAATAAATGTATAATAGTTTTTAAGATTTCATGGAAACTATGCTTGATACGCCAAAATGAATAACATTTTCGGAATCAGCAGCAGAGTCGACTTCATATAGACCAGCTTTGTTTGTTGCTGAGACAGAATAAAAGTAAAAATTTGTTGTTCAGTGTTTACAACTAACTAGATTGAAATTTACACTGTGTTTTGACGTCATAATTATGTTGTTGCTTTATCATTGTATTGTCTCATGTTTTACACACTGAGGATGAAAATTGTTGACTTATAACGTTGTTTTTATTTTTTAAATTAATGTGTAAAAGGGTTGTTACAGCCCATTAACCCGTTGTTTTTGAAAAATTCAGGTGTTATGATGTCGAGTTATAGATACAGCAGAGGCTGTAATGCACATGAACTTCCGTGTAAACAAACACTTATGAAACGTTACGAGAAAGAACGGTACATCAAGACAAACAAGTCACACACCACACACACACACACACACACATATATATTATAATATTATATATATATATATATATATATATATATATAACTGCAAAGAACACGCAGTATAAATAACGTAAAGAACGACGCTTGTATAGGAGATATTCCGCGCAAGACGAGAGAGAGAGAACGAAACAAATGAAAAAATGAGGTTTCTGCGAGTATGTAGAAGAATTACGGCATTTGGAAGAGTGAGGCCCATGGTGTAATGGTATCGCATCTGACCGGCAATCGGAAGATCCCGGGTGGTTACCTCATTTTTTCATTTGTTTCGTTCTCTCTCTCTCGTCTTGCGCGGAATATCTCCTATACAAGCGTCGTTCTTTACGTTATTTATACTGCGTGTTCTTTGCAGTTAAATGTATATAATGTTACGGCATGCGGGAGGTGCCCCCTTGGGGCATTGGTTTCTGCGAGTATGTAGAAGAATTACGGCATTTGGAAGAGTGAGGCCCATGGTGTAATGGTATCGCATCTGACCGGCAATCGGAAGATCCCGGGTTCGATTCCCGGGTGGTTACCTCATTTTTTCATTTGTTTCGTTCTCTCTCTCTCGTCTTGCGCGGAATATCTCCTATACAAGCGTCGTTCTTTACGATATATATATATATATATATATATATATATATATATATGGGAATGAACTCAGAATGGTCCCCTGAGTTTTTTATGATACACACAGACAGTGCATGGAACAAGGAACTCTTCTGGGATAATTAAATCCACTATAGTCCGAATAAGTAATGGTAAATGACAAATACCATAGTTTTTCTTTTTCATGATGCTAGCCCGACGTGGGCAACGGGTCACTCGCAAAGTGACCCACTTGCGAGTGACCCGTTGCCCACGTCGGGCTAGCATCATGAAAAGAAAAACTATGGTATTTGTCATTTACCATTACTTATTCGGACTATAGTGGATTTAATTATCCCAGAAGAGTTCCTTGTTCCATGCACTGTCTGTGTGTATCATATATATATATATAATATATATACACTGTATATTACCTGCAGTAGGCTTATATCTATGATCTACCTATCTTTTTGGATACAAAAGGAGAAAAGAGCGCTACTGAAACACCAATCACTAGAGGGCGCTTTGTAAAGCCTTTAAAAGATCAGAAAATGAGATAGTTTTGTTGTTTTTTACAATATGAGGGTGTTTGAAAGGAAGAGAAAATTGAGTGTTGTAGAAAATCATTGAATTTTACAATTTTTTGTTCTTTGTTTGTCGAAGTATATATATATATATATATATATATATATATAGAGAGAGAGAGAGAGAGAGAGATGAGAGAGAGAGAGAGAGAGAGAATTGTTTTATTATTTTTAATTTGGTAAAATATATATATCTAATAAGAATGGCACCAAATTGCTTCAAAATCAGATTTAGCTGATAATATTGTCACTCTTCGCTATTCATTACCCAATGACTCGAACCTACTGACTGACTCTACACGAGTGCCAAAGAGTGCCAGAGTTATCAGAGTCCCTTTGACTCTGACCATGACTCTAACAGAGTGCCGAGGAACGAACGAACAAAAAAACATTATTTAGTCTTCAGTTTAGAAAGAACAAAATGTCAGTTTGTATTGAACTCTGATCGCGTATGGATGTGTTCAGTCCTAGAAAAGATAATTGATAATGAAATTATTTTTTTAATGTTGGATGCAAGAATAGTATAGACTCGTACTCGAGAAATTAATTGCCTATTTTCTGTCCCATTTTAATTGCTCAGTTCGTTGGTTGTCCTCGAGAAAGAAATTCAAGAAATTTTTCTTTTATCTCTACTGTAACCAAAATGTTTATTTGAAAATTTCAAGTGATAATAATGTTAATATTAATGTTAAATTATTATAAATAATTGGGTAACTTACGAAAAACTGGAACACTTGTAGCATAAATTATAACTGCTTGACAGAGGGTTGATTAATGAGTTTTATTTATGTGGCTGAAGAGTACATATATATATATATATATATACAGCCTCGAGCGAAGTCTATTAAAATTGCCAGAAAAAATATAAATTTCACTTTTCGTCAACTAAATTGAAAGCATTTTTCATCCGCCATTGCGACTATACTATTTGCACAGAATTCAAAACAACAACAATAATAATATTTGGATAGAAGTTTTGTAACGAAGAGGTCCAACTCCGTTAGTTGGTTGTTCAGATTATTCATAAACCACCCCGGGTTTTTTTCAGTCCTCCCCTCAATAACGACTTTGGTAACTACTCCTGACGAAGCTCTTTCAGTATGGCGTGATCCGCATGTCTCTGACGGCGCAGGACGTGGTCGAGCGAGCGGGCATCGAACTCTCGCGCTGCATTTCCGGTCTCGGACTGCGCCCCCGGAAACCCGAGGGGAAGATGGGGTCGGTGCGGCGAGGGGGCGTCATGGAGAAGGTGGCCAATGTGTTTTGCGGCAACAGTGCCGCCACCACCGGAAACTCCATCGTCAGCGGCAGGAGCTGCAAATCTGACGGCGGAAAACCGATTCCGCCTGAGAAGCCCTCCAGGTTCCTGCTGGGAAAGGTGCGAAACGGCAGTCTTCCGCATGCGGTGTCTACGACTGCAGTTAATGGGCACCAAGGGGGTGTTTCCCCACGGTTGAACCAACAAACGAAGCAACAGCGCTCTCCGGCGGTTACCCGCGTGCGGCAGGCGCAGACGACGCGGTCAGCGACGTGGGACGAGCTGATCCGAGACGAAGCGTTCCTAAACCGCTTCTTCTACTACTTCCCCGCGATCGAGAGGGCCATGCTGGCACAGGTGTGCCTCAAGTGGCGATCCGTCCTTTACCAACCCAAGTTCTGGCACGGCCTCCGACCCGTCCTTCACTGTCGACAGCTCCGCAGCGCCTCCGTCGAGGCCACGACCGAGATGAGGCGACGGTTCTACGTGTCGGTCCAGATGCGGGGTTTCGATTCCATGGTCCTCGTCTGCGCCTCAGACGAGGACCTCCTCGACCTAGTAGCCAACTACGCCGTCAATAGAACCAAGAACCTGCGCGCCGTCGGGCTCCGCTGCTCGAGCGTCACAGACAAGGGCGTCGAGACGCTCTTGGACCATCTAAATGGTGTCTACCAGCTGGAACTTCAAGGCTGCAACGAGATTACGGAAGCGGGGCTTTGGGGATGTCTCAGCCCCAGGATCGTCTCCCTTTCCGTGTCAGACTGCATCAATATTGCTGATGAAGCAGTCGGGGCCATCGCCCAGCTCTTGCCATCCTTGTACGAACTGAACCTTCAGGCATACCACGTGACCGACGCAGCTCTCGCTTTCTTCAGTCCAAAACAAACCTCAACTCTCTCCATTCTCAGACTCCACTCCTGCTGGGAACTCACCAACCACGCAATTGTTAACATAGGTAAGGGCTTCTGGAGAGAGAGAGAGAGAGAGAGAGAGAGAGATTGATGTAGACAAAAAAAGGCAAAAAGATCCACCCTAGATTAATCTAGGGTATATCTACCTGTAAAATGGTAATTCAGGGGAGGGAACGTAGTAATAGTAGTAAAATATGGGATATGGTTCTCTCTACCTTCACTAGCAAAACCAGTTTTGACAGCAAAAGTGTTGAGATAAGCAAAATAGGAAAGTTAGAAGATTACTAGCGAAATCCAAAATGGTTTATACATTTGTACGATACATACCCACACTAAATGAAATGTAAATGATAGGCTGAGGTACGACACTTTATAACACTATCGGTTTTATAAAAGATATAATTCGTTTATTCATTATTTTTTCATACAACCAAAGATCATGTCATCATCACTTCAACACCTAGATTTCCATTCGATTTTGTTTCTGTGTAAACTTTTAACTCGCATAAACTATACACTCTGTCGATCGCATCACAAACGAACTGGAGATGTGTGTGTGGGAGGTATTTCTTTCGCCTCCACAGTATCCACCTACGCAAAAGATGGCCATTAACAAAATGGCGAAAATTCCCTTCTCCGAATGTATGCACTTTGCGTGTGTGGTAATAATGTCTTAGGGTTAACCTCCTTAAAAGTCGCTAAATCTTTTGAACGCAGAGAAGGATGGTTACCCATTCAATTACTGAACAGACCCATCGTCGCTTAACCTCGCTAATCTAACGGGCTACGACCAAGGGTGTAGTGGCAAATTTTGAGGTGGGGGAGCTCTAAGGAAATACCGGCATGTTGATACATAATTTTAAATTGTGCTATTATTTCCTTGTACCGGTACATCAGTTAATCAGGTTACTCCCCAGAATGAGCGAAAAGTTGAATACGCGAATTTTACGGTAGTACACCGAGGTGTGATAATTAACTCATCCAATTTTTGCAATTCTAAATCATATTTAAGAGGAAAATTTGGCTCCCTATTTCAATAAAAATATGCCTATTAACTAAGTAGACCAATAGCGCTGGTGAGTGGCATACTGTAGGCATTTTATCTGGAACAATTTCATGGTATTTTGAATCTTTGACCTCAATATTAATTAGTGTTTCACTAGGTACGATATATAATAAACTTCACGTTACTTCCCTTACTGGCCAGCCCTATCAGAGTCTCAGTTGAGACCACTGGTCTGGTTAAATTATTTTATAATAATAATAATAATAATAATAATAATTCACTTAGACTTGGAATATTAAATATTTGAAATCACAATTAGAAGCCACTGCTTTCATCTCAGTCTGTTTGTTCCCAACTTCCAAGTTTCAACTAAAAAAATAAATAAATAAAATTTGGATGAATGGAGGTGCGGGAGCGGTGCTCCCGTGCGCTCCCGCAGCACTACACCCCTGGCTACGACGTGGCAACGATGTAGCCCGTATGTATAGTAAGTTAACCTCATGACGACTAATATTTCTGCGTGTCAGGGTTAAAAAGCGCCACGTCGACATAGCCATACACATAGATGTGGCACTTTTTAACCCCGACACGCAGATTTCTAGCTTTACAAACTTAACTACCCATGAAACAAAAAGGGACGAGCTTATAAAGCAGAATTTAACTCGAAATATTTAGATAATTCCGGTATAATCCAAGATAATCGACTATTTTTAACTTGCCAAACAAGCAACCTAACATTCTATGTATTCCCAAAATTGGTCACTCCCTTTGCCCTGAACCCAGACCCGGCCAGTGCCTCCAACTACATTTACAAAGCAAAAACAACTATCACTATACTCCCTTCCAGCTCTACATCCCTAATTGGTCACATTGAGAGAGAGAGAGAGAGAGAGAGAGAGAGAGAAATTCAACTTTTGGGATAAATCTTTTTAATTTCCATATATATTATATATATTATATATAATATATATATATATATATATATATTTATTTATTTGAACATTGTAATTAAAGTGAAATATTTCGGTTAATTATTTTCCTGGAAATTGACCATTAAACTCCAAATATAGTTTCGATCTTCATTGGCTTAATTTTACTGTACGGTTTTAATTACATCATTTTGAAATTTCAAAGCGAACGTGACTTATAGATGACGTCATCAGCAAAGCCCAAAGAAACGTTGATGAATCTTTCAGTAAGGATGATATAGCAACGTTGCCATGGCAACACCGAGCTACTTATTTTATTTAAATTTTTTAAAATCAAATTATATATATACTGTATATGTATATTGTATATATGAGGGATGGCATCTGAAGTTGATCTCTGTATACTGTATGCCTATATATATATATCTACTAAAATTCATACCTATATGTAGTGGTGCACCGATTAATCGGTATCGGCACCTTTCATGCCGATTAATCGGCAATGCAAGGTATTTTCTTAATATCGGCATGCCAGGTGCCGATACCGATTAATCGGTGCACCACTACCTATATGCCTACATAACTTAAAACTAATAAAAAGTGCGAGTTATAGGCAAAATTTGTATTATTTGGATCACTCATCATCCACCTTCCTTTTGGTAATTAAAATGGAAGGTGGAAGACCCTGTAGAAAGAACAGTCCTATTGTTAGGCTTTATTCTATATTACTTACAAACAAGAATATTTGCTTATGGTTGTTTGATTACTCAAGGTCACACTCGGGGGAAACCATGAATAATTAATTGGATCACTTGAAGACTAGAGCCCCCATGTATTCTTGTTTTTTGCTTTACAGTACCAAATATAATAATAAATTATTAAAATGAATGCCCGGTTAGGTCAATTGTACGTCCTCGACGATTGGTTAGGTTAAGTCGTGATATTTTCGTTAGTTTTAACGAAAATATCACATTGGGGGCTTTAGTTTTCAGGTGATCCGAATAATCAAACAACCAGGAATATTAAGAGGGTTTAGTGAAAATACAGTTGTGACCACAAGTTTGGAATCAAGCAAAGCTTTAAGGAATTACATTTTTATTGTGGGTTTACTATTTAGTGGACCCTCCCTTGGCTTGGCACTAATGATTGCTTTGATCCTGTTGGGCATGGACATAAGGTTTTGGTACAATTCTATGGCTATTTTGGACTGGAAAACTATTTTTATAACAGAACAAAGATCTTCATGGGATTCTGGCTTCTTTTCAGAGAATTTCACCTTCAGAAATTTCCACATGTTCTCAGTCGGATTGAAGTAGAGTTGCCAGGACATTCCAAATTTAATATGATTTTTCATTAACCATTCTTTCACATTTCCAACTGCGTGGAAAGGTGTGCTATCTCGCCGGAACCAGGAATAACCGTCCTCCTGCATTGTTCTCAGAGCATGTGGTTCGAGTATATTTAATTAAACACGGGAATTTTACAGTTTTGGACAGAACCAGAGTTTCCCTGTGCCCTGTGCAGCAAAACATCCTTAAACCATAGCCTTTGTAGGGTGTTTCACGGTGTCAGTACAGTATTTGGAATGATGGCGTTGACTGGGTGTACGCCTGACGCGCAGATGATCCTGTCCAAATAGCATAATCTGGTTCTCGTCGCTGAACAAAACGTTGGCCCACTGTTCAACGGTCGTATCAGTATATTTCTTTGCAAAACAAAGATGCTTCGTCTTCTGCTGTTCATTTAGAAGTGATGTTTTCGCCGATTTTTTTACTAAATTACTTTCATTTTAAAATCTTTCTTGAATGTTTCTTTAACTGACTGAAGCAGGGAGTATCTTCTGCATCTAAACACTAGTGATAAAAAGATTGACCTTTGCCTTTCAGCTAATCGCATTATCAGTGGGTTGAGTGATTATTCTTGGTCTGTCGGATTTTTTTTCTTTTAGTTTATACTCTCCATTCTCGAAGATTCTCTTTTTGGTCTTGGATACTGCTGACTGTTTAGGTTTTTTTTACAAGGGCTTCCACCTATTTTCGCTTCTCTGGGGGAAATTTCAAGTTTTCTGCCTATTTTAGCCTAAGTTAGACATTCATTAGACATTCACGAGCTAAAAGAATAATTATGAGTTTATTTTTTCTTGGGTTAAACCAGCAAAAAGTAATATTAAAATTATTACGGTATCAATAAAAAAAAATTGATTAGCAACGCAAATTGGGATTGCATTTGTCTAAATTGCAATTAATTTAACTGAGAAGTTGATTCTAATACTGATACTTCAAACAAAAAATATCTATGAAACTAATAACTACATAAAAATAATACAGGGTGTCCACAATAACTTGTCACCCGAGTAAACCACTAACTGATTTTCGTTTTTCTTTCAGACCCATTTGAAGTATGTGATAGCAGCAACTATACGATTGAACAACGCATATTGGCTAGTATCTGGGTCCGATTCAATGGTGCAGCTCCTCCAAAAAGGAGCTGCATCATTCAATCGGTCCTGGAAGTCTGCACGAATATTTTCAATGGTTTAGCCATTACGTGGTCGCTCATGGACCAAGGTACTAGCCAATAGGCGTTGTTCAATCGTATAATTGCTGCCATCACACATTCCAAATAGGTCTAAAAGAAAAACGAAAATCAGTTAGTATTTTACCGGGGTGACAAGACATTGTTTTAATAATATCTACAGGGTATCCACAATTTAATTTTATATAGAATGAAATGTATAAGCTTTGTGTTTTATCACTATTTAAATGACAATAATAATAAATAATTATATAAGAAATACGGAAAAATACCTGAATCCTGTCTTTTTCAAATCAGTCTCCAGCCTTTGACTCTTGGTTTTCATCAATATGAGGGTAAAAATTATTGCCTATTCACACATCTTCACCTCATGAAACAAGGTCAATTTTATAGTAAGTGTCCTCTTTTTTAATTGCCAAGCAAACTGAATCAAATTGGCCAGGATTGTAATATTACTAATTAGTCAAGTACGCCAGAAATTGGCGTATCGCTCATGCCAGACGAACGTGGTCTACTGCACTAACTCCTGGATTATTATTAACCAACACCATCGCGATTCGAATCCCCGACCTTAGTGTCTTCCTTTCGCTTATAGGGAAACGATGTTACCCACTGATCCACGGGCAAGGCAGTCAAGACTATATGTTAAAAAGAAAAGGACAGAAAACACAGGAAAGCTAAGCCTATATGTAATTTACAGGTACTGTTAAAAAGAAAGAATTTCTATTTCATTATTCATCATTTGAGATAGTGATTAAAAAAGTCACAAGATCAATGTCTTTATCATTCGCTTATTATAATGGGCATTAGTAATATATATCAAGCACGTAGCTAGGGGGGGCCTCGAGGTGCTCCATCGAGGCCCCCCCCCCCCCGTGGAAAATTAATTTGTTCTCCAAATTGTAATTTTCAGATTGTTTGAATATAAAATATATTTTCTCTTTGAATGACAGATGGTGATCATATTTTACTCTTTTAAGAAATGAATTTAAAAATTCATTTTATTTTAAGTCTGCTTTTTTATACATTTCCAAACCTAAGAATAAATTTTCTTTAGAATATTATTAATAGTCAAAAGCATGGGCGTAGATCCTGTGGGGGGAGGATGGGGGGATGTATCCCCCCTCTACAATTTGGTTGGGGGGATTTCCTAGTTAATCATCCCCCCCCCCCCCTACAATTCATATAATCCTGGAAAAAAATACAAAATTAAATTTACAACTACCATCGGAATTATTTACACTGTACCTTCAAAGAAAATAATTCTCACAAAAACGGTACAGAAACTGAAAGTTGCGGAACAGATAAAATAAAGCATCAGAACTGGACAGTGTGGATGTGCAGAGAAGCTGGCCACAGAATTTGGAGGCAGATCACAGCAAAGGAGATCTGTGTTTGGTAATATGCGAATTATTTGTAATGGAAAATTTCTTTACATTTAATTTTGTAATAAACTTGCAAAGTTACAGAAAAAATATGGATCCCTTCTTACGTTTGTACGTTTTTTTATAACTTACTTTTAATAGCATAATTAATATACTTTAAAAAATCTAGATTTATAGTTATAGAAATATACTTTTATACTTATAGAAATTTTCTATTAAAAAGTATACTTTATTTACGAGTCTCGGAAGTCATACCCCCCCCCCCCCCCCCCGCGACCAATCACAACAAATCTACGCCAATGGTCAAAAGTAAATACTGGTGCAGATATTTGCGTGTAATTACTTCACTTATAACCAAAGTGTGTGTGATATATATAAAATGAGATCTGATTCAGGCATGAAGGAAAGTGTTCAGACGCCCACCAGGACCCTGATGATCTTTGTGCGCGGCATATTGTTGTTCCCTGGCTTTTCCCTCTCTGTACCTTCTCACTCCACCTTTGCTACATTACCATAAAATTCGAGCCCCCACCCTGGGAAAAGCTGGCCACGGGCCTATATATATATATATATATATATATATATATATATATATACACTGCGTTCGCACTTATTAAGCAGATTACATTTTCTCCAATGTTTTCAAAAGTTTTTCCCTGATTCAATGAAATTTGTAGCAAATAATCACTATATATAGCAGCATTGATGGTATTCATTTCGATAAAATATTTTGATAATTAACATAATTATCTCATTTTATTGAAAAATATGTAAAATATTGTGTTCCGACTTATCAAGCAAGTATTCTATTTACGGATCTAAATGGTGAAAATGGGTCAGAAGAACGATTTAACACTAACTGAGAAAAGAAAAATAGTCAAGTTACTCGCTGAAAATATAAAATCTATGGAAATTGCGAAGCAGTTTGACAGAGCTTATCGAACTGTAAACAAGTTTGTAGCGGAGGGTACCAAACTGAGGCAACGAAGTGATAAAGGAGCTATAAGAAAAGTGACAAGGCGGCAGATATCTGTAATCAAGCGCAAATTGCAAAGTATCCATTGTCCTCAAGTAAAGATGTTTTTGAGCGGGCTGGCATACATAATGTACCAAGAACATCTCGATGTGGAATCCTCCAAACAATTGGCAAGACGTGTAAACCTACGATTCAGTCACCATTAACACCCAGGTACGAGAAGCAGCGCGTTGAATGGGCGCGTCAGTATGTGAAAACAGATTTTAATACTGTATTGTTCACCGATGAATGAAAAGCAACCCTTGAGGGACTTGATGTTTGGTCAAGAAGATGGATTGCTGAGAGCCAATTTCTACCATCGAGATTAAGACGCCAACAAGGTGGAGGTAGTGTCATGTTTTGGGCAGGATTGATAGGCAATGAAGTAGCTGTCCCATACAGAGTGTCTGATGGTGTAAAAATGAATGCCCAGTCTTACACAAATTTTCTAAAAGAAAACCTCATTCCATGGTAGAGATTGACCCTTAGCAATCCATCTTCTTGACCAACCATCAGATCCCTCAAGGGTTGCTCTTCATTCATCGGTTAACGATACAGTATTAAAATCTGTTTTCACGTACTGACGCGCCCATTCAACACGCTGCTTCTCGTACCTGGGTGTTAATGGTGACTGAATCGTAGGTTTACACGTCTTGCCAATTGTTTGGAGGATTCCACATCGAGATGTTCTTGGTACATTATGTATGCCAGCCTGCTCAAAAACCTCTTTACTTGAGGACAATGGATGCTTTGCAACTTTGCACTTGATTACAGATATCTGCCGCCTTGTCACTTTTCTTATAGCTCCTTTATCACTTCGCTGCCTCAGTTTGGTACCCTCCGCTACAAACTTGTTTACAGTTCGATAAGCTGTCAAACTGCTTCGCAATTTCAATAGATTTTATATTTTCAGCGAGTAACTTGACTATTTTTCTTTTCTCAGTTAATGTTAAATCTTTCTTCTTACCCATTTTCACCATTTAGATCCGTAAATAGAATACTTGCTTAATAAGTCGGAACACAATATTTTACATATTTTTCAATAAAATGAGATAATTATGTTAATTATCAAAATATTTTATCGAAATGAATACCATCAATGTTGCTATATATAGTATTTGCTACAAATTTCATTGAAATCGGGGAAAAACTTTTGAAAACATTGGAGAAAATGTAATCTGCTTAATAAGTGCGAACGCAGTATATATATATATATATATATATATATATATCGTAAAGAACGACGCTTTGTATAGGAGAATTATCCGCGCAAGATGAGAGCGAAAGAACGAAACAAATGAAAAAATGAGGTACCCACCCGGGAATCGAACCCGGGATCTTCTGCGCGTATGTAGAGGAATTACGGCATTTGTTTGGGTGAGGCCTGTGGTGTAGTGGTTATCATATCTGACTGGCAATCGGAAGATCCCGGGTTCGATTCCCGGGTGGGTACCTCATTTTTTCATTTGTTTCGTTCTTTCGCTCTCATCTTGCGCGGATAATTCTCCTATACAAAGCGTCGTTCTTTACGTTAATTATACTGCGTGTTTGCAGTTATAATGTATATATATATATATATATATATATATATATATATATATATATATGCAGGGTTTTTTAAAGTGCAGTTCTAAAAAAAATTGTGCAGTTCTGTAGGCAAATGTGTTCAGTTTAAAGACGTATTTTGCCTGCTTTACTAAATCACAAATAGAGCAGTTATCATAAATTAAAGTTAAATCAGCTCTTCCCAATTCATATGTAGAATATTATTCCAGCAATAACGTATCATACAGTCACCACCATGCATATGAAAAGAATCTCTCAGACATATTGTCACCTGCTGTAAAGTTTAATTTAGACAATAAAGTACTTATAAATTAAAGAATAAAAGTTTAAAATTTATGTTCACAAAATTTATTTATTGAAAACATGCATGTAAGTATGATTGATGAGTAAATAGCATTGATGAGTGAGTAGGATTGATGAGTAAATAGCATTGATGAGTGAGTAGAATACTGGATAGTGCGGAATAAGTTATTTTTCATCTATCTGTAGTCTATGAAATGTGCAGTTCTAAAAATTTCTTTAAAAAAAAACCCTGTATACAAGTTGGATTTCAACGGAGTCATTACAAATATCAAGTCATGAAAATTCATGAGCTAATTTTCATACTGACATGGTCAGTTCAGAATAATGTACATTTAATATTAGGCCAGGTTAGTGTTGCCACCCGTTTGGATTTCGTCCAGACAGTCCAGAAACGAGTAGAAATGTCCGGTGTCCAGATCGCACCCTCATCTGGATGCAGTTGTCCGGATCTCGCGTGAGGACACGCAAGCACCAAGCAATATGTCCGCTTTATGGCGTGACTTAAGTAGAGCAGTAGCTAAAACATGTTTTACAATTATACAGAACCAGGAAGAAAAATGAGGCCAAGGGAATAGTCTCGTAATTAACATGAATTTGCAATGTATGTCGTTGATGTAATGCGGGAGTTGACGATGTAGCGGATGCTTGCTTACCTTTAACTTATCATGTTGCCTAATGGTCTTACATTAGCTACCATGTATTTTAGAATATAAATGATAAAATACATCTGTTTGAGTGTTTGTACATTGTAGTACCACTCCGTTACACTGTAATTTCTTTTTTTATTATCTCATGGAGGAAATAAATTAATAAATTGCGTGGAAAAACTACTTTTTATATGCTTTTGTAATATAACAAAAAATAAGGCACCGCTATTTTTTGTAAGTCACATTTTCTCAGAAGTTGAAATATTTTTTCCGTAAATACACTGAGCGGCGGAAAAGTCGGCTCGCTTGAAATATCGCGAAAAACAAAAAACGTGGGCAAGCTTCTGTTTATAAAAGTTTTAAAATTCGAAAAATTTTAGTCTATGAGGACATTAAAAAATCTTGAAACACCTGCTTAATACAATTTATTATCAAAAAATACTGTACAAAAAATTGTAGCTCAAAAAAACAAAGATCTCGACAAAAACAAAAAATTGAAAAAAAACAAAAAAAACTTGTGATCCAGGGTTAATAAGAGGTGTTGTCTCCCCTAGCTTGAATGACTACAGCCATTCGTCGATTCATCTCATGAATGAGATCGGCGATCACATCCTGTGGGATTCCCTCCCACTCTTCAGTTAAAGCTTGTTGTAGCTCCTGTAGAGTGTTAGGGGCTACTAGACGAGCCCTAAGACGCTGTCCCATTAGGGTGTGTCAATTTTAGTAAAGTCAACAATTCAAAACACTACTAGTGACCAAATGATGCATTTTTATGTGCTAAATCGAAATATGGCTTTAAAATCCAGATTTGACCACTCCTAGCTACTTATATTTGAAGTTGAAGTTTATGAAAAATCAGCAATTTTTGCAAGTATTTTTGTTAGTGTATATGACTAGACTACATTTTACATACATTACATACAATTAAAGACATTTTGATTGTATTTCAATATTAAAACTTAGAAATATAGATAGGTTTCTTGAACTTTGCCAAGGATGCCATATATAACTACATTTTACATACATACAATTAAAGACATTTTGATTGTATTTCAATATTAAAACTTAGAAATATAAATAGATTTCTTGAACTTTGCCAAGGATGCCATGTCTGCCTTACTCTTGTTCCTGGACATGAGCTCCCTACTGGCCACTTGGCCACTGATGTACGCCTCCCTCCTCTCTTGTGAGTAAACATGTTGTGTTGCTTCAGTTTCCTCCTTACACACCTCTCTACTGACTGTGTGTGTAAGGGCCATGCAGGAACTTACATTGGTCTATCCAGAAACTCCTTGATTGCAGCAGTAGTGAGGGAGCAGGTCAGAGGAGGGTCAGTCACGCCAGAGTTCCAGTCAATAAGCTCCGAGAGTTTGGTGTCATCTGGGTTGATGTCAGGAGTCTTCCTGGGTCTGACACTGCAGTCTCCTACCTGTGTGTCCTCATCTCCTTCACCTCTGATTTCCAGTAATTTAGGGTGTGTCAATTTTAGTAAAGTCAACAATTCAAAAACTACTAATGCTCAAATGATGTCATATTATCTAGCAAACTGAGGAATATCTTTAGTGTTTAAAAAAGCCATTTACCTACTTATATTTGACCATGAAGGTTTGAAATATAACTTAAACATCGTATATTAATGTACCGCTGTTATGTGTGGTCAACTTTGGTGATTTTTGGTGTGCAGTATGATTTCTAAGTTTCACATAGTCACAAATGCTGGAGTTTTGATTCTGAATGCATGAGTGGAGGAGGCAGGGAGGAGAGAGGAGGACGAAGACTTCATACCAGACTCAGTCTGGTATGAAGTCCTCGTCCTCCTTCGTCCTGGTCAAATATAAGTAGATATATGGCTTTTTTAAACAACACTAAAGATGTTTCCAAGTTTGCTAGATAATATGACATCATTTGAGCATTAGTAGTTTTTGAATTGTTGACTTTACTAAAATTGACACACCCTAAATTACTGGAAATCAAAGGTGAAGGAGATGAGGACACACAGGTAAGAGACTGCAATGTCAGACCCAAGAAGACTCCTGACATCAACCCAGATGCCACCAAACTCTCGGAGTTTATTGACTGGAACTCTGGCGTGACTGACCCTCCTCTAACCTGCTCCCTCACCACTACTGCAATCAAGGAGTTTCTGGATAGACCAATGGAAGTTCCTGCATGGCCCTCACACACACACACACACACACACACACACACACACAGTCAGTAGAGAGGTTACTCACAAGAGAGGATGGAGGTGTACATCAGTGGACAGGTGGCCAGTAAGGAGCTCATGTCCAGGAACAAGAGCAAGGCAGACATGGCATCCTTGGCAAAGTTCAAGAAACATATCTATATTTCTAAGTTTTAATAATGAAATGCAATCAAAATGTCTTTAATTGTATGTATGTAAAATGTAGTTATATATAGCATCCTTGGCAACGTTCAAGAAACCTATCTATATTTCTAAGTTTTAATATTGAAATACAATCAAAATGTCTTTAATTGTATTTATGTAAAATGTAGTTATATATGGCATCCTTGGCAAAGTTTAAGAAACCTATCTATAATTCTAAGTTTTAATATTAAAATACAATCAAAATATCTTTAATTGTATGTAATGTACATAAAATGTAGTTATATACAATAAAAAAAATACTTGCAAAAATTGCTGATTTTTCGTAAACTTCAACTTCAAATATAAGTAGCTAGGAGTGGTCAAATCTGGATTTTAAAGCCATATTTCGATTTAGCGCATAAAAATGCATCATTTGGTCACTAATAGTTTTTTGAATTGTTGACTATACTAAAACTGACACACCCTACGTGTCCCAGAGATGTTCTATGGGGTTTATGTCCGGACTTCGGGAAGGCCACTCGATTCGACGAATTCCAGCTTCGTCAAGGAAATCGCTAACGGCTCTTGCCGCATGGGGTCTAGCGTTATCGTGCTGTAGAAGGAAGTCTTCGCTAACGAAAGGAACAAAAGGGACCACGTGCTCCAGCAAGGTCTCTTCCACGTATCTTGCGGACGTCAATGACCCACCACCAACAACGACGAGCTCTGTGAGCGAGTTTGAAGTGATACCACCCCAGACCATGACTGAGCCTCCTCCAAAAGCAACCCTCTCCGTAAAAGTGCCCGGGCGAATCTTTCTCCTGTTCTTCTCCACACTTTTTCCCGTCCATCGGATGTTCGAAGATTAAATCTTGACTCGTCCGTGAATACTCGTCCCCAATGGACCATATTCCAATTGACATGCTCACGAGTGAAAGCAAGACGAGCATTGCGGTGGTGCGGGAGCAATTCCGGGCCCATTATAAATGCAAAAAACTTCACTTTTTCTACGTGAAGGTCAAACTATGATAATAAAAACCCACTCTAATAGACAGAGTTTATTTCCACAACAGTTTCGATGCCCACTGGCATCCTCTTCGTTTTTCTGTATCCACCCGAAGAGGATGCCAGTGGGCATCGAAACTGTTGTGGAAATAAACTCTGTCTATTAGAGTGGGTTTTTATTATCATATCCGGGCCCATTGCTGGACGTCTAGCATGTAAGCCACTTTTTGTAAGTCTCCTTCTAACGGTTCGCTCCAATACACACTGACGTCTCGAGACCTTTCCAGCTCATTGCGGACGTTTGTGGCAGTCAAGCGACGATCTCGCAAAACACTCAAGTCGATAAAACGATCGTCACGGGCAGATGTGCAGCGCGATCTTCCAGATCCTGGTCTTCTCGTGTACTCTCCTGTCCCCACATAACGATGGTAGACACGTCGAACCGTTGTTCTTGGAATTCCTAGCGCATCAGCGACGTAACGCTGGCTCCGACCATCTTCAATTAGGGCGATGACTCTTGCGACGTTAACGGCACTAAAATCCATTGTAAATGTGCAATTTTGAAACCCAAAAGAATTAGAAGTCTATCTGTTACTAAACGCAAATGCCTACTCCCACTAGTGGAAGAAAAAAGTGGCACTAGCAGTAGTAGTCTAAGAGCAACTGAATGTCAGACTGTCGAATTCTTAAGAGAAGTCGAAAATTCGTTACAGCTAGTGTGTTCGCAGCTGACGTTGTTTTCTCTCGTTATTCGGTTGCCTCATAGACTATATTTTCGAATTTTAAAACTTTTATAAACAGAAGCTTGCCCACTTTTTTGCTTTTCGCGATATTCCAAGTGGGCCGATTTTTCTGCCGCTCAGTGTATAATGTGCTTATAAATTGTCCAGATTTACTTCAGTTAGTAGAGACTGTGGGTTGGGAGGATAATTTTCTTTAGGGAGGGGGGAGAGGTGTCCGAATTTACTGAAATGAAAAGGTATAAACACTATATTAGGCACAACACCACCCACCAAATTACTCCTCAACTAGCTATGACGCTGAAGAACGAGTTACAACGACCTATGTTATGTTAAAAATCTGGTGAATCTAGCAACATATGCAGAGAGTTACCAATTGCCATATAGTAATGCCTTTATCATTTTTTAATTAAAAATAGACTATGAACTACTTTGGAGAAACGATCTCATCTATAACTTATCTAACATTACGCAAGTCTTATCCAGAAGTATGGGGAAGCGTGGAAAGTATACTTCTCTTCTTTCAAAGTTTATATCTCGTACATTATAATATACCTATTCCTATACTTATAACAGTATGCCATCCTCATATATATTAGTGGTGTACCAAATAATTGGTATTGGCAGAATCGGCCATTTTAGGTAGGCTGACCAATTTAGGGTGTGACAGTTGCCCCAACTTTGTCCTACAATGCTGTTCAAAATTTTGGTGTTGCATATTGACATAAAAAATACCCACGTGCAATTTTTTGAAGATTCATGCATATTCGAGTGAGCACCAGCAATTTGAAAAATAGCGATTTTGCTTATACGGCATACGCGCCTATATATGAGATTACACAACCATCATAAGGGATATTAACACAAATCATTTGCCTGTCTTAATTAAAAGCTGTTATCACTAACACAAAAAAGTTAATCATTCTTATTCTCTCATGGTACATTAAGGGGTTTTATCATATATATTCACAAGGTATTATTTCTCTAGAGCAAGAAACCATGATTTCTGTTCGGAAACAGATGATCGTTTGCGCTGATTAGGAACGCGGAGTCTATCATTTTCAACTACTTGAAGGACTTCTTGAAAGCGCTCCTCATCCCTGGCAACATTAAGAAAGTCATGGCAAAGTTTTACACCACGCTCTGCAGCCTCATTGACGACCTGAAGCTTGTCCACAACCCGTTTCATGTTCAGGTAGTCGTCATGATCCGCCCATTCACTGGCTGGACTGTGGAGAAACTGATAGGGGATGTCTAAAATGGTGAAGAACCGGCTTGAGTCAGGCCCAATTAGGTCCACCAGGGCAGTGCCACTTTCTGGGACAGGGGGAAGATATGGCTTTCCATAGCCCCCATGATTGAGCCCCACTCTCTTAGTAACTTCAGTGCCTTCATGGCAAAGAAGGGCCTTCCTCATCTCCTCTTTTGTCCTTTCTTGTACTTGGGACGAGAACAAAGCCAGTGGGGCCAACTCCTCAGTTAGGTACCAAGTGTGTCTACCGAGTGCCACACGTGCTTTGTCAACTATTGTGGCGTCATATGAGGCAAATTCAGCCAAGGTTTCGACCAAATTCAAGTCATTCAGTGGCGCACTTGCTGGAACGGGGCAAACAATCCACCATGGGACATAAACAGCGACTGTGAACACAGCAAACCGTTCTAACTTGCTGATTTGACTTTTAGTCACAACCTCGGCTTTGGGAAACTGCTCTTTGATCTGGCCTGACAAAAGAACAATCTTGAGGGTATAGAGCAGTTTAGCCATCCACCTTGCTTTGTGAAGTGCGCCGGGGTAGACCATTGTGAAGTTCACTGGCTCGGATCCTTTAGTTACAAGCAGCAGACAAAGCTCTACCAGCTCCTTGTAGTCGCCACGTGGAAATGGTTGGGCTAGAGATTCACGGAAGAAGTCAGCCATCTCCTGCTGGCGCTCCTCAAACACTCCAGGCATTGCGGGGTAGTAGTATTTCTTTTTTTCATTGTACGCCAGTTGAGAGAAATGGTTCTTGAACCTAGAAATGCAATTATTGGGATTATTGTATTTCGTACTAATCTATAATATTGTTTTAGGGGTATTAAGATTGATATGATCGATCATTTGCTTGGTGTTAGTATATCTTATAAGTCTAATAAAAGAAATTCCACTCACCTCTGGAAAACCATTATGTTTGGACTTGAAGAGCCCTCCACTTTCAAGCAATCCCAGCAAACACCTAGGATGACTTCGCCCACATGCCTGCGACAGGCGCACCAGAATACAGCATGCTCTAATTCCTTTTGGAGGGAGACACAAGCAGCTGTTTTTTGTCCTGAAAAAAAAAATGTAATTGTAGTTTAAGGCCACCATTTCAGGCACGTGCTTTTTGCAGATTTCTGTTAAATCATTCACTGTATTTTGGCATTAATGTCGTGATAAATTCACGCTGATGTTTGAAATAGGTTTACCTGTATTGGATGAAGTTGTGTTGAAAACCATACCAACGACATTCTGTTCACACTCCCAATCGACCAGAAGTTGTTTGGTTGCTGTTGATATCAAGTCTCCTTGAACCAGGCCAGCTTTTTGAGTCAAATGCGGAAGAGGTGGGACTCCAAGAAGCTTTGTGCCATTGACACCAGACACAAGAATGGGCAGGCGGTCATCAGTGCCTTTGGAATCCAGCGTGTCCATAAGTTTACCATCCCAGTGCACCAGTACTTTGTCTGATGGTTGCCATTCATCCATGATTTTTAAACTTATTTCTGACACGATGGAAGCTCGGTATCGGTGGGCCGTCCTTGCATTTAGACTCAGCTTTGATGTATCTCCACCACATGCAGATACAAGGGAGTACACAATTGCACTCAGCTGGGTCGGCGAGATGTTGTTTCGAACACTGCATGAAACAAGTTCTGCCGACTTCAGAATATCATGGGGCACAAAATTGAAACTCCCTCTTTCACTGTTCTCCGATGTTTTCTCTTTGGTTCAGCAGTGCTGGCCTCATCAATGTCATCGTCCTCATCAGAGCTAATAGGTGAATCAATATCAGCCTGTACATTCTCAGCATGATCACATTGCTCTCTCTCTTGTCGCTTCTCTTCTCGCATCTGCCTTTTCTGTCGCTTCTGAACCTTTTCTGTGAGTACTTTGTTTACCCCAGAGTAGGTAGCTACTCTGTCACTTAGCATGCTTTTCATAAAGAGTATGTCAGTATCGATGGCATCTTGTTCGGCCTGAGTTTTCCCCTTTTTCGCAGCCGCCATGTCTTTCAACATTGTGTTCTTATAAAATTTCATCGTCAGGCTCAATTCTGATTTAAACTTCATAATTCCAGGATCATCAGCCCGTCTTCTATCCTCATTCTTTTTCATAAGCATCATGTAGTCTTTGTCATAGTAAGTTTTAATCACTCGGCCAATATTGTTCCTGCCTGTAATGGTCGGGACATTCGCCTTCTGGTAATGCAAAAGCACATTGTCAATGGTGGCAGATAAAGCCTGGTCCCAATGCATATCCCGAAGGTTTGCTAACAGACATAGTAAGACCTGCCTATTAGTTGGCAGTTTGCAGCCCTTTATTTCCTTTCTTCTTCTCGGGTACGATGCCCAATAACATTCTGACATACTCATCATCTTGCCGTGTATCCATGATTAAATTCTCTATTCACAACATCAAATCACTGTCAAGGGAAAAGAAAAGAGCATCATTAAAATTAAATGCAATAAAATAATACGTGGAAAATTTGTGGGTCAGCGTTCCAGACCCGGAAATGAAAATCTGATAAAATGTGCTATTTTCACACTTATTTACGAAGTTCATAAGCTGAAATAGCAATACTTGCTGGTACGACGGTGCTAGCTCAAACATGCACCGATCTCCAAGAAAATGTACAGGGGTGTTTCCTAGATAAATACACAACACTAAAACTTTGAACAGCATTGTAGGACCATTTTTTGATTTTTGGAGGGCAACGGTCACACCCTACTGACCATACGTACCGTTTTGAACGGGACAGTACCGTTTGTTTTATATTTCGTGGCCGTCCCGTCGTTTTAATAAAAATGTCAATTTTGTCCCGGTTTATGTACTTACTTTTTCATGAATACAGAATATTACATAACCCCCGTCCCTTTTTTGCCATCCCAATGTCCCGTTTTTGTCTCAAGGAAATATGGTCAGCCTAATTAATTAGGGGCATCTGCATCGGCAGAATCGGCCATTTTGGGGACATCAGAAGAATCGGCCATTTTGGGGCATCGGCAGCGGTCAAGTTTATCCAATTCTCTTACCAATTATTTGAAATTTTTAAATATTCATTACAAAAAATCTATATTTATAGAAAATTGAACATACAAAAAACACTATAATAATTTATATTCATTTGAAAGCATAATTATATAAAAAAATATTTCACATTCACGAAAAAGGAAAAGCTTAATAAGTTAAGTTGCCCATAAATTTACATTTTTCTAACTAGCTAATCTGTAAATATTATAAACTATCGTAATCTCCTACTCTATATTGGTAATAATTCTATATTAAGTTTTACTTTATAATTTTTATATTAAACCATATTAATATGGTGACTTTATTTTAAGTATTTTAATAATTTTATAAACCCAAATTGTAGATCCACTTTTTTTATTCAAATTGACCACCAAAAGGCCTTGAAGTTTTAATGAAAAATTTTGTTGTTGTTTACGTTGTTGGAGAAAGAAAATACGTTGAACGTAAGAAAAACCAATTATTTTCAATATTGGTATTCAATTTCTGAAAGTAAAATAGAATTATTTTATCATTTTACTCAGTAATAAAACTTTTTAACATAATTTTAGCTACAATATATGAGTAACAAATTCTGGTGATGTGCATTGTGGAAGTGAGCTAAGGAAAAGCATTGAAACAAATTTGAAATGTAAAAATATGAAAATTTTAAAGTTTTCACATTAGATTAGTAAAATTTATGAAGGGAATTGATTTATTAAAATCTAGACAAAGAATCGGCATCGGCTAAATTTTGGAATCGGTATATCACTACTATATATATATATATATTTAAAGATATATATATATATATATATATATATATATATATATATATATATATATATATATATATATGCAGTAACTGCAATGAATAGTTAAAAACTTAAAAAATCATGGCAATAAAAAAAAATGAGCGTGTTTCGTGGATTTGTGAAAATAAGAATCTTCTTTCAACAAAAACAAAAAGAAAAGTTCATCGAAGTCAAAGATAAAAAGCTAAAAGAGTACACAGAACGCCAACTAGAAAACTGAAAAGGAAACCACTCAAAAACAAACCAACCAACCAGAGTCTTCATATTTGTAACTGACGAGAGCGTAATCGTCTTACGTCTGGCAGCGAAGTATCAAATATTAATCTATTATATATTTTCGCCTGTCTGTTTGTTTGTTTGTCCTTTATGCAAGCGCAAACCGTTTGACCTAGAGCTACCAAATTTGGCACGAGAACCTCTTATGGGATGAAGAATGTCAACACAGAGTCGGTCAGCCTGTCTGCTTGTATTACGGGCGGAAATGTGAAGCTCAAGATTTTCATGAATGTGTTCTTTTCTATAGTTTTATTGACCAAATAATTGAACCGACAGTAATTGGGAGTTCAATTATTTGGTCAGGGGTGTTTTGGGGGATATCTGATCAGATTCAGAAATCTTGACAGAATGTGAAGCTCAAAATTTTCACGGCTGCGTTCTTTTCTGTAGTTTAGCCTGTCTGTTTGTCTGTTTGTGAAATTTATCCCGGGCAGTAATGGGGGAAGGGCGGGGGTGGGGGTAATGGGGGAGGGGTGGGGTAATGGGGAGGGGTGGGGGTAACGGGGGGAGGGGGTTAGCCCACAAGTTGCATAAAGGGGGGTGAGGGGTTTTTGGGGGATATCTTATCTTATAAGTGGATGTTCAACGCTATAAGCTAACGAAAATATTACGACTTAACCTAACCAATCGTCAAGGGACCTAACCGGGCATTCAGTCGACCGGGCATTCAATTAACTCGGGCAACGCCGGGTACCTCACCTAGTTTCAGTATAAACTTTAAAATTTAACGTTCTTTACTTATTGACGTAATTAAGTTCAAAATGTGATAATTAAGTGATAAGCAATTAATTATATGATAATTATTAGGCGGTAATTGACGGATTCAATGTTTTGTTAATTCCTATGTTGAAAGCACAGATCATACCCAAGCTGGAGTATTTGCTCAGTCTTAACATCCCCAGATAGCAAAGAAGACATTAATTAAATAGAAGGGACTCGGAGAAATTTTACAGCCAAGATCAATGAAGGAATGGAGATAAATCACTGTCAAAGATTACGTAAATTAAATCTATACTCGTTGGAAAGAAGAAGAGATATATACCATTATTTACACATGGAAAATAATAATGGAACTAGTTCCAAATCTCAACTTCGACTTCAAAACTTATTCAGAAAAGAATACAAGTGACATAGTTTTACAATTTTTAGATATTTGGGACGACATTAATTAATATATTCAGAGTACTCTCGTCGAAATAGGCCCTTGGAAGTATGGAGGCTTTTTAGGCAAAATTAATAACATTTAGTTTATTTATCGCATAAAAATAGTGAAAGTGGCAAGTAATAGAAATAGTGACAACAAAAAATAATAATAATAGCAATAATAAGTTAATTGGAGCTATTGAAGAATAGGGACCCCAGCCCTCTTTAGTTAGCTTTATAAGGCTAACTAACGAAAATATCATGACCTAACTTAACCAATCGTCAAGGGCGTACAGTTAACCAACGAGTGGTTAGGTTAGGTCGTGATATTTTCGTTAGTTAGCCTTATAAACATAACTAAAGAAGGCTAGGGTCCCTATTCTTCAATAGCTCCAAAAAAAATATAAAAAAGAATAGATTTTAAGAAATTAAAAATGCTTAATAAAATTAGCATATTTTAAATTGATGATTACAAAATTAATTACTATGTTAAAAATAGCAGTAGTGAACTTATACATCAGTAGGAGTTAATGAAGTGCTTTATCAGTGATTTGCGAAATATATTTAGTGATGAAGCCTGCTTCATATGTATGGGAATTGCGTTCCATATATCTGCTCCTTTGAAAGAGTGCATTTCCTGCAGTTTCTATTGTATACTTAGGTTTGAGTATAAATTCCCTGGTCAGTCTGGTGTTATAACGATGGTGTATTTGATGGGGGGGGGAGGAATTGCTCTTTGAATGGGTGATGTACGTCGATTTTTGTTAATAACTTTGAACATATTGACAGCAACATTGAATTTGAACCCCAAATTGAACTTAACCATTCAAATAAGAGTGGAAAATAAGAGAAAGAAGAATGTGTCTTTTTTCCCAAACTAAAACCTAGACGAGGAACATCTTCAACCCTGAAGGAAAATAACTTTTTTTAAACCAGCTGCCCAAAGAACTCCGGAACACGAATGGTATCGATGTCGAAGCCTTCAAAGGAAGGCCAGACAGCTGGCTCAGGACATTTCCTGATGAAATGTGAAGTGGAGAGCTCAAGAAAGTAATTCTTTCCTTTACCAAGCCAACTCGAGAGGTTGCCCTCCATGAAGTGAGGAATTACTTACTACACGGAACACGTGTCAGGTTGTAAGGTTGATTGGTCAGTTATTAACATAAATGAAACGTGGTTCCTGATTGGACAAGACATACCTCTAACTCGGTGATTTTCAAACTGTGGGTCGCAAGGAGGATGTCGGTGAGTCGCGCGACGCACTCATGTTCTTCGCTAGAGAAATTGATCCTCAATTATTGGCAACTCTGGTATGATTCATTTTATCACTGCGTAATACAGTGTTCACGTGTGAATATTTATTATCTGAACAAATACTTTATTTTTAAAAGTATACATTGTTTTGCCAAGTATATATTTCGATATAATTTTGCGTTAATCACAGACAATCATACGAAAAGAAAGTAATGATTTAAACACTTCAAGTAAAATGTCAGAACCTTCCACTTCAGTAAGGGTTGAAATGCGTAGTAATGCAGTTACCAATATGGCTTCGTCATCTATTTCTCAACTTCCGAATAAGTGAATGAAAATTTATAACATCTAAAACAATAGGACTATATCCTTACGAAAATAAGACTATGAATATCTAAAATGAAGCCACTTCATTGCCACAGTGTAAGGAAAATATTAGTAAGGAAACATTAGCAAAGCGGAGCATGGAACATTCAAAACTGAATAGACATTTAAACATTCTAAATCCATCCATAGTGAATACTTCAAACGTTTAAAAGGTCAGTTTACAAAAGCAAACGGGAATTTTTCAAAGCATGTACTCTTTTAGAGTGTGCTCTTAACGCATCTTTATCAATTTCTTACTGAACTGCTAAGTCAAACAAAGCCCATACCATTGGCGAAGAGCCGGTTTTGCCAGCTGCAACCGATATTTATAGAGAAATATTTGGTCAATCTGCTGCTAATAAGCTGAAATGTGTACCTCTGTCTGATAACATAGATGATGGCAAAATTTGCCATATAAGCCAAGACAAAATATTATGTAGCGACCCGTGGTTCGGATTCCACGTAAAGCTGTAGGTCCCCTCCGTCATATGACCTTAGATGTTGAGAATGAGGTTAAACAACCAAATCATCATTACTGAACGGGCGAAACCTGCGCCGTCATTATTATGTATTCAGTTTTTATAAATCCACTGATATTGCAAAATATGCATTGTTGTTAGTCTACATTAGATACTACTTTAATGAGGAGATACAAGACTATCGTTTTAATACGGAATTAAGGATGATGACAACAACGACAGACAGACATTTTTGAAGCCCTGAATGGGTTTTTTGAAGAAAATTAAATATAGTGGAAAATTGTATTGGAATTACAATAGATGGTGCCACTTCCATGAAAAGAAAGCACGTTGGATTTGTAAAGCTGGTAAAAGAAGCAGCTTTGCTTCATTCATTCATGCTTTGCTTCATCCATCGTGAGACACTCTCGTCAAAAACAAAGCCACCCGATTTAAACAATGTGTTAACAGGAGGTTATAAACATATTTAATTCTGAACTGAATACCCATACCATACCCAGAAGTTTTCAAGTTTTCCCTGTTAATATCTCTCAATTTTAGATTTCCGAGAATACTCGTCTTAATGAAGATACTGTGTCTGCCACTGCCAAAAAAAGTCTTACGGTGGCTTCCCCACTGTTATGAACTAATGACGCTGCAGCAGTTTGCAATAGTCCCCGTTTACTTTTCACCCCTCTTCATAGGATTTCCAAGTGTCACTGTTATTTCTACTTCTGGGGTAGGCCTACCCTAGTAAATATTGTCGTTCGAAGTCGTGCAATGATTCATCAGACTCAACCATATATTGCCCGAGCCTGAATTTCGCTTTCAAGTCCTACTGCACCAATAACCTTTGTCAAGGATTAAGTTGGTTTAAAATTCCATTCACTGAACAAGATCTTGATTGAGCTTTCTACTGATAAAAGCTTTAAAACCGTATTTCAAGGAGATATACTAAGTATCGGGATTCTCCCGCGCAGGAATTTCCACAGCTATCGACGTGAGTAATGCGTACCCTACTCCCTTTTCTTGACGACAAACTTATTAGGTAGGCTTCTACACTATGGTCAACATCACAAACAAGAGGAGAAACGAGATCGAATGAAATATGGCATACAAGCGAGTCTGTCCGAAATAACTCGTCGATGGGATTTGATTGTAAAACCCAAACAAGCTCATATCTCTCACTGAATAAAATCAGAAACCGAAATGGACGACATTTCATGAAATGAATAAAAACAATTTGTTTGATATTTGAAAGTAAACAACGTTTTAAGTACATGTAATGTTTGACCTATTTTAAAATTGTAAGTAAATATGAGAGATTATTAAACATTGTTTTTAATTGTAGAATTATTTTATTTTGTAATTAATTGTATCATATGAATTATGAAATGTAGGTCGTAAGGTTTGTCTCGTGATAAAAAATGGGTCACTTCTTGAAAAAATATGCGGAGTAAGTGTAGTTTACGTTCCCCAACATTATCCTAGTGTAGTTTACGTTCCCTAACTTTGACCTAGTATAGTTTTGTCCTCTTTTGCGTCAGGAGGACGTAAACTACACTCGCTCCAAATATGCTAATCATTGCTCTAACCCAACATGGTCTGAATACGCGTTAATGAGAGCTGTATAAGCCGAGACTTCTATAAAAGTGACAAACATTTTCAGACACTATTCCGTTACTATTCCCTAAGCATATACGGAGGGTTGCCAAAAAGTAAATTGACACCATTGGTGATTGTCCTTAAGAACAAATGGCAAAGCCCATCAATGGAATGTAAGAACGTGTGTCACCTTTACATAATACAAAAGAGGAAACAACACCATTTTAAATATATTGATTCAACAAATCTATTATTACTTATTGACTTTTATTATCATATCAAAAACTATGGAGAAACCGAGGGTGTTTTTTTACTTTTGTCAACTCTCTGTACAGGGTGGCCACAATGTCTTGTCACCCCAGTAAAACGCTAACTGATTTTCGTTTTTCTTTCAGACCCCTTTGGAATGTGTGATAGCAGCAACTATACGATTAAACAACGCATATTGGCTAGTATCTGGTTCATGAGCGACCACGTGATGGCAAAACCATTGAAAATATTCGTGCAAACTTCCAGGATCGAATGAATCGTGCAACTCCTTTTTGGAAGAGCGACACCATTGAATCAAACTCATGTACTAGCCAATACGCGTCAAAAAAGTAAAACGAAAATAAGTTAGTATTTTACTGGGGTGACAACACATTGTGGACACCCTGTAGATACAATAATTCTGCATTAAAAATAAACTAGAAAATTGTCAAACCGGGTTCGCGAATCGAACGGGGTTACATCGTTTCCATTCTCGCGATAACCGCTTCCCCTCGATCATCGAAGTTAAATAGCAGAAAAATACATCTTTAATTAAAAAAAAAAATGCACCCCGACTACTAATTACAAATGCTTTACAAATGTATAATAATTACAATGGTACTTTTGCAATATACTGTACTTTACTCTTAAACATGTATTTACTGAAAAAAACAAACATACAAAAACTTTCTTAAATCGCCAAATAATCGTATTTTCAACTCCCCCCCCCCCCCTCAAAGTGGCCATTATTTACAAAAGATTTCAAGATATGTCGCAATTAAAGTTGTACTTTTGCAATTTAAGGTATTTTTCATAAACGTTTAAAACAACGAAACTCTTCAAGGACAGTTCACTGCGACCTTCGGTTAGTGAAAAAATGGGGGGGGGGGGGGGGGGTCCCAAATGGACATTTTTTTAGAAGGACCGATATTCAAGGAAAAGCAAGAGGCCACGCCCCTTCGTGTTTCAAGGGGAGATTGTGAACCAAATCCAATCGTGGGAGGGGGGGGGGGGGGGGGGGTTTGGTTTAAAGATAAACCTTACATAGTTAAGAAGAAAACGGTTAGCAAAGTGAGTATATGACCGGATTTTGACCTCGTACAAGAATGCAGTTAGCTAAAAAACAAATATTAATGACGTCACTTTTTTTACGACTGAGTTTGTACTTTGTAATATTTCTCTCAGACAGAAAGAAAACAATGCTTAAAATGAGGTAATAAATAGCCAGAGGCACTGTAACGATCTTAAATAGCTCACATTCTGTTCTTTAAAGAGAGAGAGAGAGAGAGAGAGAGAGAGAGAGAGAGAGGAGAGTAGGTCTACGATCGATAATGGGATGAGATAAGAGTAAATTGAAGGAAGATTAGGTGTATTAATGCACTAAATATACTTGAAATATAATGAATAGTAATGAGGTAAGATGATATGCGCGCACACACACACGCACACGCACAATAAATATATATATTTTAAGAATAAAAAAGATGAATTACGCCCACGTGAACATTATAAAGATTTAATATCAGACGTTTCGGAAGCCAAACTCCCATCATCAGTGGTGGGTTTATTTTATACGCAGAATTGTAGTCATTCAATTTCGGCTTTTGTTTATATATAAGGACTCCATAAATCTGAGGTCTGTTTCATTTTGCAAAGTGGTTAAAACCACCTTGCAAAATGAAACAGACCAGAATTATGGAGTCCTTATATATCTCTTAGCAGTTCCGTGCGTTGGTTTCTCTTCACACGAAGGTCAAGCTGGTGGCCCCGCCTCTAGGCCTGGCTTAGTGGAGGAGCGAATTGCTCTCTTGCGCTCTCCACCGTACATAGCCAGGTACACCCGGCTCATCTGGTACCTTCCTGAGCCAGGCATCTAGTCTTCTTTTGAAGACCAACCCCTGTCACGTTTCTGAAGTCCTTTGGAAGCTGGTTAAAAAGTCTTCGCCCCCCCTGACAAACGAGCTGTTTTCTTTCAGTGTTAAGGAGGTCCCTTGTCAGGCCTTTAATTTGGGAACACTACACATTCTGCATTTCCTATTTTCCAGCGTTGTTTGGATGGTAATTGGGTTTATTTTAAGGTTTGGTACCAGTTTTTCGATCACTTTCCATATGTAGATTATGGTATACCTCTCTCTTCTTCTTTCCAGGGAGTACAGATTTAGTTTACGTAGTCTTTCCCAGTAGTCGAGTTCTTTGCAGCCATCGATCTTGGTTGTGAAATGTCTCTGAATATCTTCGTTTATTAATTTCTTCCTTCTTATAAGGGAACATCAAGACTGAGCAGTATTCAAGTTTTGATATGATCAGTGTTTTCAGCAAGGGAATCATTAGTGTTTTGTCCCCTCTTTTAAAAGTTCTTATTACTTGTCCCGCGACTCTTTTTGCTTTGTTTATCGCTATCTGATTTTGTGTCTCGAATTTCGCATCATCGGTCATTATAACCCCCAAATCGATCGCTTTCGTGCTTCTCTGAATTTCCTGTTTTCTGACCATTTGTATATTTTGTTCGTGTCCCTCTGCAAGGCCTCCACCTCTTTTGCATCGCTGATTTTTCTGCTCATCTTTGTATCGTCCGCGAAGAATGTTACAATACTATTGCCATTTAGTTCAATGTCTATGTCTGTTAGCATGATAATGAAAAGGAGCCGGGCCAGTACAGTTCCTCGTGGTACTGAGCTGCGTATTTCCAATTCTGATGATGATATACCTCGAATTTGGACGACTTGTAGACGTTCTCTGAGGAAGTTATAGATCCATTTTCCCACTTTGCCCGTTATCCCCATCCGTTTCATTTTATGCGCTATTATACCATGATAGCATTTGTCGAAAGTTTTAGCAAAATCCGTGCAGTAGTTTTCATTGCCTTCAAATGGATCTAGGATATTGTTATAGTGCTCTAAGTCGTGATAGGTACGATCTTCCTGATCGGAATTCGTGCTGATTTTCGTCGAGTATTTCCAGTGTCTCCAAGAAGTTATATATTTTCTCTCTGACTATTCTTTCAAGTACTTTGGTAAGATGGAACGTCAAAGATACCGATCTAGAGTTTTTTGCTTGAGATCTATCCCTTCCTTTATATACATGGACAATAAATATAAATAAATATATATTTTTTTTTTTTAATTGGGGTTGTTTAACCTACTTCGCAACATCTAAGGTCATATGACGGAGGGGACCTACGGCTTTACGTGGAATCCGAACCACGGGTCACTACATAATCTGGGCGCAGAGGACGGTCTCCCATCCAACTACTACCCAGACCCAATGTCGCTTAACTTCACTGATCTCCGGGAAACGGTGTTACGACATCGGCCACGACGTAGCCCATACATATATATATATATTGTAAGTTTATTGGCATGTTTTAATTACAACAATACTTTATTTAATTGCTACAAAGATATTTACAATAAAAATCTTCAGTCGAAATTCCTGTAAACATTTGCCAAGAATGTTTCTTCTCATTTAGAGAGAAATAATTCTCCAATAAAATACTCTGTGTGTGTGTGTGTGTGTGTGTGTGTGCGCACGAGAGAGAGAGAGAGAGAGAGAGAGAGAGAGAGAGAGTGTTTGGGATTACCTCCAATTCCCATTCAGGGTCCCAAAATGGGCATTTCAGATTTGGGAAAAGTTTCCTGATTTTGGAAGGGGTATTAAAAAAAAAGGGTCGGGACGCAATTGCGTGCCCCGAGGGGTATTTTCTACGAAATTCTATACAGTACATTGGGAATTGGAGTGGATCTATTTGAGAATTGCTTTCCTTTGATATTCACGCTTTCGAATCACTCATTCTTGGTTCGCGACGGTCTTCTGAAAGGATACACACACACACACAGCTCATCGCGACACGATCGCGCGTGCAGCGACATTAGTGGTGTCTCCACAGTTTCTTCAGACATTTTTTCCATTATTGAAAATCGTTAACTATCATGAAAAGGCGATTTAACAAAGGTTAGTTCAGTTGAAGTTAATTGCTTAGATTCTTAAGTGTCGCGATCCTCTACTGAAAATGTGAATATGTCGCCGTTTTGTAAGGTAGCTAAACACGTACGTGCGTTTGGTCTTATTGTTCAGATGTTTTGAGAAGGTTCAATAACTACCTTAAATCAATAAGACATCCCTCGTAATCTAAACAAAACAAACCATAGCCTACTTATAGATAGTAAGACCACGCTTGTATAAAATTCATGCTTTTTTTTTTCTGTTAAATCGAGAAAAAGCCAGTGGGGGGTCAATAAAGTTACAGAAATACCACAGCCATCAAAATTTTGAGTTTTATATCCAAAGCCAGTGAGACTAAATGTGTGAAGTTGCACTCAAAATCTAAGTGGCTCGCGAGTTTAAAGTAAATGTTAAAGGTCTCACCCTGGCTTAAAAACAAAATTTCTGCTCAAAATCGTTTGTATGAAATTACTTGTGCATTATAAGGCGAGCGTAGACCGACTAGATATTGGTAGGAGGCTTTGGATAAACATTCGGAATTAAAATTTTAAAAAATTAAAATGTTAAATATACTGTATGAGTTTGTGTATATATATATATATATAATGACTCAAACAATTAAAATTAAAATAATTTATTTGAAGAAACACCTTCATGTGTTATTCATTTGGACTCATTGGATTGACAAGACCTAACATCGAGACTGAAAAAAAAACCCTACCCTAACCTAGCGTAATCTAACCCATGCTAACCTAATCTAATCTATGTTAACCTAATCTAACTTAATGTAACTCACAACATACTTGTAATCTCGGTTTATTTGCCCTGTCTAAATATGACATTAATGGCATCAATTAATTATTGGAAAAGCGACTAATTGCATCCATAGTGTAAGTGTTGCCATAAATGTTTCAAAAAATATTTCGTTATTAGGCCATCTCGCGTTTTGAATACTTTTGCATTAATTAAACTTATTAATCCATTTAATTTAATCTGAATTATTTAGTGATAAAAATGGCGTTCCCAGACTAACAATAAATAATTAATAATTATTAATTGATATAACTATATATACTATTATTTACTTTCCGAGTTTGAACGACAGTTCAAGATGGACTTGCGGGTCAACCTCCTTTGCAGCAACCCACCTCGTTTGCCGGATTTGGTGAAGGCGGGAATTGCTTTCCGACTTCCTCCTGCCCTCGTAGCCAGTTGGAATCACCAGAAGATCAGGGTCCCCAGCCTTCTTTAATAGCCTTATAAGGCTAACTAACGAAAATATCACTTAACCTAACCAATCCTCAAGGGCGTACGTTGACCTAACGATTGGTTAGGTTAAGTCGTGATATTTTCGTTAGTTAACCTTATAAGGCTAACTAACGAAGGCTGGGGGGCCCTGATCTTCAGGTGATCCGCCAATTGTATTATATAGCCACGCATAACTGGTCAATTTTGCTGCTTTCAGCGCGAATTTAAAATCTATATTATAATAAGAGAGCTGTCCGTCTGTCTGTCTGTCCGTCCGTCACACTCAGAAACTGTGAGAAAAAATTGTGAGAAAAAAATTCAGAAATTGTATTACGGGTGGAAATGTGAAGCTCAAGATTTTCATGACTGTGTTCTTTTCTGTAGTTTAGTTTAGCCTGTTTGTCTGTTTGTGAAATTTATCCCGGGCAGTAATGGGGGAAGGGTGGGGGTAATGGGGAGGGGTGGGGGTAATGGGGGAGGGGGTTAGCCCCCAAGTTGCATGAATGGAGGTGAGGAGGTTTTGGGAGATACCAGATTCAGAAATGTTGACACAATGTGAAGCTCAAAATTTTCACGGCTGCGTTCTTTTCTGTAGTTTAGCCTGTCTAACCGTCAGCGAAGCGACGGGAACTGTACTAGTATTCATAAAAAAAATTGAAAAGGAACAAATTTTGCAGAAATGTCTACAGTTGAATAAACACCGTCTCCTTCGTCTTAAGGACCCCTTCAGGACATATTTATAAATTACTCAAAATAAACTTTATATATTAAGAAAACATTCGATACTTTTCAAGAATTTTGTACAATAATCCTAGTTTATATCTCATGAGCCCCTGTGATTGGTGGACTGTTCCAACTCGTGTAATATCATTGTTGGAATGAAATATTTTCTATTCTCATATTTATAATATTTATTTTTTTATTATTAAGTTTCATGTGATATAAAATTGTACTTTAAATAGTTATTGGATCAAATGTAGAATTCGGACCCCAGCCTTCTTTAGTTAGCTTTATAAGGCTAACTAACGAAAATATCATGACCTAACCTAACTAATGGTCAAGGGCGCACAGTTAACCTAACGAGTGGTTAGGTTAGGTCGTGATATTTTCGTTAGTTAGCCTTATATTTACCAGTTTCTTCATTTGTTATTTTTTATTTCGGACCTTTTCCAGTTTGTGTACCGTTTTTCATATAATTTATTTTTGCTTCTTTTCAGATCAAAAATGAGTGATCAAAAATGAGTTCTTGATAACCTAACCTAACCTAACCCCTAACCTAACCTAACCTAACCCACATTATAACTTTCAAGAACTCATTTTTGATCACTCATTTTTTATCTGAAAAGAAGCAAAAATAAATTATATGAAAAACGGTACATAAACTGGAAAACGTCCGTTTATTTCTCTGTTAGTTTATTTGTATAAGCTTCTATTTAGTCTATCTATATGGCAATATGTATGTGTACACGGCAGTTTTGTGGTGTATGTATTCGTTTTATACACATGAGCACTATCGTTCATTAATAATATTTTAAAATGTTACACACATAATAATAGAGTATGTAGCTTTCATGTAAATGCTGTTTGATGTCTGTTTAGCCTGGTGTGTTTAAAAATGAATATAAGTTCACTTTAGTGTGTGTAGACAACACACGCATACTGTGCGTCTTTTAGTTATACACGGTGTGCAAATTTGTCTTGTTCTTGTGAGTGATAAAAAATTATAATGTTCATTATACGAATTTTGTGTGTGTGTGTGTGTGTGTGTAACTAGGCATACGCACACGTCTTCACAAACATAAATCTTTTTTTATAGTCAGTGTACATGCAAAC
This sequence comes from Bathynomus jamesi, assembly GCA_023014485.1. Classification (NCBI taxonomy): domain Eukaryota; kingdom Metazoa; phylum Arthropoda; class Malacostraca; order Isopoda; family Cirolanidae; genus Bathynomus; species Bathynomus jamesi. The sequence continues at coordinate 113,126 of JAJOZX010001020.1, read as the reverse complement.
ACGTCATTGCGTGAGATATTAATGAAATTTCGTGGGATTCAGCTAACGCCGATGAATAAGGTAATTATTAACTAGAAAATAAGCATTTGTAATCCTTTTAAACAAACGAAACTCAATCTTCCACGCGAAACAATGTCCCTACACTTTGCTCAGCCGATAGCAAGCAGGATCAAAAATACTACATGGCAACTCTTAAATGTGTCTATACAAATGGGAGGAGTGACTTTAGTATAGATTTCCAAGAGTAATTAAATAAAAGAAATTAATCTAAATTATTATTATTAAACTATATATTTAAGGTGTATTATAAAGAGTCGTATTATACAGGGTGGCGCAAAAGTCGCGCATCATAGGAATTTTCTGTGTTGATTATATTTTTTTCGTTTAGGTAGGGGATGGCTGCGAAATTAACATTAGACGAGAGGGTAAGCTTGGTTTTAACGTATGGAATATCAGGTACAACAAATCGATGAATCGGTACAGAATTTAAATTCCGTACCCATTCATATACAGAATTTAAATTCTGTACACATTCATTGATTTGTTGTACCTGATATTCCATACATTAAAACCAAGCTCACCCTCTCGTCTATTGTTAATTTCGCAGCCATCCCCTACCTAAAAGAAAAAAAATAACATAATGAACACTGAAAATTCCTATGATGCGCGACTTTTGCGCCACCCTGTATAGTCATCGACTCTTCGCATCTTAAGCTAATAAACGAAAAATATCCTAAAATTATTTGTAAATTAATTTATCATATCGCCGACACTTGATGGGCCTTTTACACTATTATCCACATTCGTCCATTTGTGACGTCATAATCTTTTCTTCGATCCAAATTCATCGGGACGAACCCGAGTCCTCGGTTTCAATATTATACTTGTACATTCATACGAGTATATACAGTAGGCCTACAATATAATGATTCCACGCAAAATTTGTTTGACAGTATGAAGGTTCTTTGAGCGGAATGTTTGAATGTGAACTAAATCGTACACCAGCCAGTCATATTGGAGATTGAAATATTGTACGGTACCAAAAATAACACCAGGGACCTAGGCTACGACGTACTGTACTGTAACAAGTTGCATTTAAAGCTTATGCCTTTCTTTTTAGTTATACATCACATCAATACATGATATGAAGTAGGAATAACAAAGAAAACAAGCAATAAGAAAGATGAACTGCTGATGATAGTGTGAACAGCCTCTTATGACAACATAGTGTAAACAGAGACAACAACCAGAAACACGCAGACTGACAAACAGCCAGACACAAGAAAACCTACCGACTCGACACGACCATTACACCCTTCAATACAGACCAGACCACCAAGATCATCAAAAACATTAAGAATTCGAAGGCTACTGGACCAGACAACATATCTAACATACACCTTAAACACTTGGGCCCACAAGGAATACTAGCTCTCACAAATATCAGCACATATTCATACCCACACTGTATTATTCCTGACATATGGAAACAAGGTAAAATTATTACATTACTCAAACCAAACAAAAATCCAACAGAACCAGCTTCCTATAGACCCATTACTTTACTATGCACACCTTCCAAAGTAACAGAAAGACTAATCTTACAAATCACCAACCCACACATACCACTGTCGCCTACTCAACATGGATTCAGACCTCACCACTCAACCACGACATTACTCACTAACCTCACGCAGCACATCATGGATGGCATCAACTCCAGAAGACCAGCTCAACGTACACTATTACCAACAATAGACATTAGTAAAGCATTTGATGCTATCCCACGCTTCCCTCTCATAAACAAAATACTCAACACAAACATGCACAATAACACCAAAAGGTGGCTGAGCAACTATCTCTCAGGAAGATACTCACATGTCACATTTAATGGCAAGTCATCCAAAAACAAACTTTTTCCGAACGGGGTCTCAAGGCTCTGTTCTCTCACCAACACTCTTCAACTTATACATGCATGACATTCCAACACCCATAGATAACAAGCTTACCTTATCATCATATGCAGATGATATTAGTGATGTAGGTCACATCCGCATCCGCAGAACATCCGCACATTTTCTCGCATCCGCATCCGCACTTTGGACTGCGGATGTCGTGCGGATGTGGACCGTTGAGATAAAACGTCATTAATAAGCGGAAATTATCAAATTCTACTATAATAATAGAACTTGTTCATTGTGCGCAAAAGTGATGCAAGCGACAAGACGAGAGGCTGTTCTTGTATGAAGTTACTCTCTTGCAACCTACTTAGATCCACGTTACAAAGCTAAGTTATTTTCACCTAGTACATTAGAACGAGTTAAATCATCACTTGGCAAAGCAGTTGAAGAGCTTCAATCTCTTGAATCTGTCGCTTCGCCACCCACCAAAAGAATAAAAGTTTCAGTGACAGAACCAACACCTTCAACGAGCAAATCTATCACAGAATCTCTCTCTCAGTTTCTTGAGTCAAGCAGCAATGACGAGACCTACGCGATGTCAAAAGATGTAGTAAAAATGATCGAGAGCTATCACCAAGAAAAACGCCTGGCTGCATGTGACAATCCTATTAGTTGGTGGAAAAATACGCAGAATATCTATCCATACTTGAGTAAACTTGCAAGGAAACATTTAGCCTGTCCTCCAACAAACGTACCAAGCGAGAGATTATTTAGCAGTGCTGGATTAATATATGATGAAAAGAGAAACAGACTGGCAGCAGAAAAGGCAGAAAAATTAATGTTCCTTAAGCATAACCTTCCTATAATTAAGTTTGAATATTAAACGATGAACATCTTAGTTTACTTTATTTTAATTACTCATTTATAAATATGCCTAATAAAACTTTAAACGTAATATAAATAGTTATCAAGCTAATTAAAGATCTCTTTCTATAAGGGTGGAGGTTGGGGAAAGAGGTCGGTGAGGTGCATTGAGTTGGGTTCACGTCCCGCATCCTGGTAACACAATTATGGTTTCTAATTGTGGCTGAAACTCGACAAAATATAACGAATTTATTTGCAGACGAATTCACAATTGATTTCTATATTAGTTAGATGCTTGATATTATTTTATATGTTCAGAGAAAAGTACAGCAATTATTGTACAATTAATCAATTATACTACATTATAGCTACAGCTCTCTCTATATAATAACTTATTATATACGTTAAACACAACAAATCTCGAATATATCCTAAAAAATAACGAAAATGTAGACATCCGCATCCGCGGATGTCGAAATCAAACATCCGCATCCGCATCCGCGGATGTGAAAAAAATGACATCCACTACATCACTAGATGATATCACTCTAACATCCACCCACAACAACATCGACATCGCTACAAATAACCTACAAACATACATAAACAGTATACAAGACTGGCTCACACACAATAGACTCAAAGTAGCGCCCACAAAATCAACCATCACCTTGCTTACAAGCAACACAAAAGAACACCAGGTAATTCCACAGCTTACACTAAACAACATCAACATTCCACACACTCACAGAACCAAAATACTTGGTGTCACATACAACACATCATTATCGTTTGCAAACCACATTCAGGACATTAAAACCAAATGTACATCAAGACTTAACACGCTTAGGGTACTAACAGGCACAAACTTTGGACACCAGCAGGAAACAACATCACTCATATACAAACAATATATTCGCTCAGTTATGGACTATGCTAGCCCATGCTGGGCACCCATTATCTCAAACACACACATAAACACCTTACAAACAATACAAAACAACGCACTTCGTATAATTACAGGATGCACTCAAACAACACCAATAGAACACCTGCACACAGAAACAAAAATACTAAAAGTTAGTGAACATTTAGACATGAGGGGAACACAATTCATGGCAGCAGCGACAACTAACCCACAATACCCTTGCCACTACATGTACAATCATGCACCAACACCTCGCACCATTAAGGTAACACCAGAAAGACATTATAACCAAATACTCCATTCCATACCACGCCCCACAGACATCACACAGTACAGAAAACACATACACACACACCTAACCCACAAAGCACTGACACGACTCGGTCCGAATGCGGTCCTAGGTGCGAAGCCGCCACCCATTAACAGGTCAGAGATCAGCCTGAGCAGATCGGATCGAGTTAACTTAGCATGATTTCGATGTGGACATCACCCCAACTTACGGACATATAAACACAGACTAGACAACTCCATAGACGACACCTGCCACCTGTGCCAAAACACACCACAAACAATTGAACACATTATGACGGACTGTACCGCTCTAGCACAACAACGAACGCAACACAACATCACTAGTGCGCTAAACCTCTGGTCCACTCCGGAGAGGGCGATCGGTTACCTGCGTGCCGCCGGCTTGCTCGATCAGGGTGGGCTGATCGGCTAAACAACAACAACAACATAGTGTAAAACTTTAGTCTTTAATGAACAGTATTATGAGTTAATAATAATAGTATTATTATTATTATTATTATAATCTAGACTAGCTCATTACCATCACAGTGTAAAGAATAAAAGGCTATTCAGGCACTTATTCCTTTTCCCCCCACAATTTCTTTTTTCTTGGTTAGGTCAACTGTACGCCCTTGACATTTGGTTAGGTTAAGTGATGATATTTTCGTTAAAATATATCAGGTCATCCCATAAGTAATGTCGTTTTTTAGATCGGAATTTGAAGGACAAAAAAAACTCAACTGAAACTTTTTAATCTAGTATATATTTTCCATCGGAATCACTGACACTCTGCCAACGTCCTACACGCTTTTCAATGCCATGTTTATAAAATTCAGGCGGTTTTGAGGCAAAAAACGTACAAAGACTGGTGTGCAGGTCATCTAAAGAAGTATACTGTTTCTCGTCAAGATAGTTTTGCAGACTCCTGAAGAGATGATAATCTGAAGACGCAAGGTCTGGAGAATATGGAGGATGTGGAACTTTTTCCCACCCAAGCTCCTCAATTTTTGCAGAAGTGATCCGAGCGGTATGAGGACGTGCGTTGTCGTGGTGGAACACGATTCCTTTCCGATTAACCAAAGAAGGTCTCTTTTCTTTTAGTGCACTGTTCAATCGATCCAGTTGTTGACAGTAGACTTGAGCGGTGATTGTTTGGTTGCGTGGTAAGGTTTCAAAGTGTATTACACCACCTTTATCCCACCAAACACTAAGCAACACCTTCCGAGGGTGAAGATTTGGTTTTGGCTGTGGTGTCGCTGGTTCTCCGGCACAAACCCACTGTCGACGGCGTTTAACATTCTGGTACAGTATCCACTTTTCATCACCAGTCACTAAACGGTGCAAAAACGGATCTTGGAGTTCACGGGAATGAAGAGCTGTGCTAATGTTTACCCGCACCCTCAGATTGTTGACCGACAATTCGTGTGGCACCCATTTTCCTAACTTACGACACTTTCCCGAGTTGTTGCAAATGTCGATGGATGGTGGACGGGGATGAATTGAGTTCCTGGGCCAATTCTTCGACAGTTGTTGAACAGTCTTCTTCAAGTGCGGCTAACAGCAGGTCATCATCAAATTCAGCAGGGCGTCCAGAGCGTGCTGCATCTGTCAAACAGCAGTCACCATTCCTAAACTTTTGAAACCATCTTTGACATTTCCTCACATGCAGAATATCGTTGCCATAAACGTCCTGAATGTTTCGCGTTGCTTCAGTAGCACTATTCCCTTTTTTGAACTCGTAAAGCATTATATGCCTGATATGCTCTTCTGATACCGCCATGTTTATGAGGGGTTCACATAAAGCAAAACGCACGTCTTCACTGGTCAAGGTCTGTAAAGTATGTAGCGAAACACGATAGATCTCCTCTTAGATATAACCTTCGGAAAATGTATGCTTAAATCGAGTAGGACTAGTTTAAACTTAATCTATCGTAAAAAACGACATTACTTATGGGATGACCTGATATATTACTCACCGTATGTCATGTAACGAAAATATCACGACTTAACCTAACCAAATGTCAAGGGCGTACAGTTGACCTAACCGGGAAAAAAGAAATTGCGGGGGTGAAAAGGAATAAGTGCCGCTATTCATATTATCGTCCACATTTGTTGTCGTCCACTTTATGACTGTTGTATACACATTACCTATTCACACTATCATCAGAAGTCCATCGTCCGAAATGACTTTTGTGGCCTCAATGGACGTAAAAGAGCTTTTCTGTTCCATCCTCCGAGAAGGTGTCGGCTAGGGTTTCTCATTTCCCGGCCTTTTGCTTATCCCGGGATTCCGGGATAAAAATGATTCCCTTCCCGGGATCCCGGGAAATCCCGGGATATAATTAATTATATTTAAAATATATTATAAAATAAATTAACCTAGAAAAGAGGGGGTATAATTATTTTTTATTTTTTTTTATAGTCATTTAATAAGTTCTGCAATCTCCATGATGGGCAAAATAAAATAATATTGCTGTGAAAAATATGTATTAAAAAAATACTTTTGAATTACATAGAAAATTTTCACAAATAAAAAAATTGCTCCGTTTCATTGAAAACTTAATGAATACAACGAAAAAAAAATTGCCTTTGAATTGCTTAGAAAATTTAAAGAAAAAATAAAAATTACCTTCAAATTGCAAAGAACTTCAATGAATTCAACCAAAAAAATTATCACTGTGAATTTTTATAGTACGATTTCAAAAAACAAAGATGGTCAATACTTCGATCACTCAATCTTGTTCTCATTTTAGTCACGAAAAGTCCTGCTGCTGAGAATGCCCTTTCCGATTCTATTGACGTGGGTGGAATCGTCTTTAATGCATTCAAGAGAAGAGAGACGTTCTGCGTTTTTTCGCCCGTAGCCTCGAAGATCTCTAGTTCCTGATTTCTCTACCTTGGCTGCTTTAATAGCTGCATCAAGCCTTTCAGCTAGAGTCATCGAAGATGACTGAGGGACAGCTGATTCTTGCACATCATTATCTTCATCTGTCTCACTAGAGGTAGAATCAGCAGGTACTCCAAAAAGGCGATCTAACATCTGCTTTGCTGATGAAATTAACATAGACTTGGTTGGTAAGGCTGGCAAACTTCTGTCACTTGCGAAAGTTGCGACCTTTTTATAATTATTTCCACTATTGAGGTATTGTATGAGGCCAGTCAAGTTCTCATTTCTTCTCTCTGTTATGCGTCGAATGAACGACTCCTTTAGTTTTTTTGAAAAAGGTGTGTTTAGTTGATTTAGTTCGTTCAAAATGAAAGAAAAAACACCTTCTGATGAAAGTAAAGTCGATTCTCTGTTGCCCAGCTTTTCTGCTCCAACTTTTAATGGCTCCAGCGATGCCACAATGTCACGAATTACAGCAACTTCTTGTTTGTCAAGGTCAAAATTGTCCATATCTTTATTGCAGTCGATGAGAGCTTTCGATACGGATGACCTTATTTTGATAAATCGCTCCAGCATGGCTAAAAGACTATTCCATCTGGTTTTGGAATCCAGCAATAGATGCAAACTTTTTCCTTGTTCCTGTTGAACATATCCTTGTAAGATGTTATTCTTTAAAGGTGATTTGCGAAATTTTTTTGCTATTTTTCTGACTTTATTGATGATTTGAGACACGTTCATTTCTTTACCTACAGTGTCGTGCGATCCAAATGAAATAGCTATCTCGAACGGATCCTCATCAAAGCGCTCACACAAAACACTTTCAAAATCAATACTATGATTGAAATCTTCTCCATCTTCATCTATGTTGTCATTATGTTCGTCATCTTCAGTTTGAATTTCTTCAGAAAGAGTGATTGCAAGTGAAGTGGTTGACTTCTGGTACAAAACATCACATACCGCTAAGTGGATTCCGTGTGCATAACACAATTGATGCTCACATTCAATTAGCCTTCCAAATTTCACCATCATAGCTGCACCATCAGTAACACAAGCCACCACATGTTTTTCTAAAGAAATATGAAATTCCTCTAACTTTTCTTTGATTACTTCAACAGCAGTTTCAGCAGGTAGAGTACTAGAAATCTTCACCATTCCTAAGTTCCAAAATGTTCCGTCAGTTTTGTGTATGTTAATATTTAAATACCGGCGATTGTTTAGTGAGGTGTATTCATCTAAGGATAAACTAAACCTTGATCCTGCATTTATTTGGCTGGTAATTTCAGAATTTAAGCGTTCTTTTATTTGTTTGTACTGCGAATGAACGAGATCCATTACATGTGATGGATTTTTTGGTAAAGTATATCCTCTGTCTGTCAATGATTTTCTGATGAACTCACTTTTTGTAATAGAATTGATAGAGATGCCATCTAGAGTGGCTAGTTTTGTTACTATTTCTTCACATGTTTCTTTCATAATGAAAAACGATGTTAAGGTTTGTTGAGAGGTTTGTCGCTTGCTACTAGTTGCTCCATTTTCCTCGGCTGTGCGCTTAGCATTAGTAACAGATAACTTGCTAATATTATGCTTGTTAAGCAAATGTCTGATAAGACCGCTTGTAGACCAACCTTTACACTTTATTTGACTTTTGCATTCTTTACAGGTTGCAAATTCTAGTTTCGAATCCTTCACGAAATATTTCCAAGCAAATGATTCTGACACTCTTGATTGAAGGGATTCGTTTCGAACAAAATAAATTAAAACATACTATATATATATATATATAGTACTAGGCTAGTATAGGAACTACAAAGAATCTTGAGTCACAAATACTCACAATATAAAGGAAGTGTGACACTTGCACAATGCACAACCTGGCGTAATGCAGTTACTGGAGCTACTGAGCGTGGTGACAAATTAAGATAGCATCAGCGCAATTACGCAAGATATTACAGGTCCTGACAAGTAGTGACAATCTGTGACATGCCATAACAAGCTGAAATTAAAAAACAAAAAACTAAGCAAGCTTAAAACTAACAAATACAAACGTATTCTGACAAGTTATGGGTTAATTAAACTTACTATTAGCAAAATTTCCCAGTCTTAACACAAAATAAGCAAAATTAAATTTTTAAGAAAATATCCCGGGATTTCCCGGGACAGGGAGAATTTCCCGGGAAATTTAAATTAGCTAAAAATCTACCGGGATCCCGGGATCCAGGGATCTCGGTAAAGAAACCATAGTGTCGGCGAGTTCCAACGTTCGCATCTTTTGTCACTTTAGAGGGCTTGCTGGCCTTCTGGTGGGGTTGGTAGGCCTTGGGATTCGAATCCAACCAAACTGGAAAGAGAGTTTGCTCTTAACGACTGCGCGCGCCTGGTTGAGCCCGGGCATCCGTTACCTACTCACGGTCTCGTTTATTTTCCTCCTTTTTCTCCATCTTTCTCACCTCTTCTTCTATTTAGGTTTCTCTTCTTCTCTGTCTCTTTGCTTGACACCATCAACCATTGTCCTCTCACTATGGTCGCCCGCTCGCGATATTTAAAACACTGATATACAACATGAACAAAAAGACAAAAATAACTTGAAGTAATAACTAGTTAAATACGTCTTATCCCAGAGTACTGTCGTTAATTTTGGTACCGTACAACATTTTGATCTTAAACATGACTGGCTGGCATACGATATAACTCAGAAATAAGCATTCCTCTCAAAGAATTTATAAAAGAGGATTATTTCTCACTGTCATTCCCATTCCTATCCGTGGTCCGCAAATAAAAATGCACAGTGAAAATCTACATTTGATAGAAGTGTTTTTTTATTTAAGAAAATGTCACTCCATTCCCATTCAAAGTAAAGGCGCCAAATAGGAATTGCTCATATTTCTTAACCTAACATCTTAATTTAACCTAACCTAATATTAACCTAACCTATCGTAACCTAGCCTGCACCAAAGTGAGAAGGCTGTGGATGAGAATGAGAATTGTATGAATTGGAAATAAACCGATTTGAAAATAGCTCCTTTGAAATTCCCACCCTCGGCTTTCTCACTCTTGGGCGAGGAATGAAAATGACATCGAGGAAGATACGACCACAAAAGGACAAAAGGGAACGACAATTTTGAGCAGGGGCAAACCGAAGAAGAATCAAGCATCACCCCAATAGATTTAGGACAAAGAAATGACGATGACGTCATAAACCGACGAATGTGGACGATAGTGTGAATGGCCTTAACAGTGGCGACGTTCCATGAATATGAAGTTCTAAAATTAAAATTTAAAAACTTTTGCAATGACAATTCTTCAGCGTAAACAGTTTGTTTGCCTGCTGTTAAAACAAATAAAACAAATACAGTAACTGTGCCAAAAAATGCACCAGGTAAATACAGGACTCGCATGTCTCAACGTATGAACTGCCAAGCTGATATTATGAAAACTTACTCTCGTTCAATTGATACAAATCGAAGCCTGAAATGTCGTAGACAAATAAGAGAAGGCAGGAAAAATTTCTTTCACCCAAAATGTAGTCTCGAAACTAAAGGAGTAATCACTCGTACACCTCGAGTTAAACTCAATGACCACGACGTACTCAGTACTGCTTGACCCATTATCTAATACACGGTTCTCAAACTTTTTCTTCTTCTGTACGGTGTACCCCTTGAATTCTTTCACGGGACTTTCTGGATTTTCGAGATAGAGGATTTTTACTTTCTTTACGACCGTGTGACTCGTGCCGTTTCTTTACGACCGTGTGACTCGTGCCGTTTCTTTACGACCGTGTGACTCGTTGCCGTTTCTTTACGACCGTGTGACTCGTGGCCGTTTGTTAATCGTATATAAAATTAAAAGAGTTATATTTTCAGGACCCCTTCGCGTACCCTCTAAGAGTCCCTCGCGTACCCCTGGGGGTACGTTGTACCCCAGTTTGAGAACCACTGATTTAATATGACTTCACGAACATCAACTTAAGAAAGTTGTACGTGATCGTGAAAACGCAATCCAATGCAACAGCTGAATGTACGCAGTTTCTCCAATACAAGAACAACACCCTGCTGTGTGCGCCACCTGCGGTGGTTTTCCACGTAATAAATTGAGGGCATTTATACTCTATACGTGTTATGGAACATCTGTCCAAAAAGGAAATTACAAGTAATATGTCAGAGAGAAAACTTTTGAAGATATTTCCCCGAAATATCTCTTAAAAAGTTCAAGTTATGCCATTTTCAAATTTGGGACAACTTTAACTGCGTTTTCTAGCGGTTTTTTTTTTTTTTACTTTTGTCGCTTAGCCACTTCTTCCTTGGAGGGGCCTCATAGTGTATCTCAAAATACGTGGCTATACGAGAACATTTCTGATCATTTCGTTAATATCTCAGAATACAACGCATACCGCCACCATAAACAAGATGGTTGACGAAGCGGATTCCGCATTCAGGCGAGATATTACTTATTAACATCTACGATATTGAAGATTGATAGATTGAAGCACAACAAAAACAAATAATAATTTTTCATCAATGGCGCAGTTTGCAGACATCCTCTACCCTACTCCCCCAAACTAAAAAATTAACAAATACAGTTATTTATTTAGAGAAATCAATAACAAAGACGGATGAAAAAAGAAAACCAATGTACTTATATGGTGATATAAATGATTACCTATTTAATACATCAGCAAAGCCGGAAAAAATCATATTTGATACAGAGGGTTGACAAACGTAAATAGACATCAGGATGATGGTCCTCAAGAACAAAAGGTGAAACTCGTCAATAAAATGTCGGAACGTGTATTTAGCTTTACATAAAGCAAAGGAGAAAGCAACACGATGCTAAATATATTGATTCCATCAACTCTTAAATACACAAAAGCGAATCACTGATAACGCGAGTACTTTAATTGATATAACAACACCAAATAAACATAAATTATAATAAAATATCCCTCATTACCGTGCCATTTAACCGATCATAACTTAATATCGTCCCAAATCAACATTAAAAAAAACTTATTGGCAAAACTCTCAGCAGTATGACTAGCCATATTGGACAAGACTTTTCTCAGTTGCTTTCATGAAATATTAACTCATTTTGAACACAATACTGAAGACGGACGATGTCAACAGCCATGTTGAAATACTTAACGTCGATTTTCTGTAATGTTTTAAATGAGTTTTTTTTCTAACTAAGAAACTAAAATGACGACCTACCCCATGACATACAGAAGACAGTAACGAGGAAATGAAAAACAGATATAATACTAAATCGAACAAGAGGAAAAGATAGATAAATAGAGAGAGAGAGAGAAGGAAAGAAAAAGTTGCAAGAAATTACAAGGACAAGAGGAAGCCTCAAAGACGTTCCGGTCCACTCTGACAGGTTCCTGTTGTTAAACAAATTCATTTTTCTTTCAACTATTCTAACAGTAGTAGAAAACTTGATGGAAAAGTATAAGGCTCTCTCCCCACCCTGCCAGAGGCAGGTACGGAAAAAGGTTGAAGAAAATACCTTGACCCTGGAAAAGGAGCCAAGGAAATTTTACAGGAAAGTGGAGAACATACGCGATAGCTCTATAATCACGCATGCACACATAGAAACCGCGCAGGCGAACTCCTGCAGAGTTACGTTATGTTTTAGTCTTAAGCCGTGAGAGTATTCAGTACTTTGTCCAATCGAGAGAGAGAGAGAGTGAGAGAGACAGACAGACAAATGAGTAGAGTAGTCAGACAAATTCAGTCTTAACTAGATTAAATGACAGTGAAAAAAATATCAGGTGATTTTTTTGAACATGTCATACTTTGAAAGGTTTGTATGTTTTATTAACTGAACTAAAAGCATGAAATGTTTACTGTACCTTCTCTACACATGGGGAATTGGTTCCCTAGTCCCCTGGTTCCCTAGTGACTTTTATCCGTGTGGTTATTTAAAAGACCGTGTATTTAAACAGAATCCACAAACACTAGAAGAATTGGAAGCATCAATTGAACAAGAAATTTCTCAAATTTCAAAAGGTACTCTGTCCAGAGTAGTGCAAAATTTGTTGTTCGTGTGCAAAGAGTTAATGAGCTGGGAGAACATCACATAGAGCATGTTTTGCACTAGGGAGCTAATTTTTTCATGAGTAGAGAAGGTACAGTCAAAATTTTATGTTTTTATTTGAGTTAATAAAAAGAAATACAAAATCACCCGATATGATAGATACCTGGAGAATTTATAGGTGAGATTCTACCTGGAGAGATGGTAAATAAATCCCACCTGAATAATAATAGCATCTCAGACACTGCTAAACGATTCAACGGCTCTCTTTCATCGTTTAAAAAGAACATTTGAAGACATCCAAAGAGAAACTGTAGCGGCCAAAATATGTTTAATTGAAAACGAAGGACAAAAAATTTCGAATAAAGAAACTCTTTTGACCAGAACCAATCGTACTTGCAGAAATCCTAAACACAGGTCGAACCTTAACGAACATTAACTCGGTGGTAATCGACAAAATATCTCTACGTTATATACAGGATTTTCTCTCTAAGGGTAACTTTTGTATATCTATTAGCTATTGTCGGTATTTCGACAGTTAGGGCCTACTGGTGTATTCCCTAAACACTGGTAACATGCAATTGTGACACCAGTACATGAAAATAGAAATTATCCTACGAATTTCAAACCAGATTCTGTCTTAACAAATCTTTCTAAAATTTTAGAAAAAGCTGCTGTATGGTAGTTAATAGATCAATTTGAATCTAATAACTTGTTTTTACAATCTCAACACGGATACAAGAAGCATTTGTTTACCGAAACAACACCTTTTACGATAACTGAAGAAACCTATGCAACAATGAACAGTGAAATTATGCTGTTCTCTTGGTTAGACTTCTGAAAAGCTTTTCACACAGTAAGTCATCGTAAATTACCTTAAAACTTAAAGAAAAGGTTAATATGGACAAAATTTGGCTCGAAGATTATGCGTCAAAGACAGATACGTTAGAATAAAACATTCTACCTTCAACAATAAACCACTGAAGTATGGCGTTCCACAAGGTTCAGTCTTGGGGCCTATCTTTTTCAATGTTTTTAATAATATTACCAAGTTTACGAGTGGACATATAGTCGTCATGTATGCCAACATTGCTTTTTCACCGATGCAAACTGAATGATGTGGATGAAACAATAAGAACAGGTTTAGCTAACTTAGAACGACAGTATGACAATAAAGGTTTAAATATAAATCCAAATAGAATGCACTATATACTCATAGGATCAAAACAACACATAAATAAGTAAAAAAAATCCTATAAACTTTGATACAAATTTTGAAATCAGTCAAAACTTTAGGTGACACCTTTGAAAAACATGTCTTTTGAAGACACGTTGATCAAACTATGCTTTAACGCATCTGACACGAGTAAATTGCGTTAAGGCATCCAATTTGGGAGGACGTTCTTTAAATGACATCCATAATTTGACCTCTATTTCAGCAAAGACTGATTTATAATAGGTAAAATTATTTTACGAATCCCTGTCGCTCTCCGTATAATGAAGTGCCAGATCATACATACATACACACACACATACACACACACACACACATGTGTGTGTATGTATATATATATATATATATATATATATATATATATATAGTGTGTGTGTGTGTGTATATATATGTATATGTGTATGTGTGTGTGTGTGCGCGCACTACAACTCAGAATGGTCCCCTGAGAAACTTTTGTTACACACAGCCCCTGCATGGAACAAGGAACTTTTCTGAGAAAATTAAATCCACTATAGTCCGAATAAGTAATGGTAAATGACAAATACTATAGTTTTTCTTTTTCATGATGGAAGCCCAACGTGGACAACGGGTCAATAAAAAAGAGGCCCCAGGCCTCTTTACTAATGACCCGTTGTCATATATATATATTATATATATATATATATATATATATATATATATGGGATGAATTTCACAAACACGTGAAATGAATGAATGAATGATGCAAACCCACAAGGAAAAAGAAAAATGATTCGTGTATTCAGAAGTACATTCCCTGAAGAGGTGTACTTCTGAATACACGAAAAAGGCGTTGGAATAATTTTTCTTTTTTCTTGTGGTTTGCATTATATATATAAGTATATATATATGAAAATGAAATGAAAATGAAAAGGTTTATTGTCAGACTATAGTCCATATGACAAATATTATTAATACAATGACAGTTCATATACTAAGGATAGAAATATACACAACTGATTAGAAATAATACTGTAATGTCGAAGTTAAGTGGAGCTACAGACAGACGTTTTCGTACCAAGAAGTCCATAGCTTAGGCCTTAGAATATAAATGCAGGACTCATGGATAGCTTGGATGATCGGGTTGGTTGATTTTTTTAATTCTTGGCATTAGACTGTGTTGAGCACGTCTTGTTACCTCCGGGAAGCTCGGAACATTGCGGGTAGCAAACATTTGCGAAGCTGAGCATCTCGGGGGTAATTTATGTAAGAGTCTAAAAGACCCGTTGTACAGCAAATTTAGAGTTCTTCCAGAACATTTTTTATAATTCACCCAAGGTTGCTGTCCGTATATATTACTGCAGAAAGTACGAAAGAGAGTGTCTTTAGCTTCACTTGTACAGAATCGAAAGTTCCTTATGGTCATATTCGCTTTAGCACACAGGCTTCGAGATTGTTTTCTTATATCCGAATCATCACTCAAGGAGCTGGTAATAGTTTGACCCAAATACTTAAACTCTTGTACTTCCTCAATTACTTCACCATTCATTTTAAATCTTATATCAGCTGGCTGATTACAGCTTTTAGGATGAAATTGCATAACCTTAGTTTTTGTAACATTAAAAAGAATATCATGTTTCTGCGAATACACTTCGCAGACTTTTAGTAGCCGATCCAGACCTTTAACAGACGGACTTATTAACACCATATCATCGACATAAACTAAGTTATTTATCCTTGTGTTATTTATACAACATCCCACTGTTGCCTCATTAAGTGAAGCAATTAATCCGTCGATATACACATTAAACAGCATAGGGCAGAGCAAGGAGCCTTGTCTCACCCAGCAAGAGGAGCCAAAACACTCGGATAGTACATTGCCCCACTAATTCAGTGGCGACTCGTGGTATAAATGTATGGGGGTGCGATTTCATAAAATTGTACGACAACACGGACTCACAATAGGCTAGCGCGAATCCAACTGCCGCTCACAAGAGTACTTGTATTAACATATACGGCTATGCCAGACGTACAATTCTAGTTAATTACAAATAAGTAATAATTTCAATAAAATACATATAAATGGCTTATATCATTATTACTGAAGTAACTATTAGTAAAAATAAAGTTGTTATTATAAAAAAAATTCGGGATTGTACTTATATTTTCATTACAACAGTAAAATATAATTTATATTTACTTGAGCGAAAAATCTATCGCTCCATTCGGCTGCAATATTATTTGGTATTCAAACAGCGGTATGCTGCTTAAACGAAGCTATGCTATAAGTTTAGAATATTATGTACTGTATGAAGGCTTACTCAAAATGCCTCATGAATCATCAGTGGCGACTGGCGTATAGGAGCGATGGAGCGGTCGCTCCCCCTTCCTTGAAACGATAAATATTAATTTAACAGATAAAAAATATATTAATTTTAAAATATTAAAATAAATATTCTTGAAATATATTTTAAAAATTCATGTGGCATATCATGATTCATGAGGCATTTTGAGTAAGCCTTCATACAGTACATAATATTCTAAACTTATAGCATAGCTTCAAACAGCGTACTGCTTGCTGCTTGAATACAAAATAATATTGCAGCCGAATGGAGCGATAGATTTTTCGCTCAAGTAAATATAAATTATATTTTACTGTTGTAATGAAAATATAAGTACAATCGCGAATTTTTTTTATAATAACAACTTTATTTTTACTAATAGTTACTTCAGTAATAATGATATAAACCATTTATATGTATTTTATTGAAATTATTACTTATTTGTAATTAACTAGAATTGTACGTCTGGCATAGCCGCATATGTTAATACAAGTACTCTTGTGAGCGGCAGTTGGATTCGCGCTAGCCTATTGTGAGTCCGTGTTGTCGTACAATTTTATGAAATCGCACCCCCATACATTTATACCACGAGTCGCCACTGTGAATCATGATATGCCACATGAATTTTTAAAATAAATTTCAAGAATATTTATTTTAATATCTTAAAATTAATATATTTTTTATCTGTTAAATTAATATTTATCGTTTCAAGCAAGGGGGAGCGACCGCTCCATCGCTCCTATACGCCAGTCGCCACTGCCCACTATATATATATATCAGTGGCGTGCGGTGATTTTTCGTCAAGGGGAAGCAATTCAAGCAAAAACAACAAAGATTATATAAAATAAAAATAAAACTTTAAAATACTCGTATATAATAAAAACAAAACACATATAATCATCTACTTACTTTACTTATAGGTTAATTCTATTCTTCTTTCTTTTTACAGCACGTATAAGTTGCCAGATATTTCAAGAAAATTAACTATAAGATCTGGACAGCGATTTCTAAATTGCTTCCTTTTTGACATAGGGAAGGATAAAATAACGATAAATATATTTTCTTTTTCGCTTAACATGGCCATGGAATTTTTTAGTAGAAAAACTATATATGAAACTTGTTGTATTCAATAAATACTACATTATTAAACATTAAATGCGTTTTTAGAATGGAAAGAAACAATTTGTAACAGTAAAAAAAAAGCGAAAGTCATTGGGAAAAAGGATGCATTTCGTCAATTGTTGTCCAACTCGAGATTTTTTGCGTCGGCTTTCTCAAAGGTTCTTGCACGAACGGCAACCAATGTATATACTATGTATTCACCTGATTACCAATCAAATGCTATAAATAGTATAATAAAATGATTTTGTACAAATTATTAACACATATTGAACTGTTTAAACTTTAAAGTATAATACAGCATTTTCTTCTTTCTTTGAATAGGGAAGCATTGCTTCCCTTGCTTCCATGGACCGCACTCCACTGATATATATATATATGTCCACCCCAAAAATTGGCCACAATTCTAAGGGTAACTAAATGAAACAGGGATCATATTAAACCTTGTATTTTGTCCTTAAAACGAGAGGTAGTTTATTTAAAATAAATGAGTGGTCTTTTTACAAATTTAACTTGACCAATAGTTGTTAAAAAAATGAGGACGGTAGTTAGGGGATTTAGCTCCACATTAAAGAATTTTACCCCCCCCCCCCCCCCCCCGACAAAAATTGAATAAAGCATCAATGCAGCGAGCGTTCAATTTGTCCTCCATTTATATGATAATTAAAACCCATTCTAATAGACAGAGTTTATTTCCACAACAGTTTCGATGCCCACTGGCATCCTCTTCGGGTGGCTACAGAAAAAAGTGAAGTTTTTGGCATTTGTCCTCCATTATTATCAATGACCAATGAATGAGTTTAGTTAATGGACAAATTATTCAACATGTGAATTAACTCCGAGAGTGGATTTTAACAGTCTGGAACAAACTCGACGAAGAGAACCATTTTCTAGAGGAGATAAGTTAAGGAGTAAGCCGGTGAGGGAGTGAATATGTCTATTTCGGAAAGTCTCTCGTCTAATGTCTCTCGGAATTTAAATCTCTTTAAAAATCTCTTAAAAATCTGAAATCTCGTCAAGCTACAGGGTCTTATATAGGTACTTTGGGGTAAAGGGGTTTTCATAATTTGGGGGTTCTAAAATGATATTCTATTTCTATACACAATCATTTGGAAAATCCACTATTGTTAAAGTTATATAACGTCATATAAATAGGGGATTCTCCCCCCCCCCAATATACGATATATATATATATATACAGGGTGTCCCATAATTCCGGTCTCATAGGAAAATTGATTTTAAATTAAATTTACAAAATATATTATAACTAAAACAAGTGCTCAAATTGATGTCTTGTTTTGGAACCCTTTTTTTTTTGTTGCAGGTAGAATAACACGCAATGGTTAATATGAAGCAGGTTACACTCGTGAGGAAAAGGCGGAGGCGGAGGCTTTTTCCTCACGACTGTAACTCAATTCCATTCGTTTTAATTCTAATCTATTACTTTTGTGAATTTAATTTAAAATAAATTTTCCTACGAGACCAGATTTATGGGACACCCTGTACATATATAATGTCATAACGTTAATTAATTTCCACGTCTGATTTTTTCAATCTGAATATGTTGGGAGTGTTTCACAACGATTTTTGAACATTCAAAAATCGCAAATGGGAGCAGTCCCCCTTCTGAAGACAGAAATGGGGTTACATTACTAATTGGACCCCTCACATCTTCTATAGTTATTAATTAGATTTCAGAGCACCTGTTTCAAACGTTGATTTTCGTTTTTTACTCATCATTCGGAATGAGCGAAATAAATTTGAGATCCTACGCCCTCGTATGCCCGAGTGCCCCAGCCAAAAGAAGATGGAATTTGGTTAAAGAACATGTAGGAAGGGGAGGGGGAGCAGTGAAGGAAAAGTGGAGCTGATAGGAGTGCAGATACCGGCGCTCAGTAGGCCTCATGCACAGTTTGAAAAATATTTGAATTTTAGTCTATTATAAAATTAATTAACTTCGGTCTTTTGAGATTTGCGTGTGTGTGTGTGTGTGTGTGTGTGTGTGTGAATTCAACAGAATACATTAGTTTGTCCTTCAAAGAAAATTGGTTGCGAGATTCTCATGAGAAATACTCGTGAAATGGGATTTCTACACATTTTAATGATAAAGAATTTCATGGACACTCAGGTAATCTAACCTAACCTACCTTGAACTTAACCTAACTTAAGCCTAGCCTAAACTAAACTAACCGAATCTAATATAACATAACTTAAAGGTGTCTAACCTAATATAACCCAACCTAACTCAAGCCTAACTTCTTATTATAAGATATACACGAGGCAAAACCTTCTGTGAACACTGGACCTATTAAGTTGAGGGCCGGGCATTAATCCTTTCGTTAAGCCTAACTAAATAATGTGACGTAACTAATTATGACGCAAGTCCCACGCCATTATAATGTCGAATGGGTTAATTTAAAAAATACAAAAGTATATCACGAGTCAGAAGAAATTCAGAAGAAACGTTAGGTTAGGTTAGGAAATGAAGAATTGGGTTGCTGGAATGGTATTAACCATTTTAATGAATTGGTTTTGAATTTGTTTGTGGTCATTGTAAAGGTCCCAGAAAAGTGTGTCTGGAATCAAGAGTTAAATTCTGTTTACTGTATTACAGTATATCATTAACGAGTTTAACATTAGCTTAACAGGCTAGTGAACCGATAAACTAAAGGCTAAGGAAACTAACATTGAATACTAATTACGCTTCTCTTGGTTACCAGCAAATAAGACTACTCAGCCAATCACTTAAGCAGTATAACAAAATTCTTTACCGGTTTTGAGAGATTTTTTTTTATTTTAATTCTGACAAATGAAATCAGGGTAACAATTTTTGATAAGTTAAACTCGGACGATGGCCTGGAAACTCACCCAATTTAAATCCGGGCGAAAATTTGGCTGCAGTTGTCAAGCAGCAAGCTGAGATAACTTCCTGCAATATTCGAAGTGACCAAGACCGAAATTCGAGAGAAACGTTAGTTAAGGATGATCAAAGAGGCTTTGCAAAGCATCGAGATTGACAGAGTTGTTTGGTGAACTCCCGCATGCGTTTCCTTCAAAATCATATTAAATTAGACTTGGAAACGCAAGGAAAGAATATTTGTCCCTTTTGAAGTTTGTCACGTATTTTAAAATGAGCAAATATTTTCTTTTAACACCCCTAATATCGTTACAGAATTTTGTTACACCCTTAACCCTATATGGACAACTGTTATAAATTTCTAACCTTTCATATACACGCATTTATAACTTAACCCTAGAGAAAAATTCTGTCCATAGAGGGTTAATTTTAAGTGAAAAGCCTCATGGAACTCCCACCTGGGCAGCTCACTGGTGTTGAACCCACCGTTTCGACCATGCACTCGGCCATATATGCTGCTGGGACGACAGGAAGAATTTGGTTTAAGAATGTGTCCAGAAATCCACACATCCTAAAATGGTTCGAATCACGTAAAAAGGTGACCAAAATGAATAACTTTCACAATGTTGAAACTTTTCACATTTTTTTGATTGATTTTAAAACCTAAAAAAACAACCACCTAAATTTGGGATAAATTGAGGATATTCCTATGCGAAAATTATATAATAATTAACTAAGATTATATAGTAATTAACTGAATCTCTTCCTCGCCACTGTTCCTCTATTCATCATTTTTTTTCCCTCTTCTTCTTGAACATTTGCTATTTCAGAAGAAAGTAACATTTTTACTACTTCTGAAGGAAGAATGGACAGTTTATTGTGGGTAGTTTTGTTTCCAGAAGTTGGAAATTATAGGGTTTGATGTCTCTAAAAGATGATTAAGAAAAAAAAAAATTAGCTTGTGCAAAATATATAAGCAAAATGTGGCAGCTAATTTTTATTGTTTAGGCTATAGTAATACGTAGGTAAATTGATTTAAAAGAAGCCAGACAATTCTTGCTTGCCACTCTTTCATATGATGAGTTTGTTTTTGCAGGAAGGAGGGGCCAGGGGCGAATGCCGCAAAAACGCCATCCCTATAGAAGAAGAAGAAGAAGAAGAAGAGAGCCAAAATCAAGGTCCAGGGTTTTCGAGATGCCTATACTTGAGCTTGATAATTCCATGAGTTTTGTGAGGCTCTAACCAAATGATACAACTCAAGATATTAGTGACCAAAAAGTCTTGCAGCAATTAACAAACCTTTAACCCGTAAAGCAGTGGTTCTTAACCCCTGGGTCGCCAAGTCATTTTGATTGGGTCATTAAATTGTCATTTATCATTTATTTATGTTATCTCTAATCATTTTACCATAAATTATTTATTTTATTATCTATTACGAGTTAACCTTGAAAGCACGGGTCGCCGAGCCAGTCTCGCGACCAGAATTTGGGTCGCAACGTAAAAAGGTTAAGAACCACTGCCGTAAAGTATGAGTATGCAAATTAACCCTAAAAAAATATCAGGTAAAATCCGAAATATTACATAACAGATATTACCATACAAAATCATTATTTTTCTTTCAGTCAAGCACAATTTATATATATATATATATATATATATATATATATATATATATATATATGTTGAAAGTTTGGATTTCGGCCAGGTTCTTACTTAATCCGAACTTCTGTGCATCTGCGGAATTCGATTCTGGGACCCCTCGAATTAAGAGACCAGTCGATGTTTCACCAGTGAGCCGAACACGAGCGAACATCTTTAAACATGCGTTTAGCTTCCATGAAACGCTCTATCTTCCTATTTAAACTAAATACACTGACCTCAGTAACATATGAATTCTTATTAAACATTTATTTTTTATCAAATTTATTAACTTTTTGGGGGTAAAGTTCGCAATGGTCGCGCATCGGTCCTAATATTGCGCATTTGACTTAAAAAACTTCCCATGTGCGATGCGCCACTATTGGCAACTTTACCCTATATTTCATTATACTAATGGCTCATAATATCGTTAAAACATTTAAGAATACGTCTGTGTATATATCTACATAGTAAATATGTGACAAATTCGTAAATAAATAAGTGATATGTCGTCAGCAGGTTCATGGAAATAGCTGTTGTCTTCAGCATACGGAAAATCAGTCCGTACAAGTGTAATCAACAGGGATGATTCCAATGCTAATAAGACGCACGCTGTTCCATCTTCTGTATTCTGCTCCCTCACCATCGATACTCTTTTATTTTGGGGAAAAGGCATTTTGGAGGGGGATTTTAGGGAGAGGGGCCGATTTCGGGGGCGGTGTCTCAAGAGGGAAGGCGATCGATGAAAAAGAGGGGAAAGCGCCGAGGGGAGATGGGAGAGTGAGGGGGAAATGTGGGAGAAGAGAAAGGGTAAAGGAACTTAGTCAGAGGTCGAGTATATTATATGATTTGGTTCATAATTTTTTAAGGTTTTTGTTGTTGAACAGGTTGTACACCTAATTCTAGCTGTTGTTCATGTTGTTGTTGCTAAGAGTATGGTTGTTGTTATTATCGAGGTTCTTCCTATGGTGGTAGTTATTGACATCGCTATAGAGACCTACTGCTCGCTTCTTGTTTCTATTGTAGTTGTTTGGTTGTTGTTTACGATGTAATACGTTGGTGTTGTTGTTTATGTTATCGTTTATTGTTTAAGGAATCATTCTTATTTGCAGTTCCAAATTTTGTTTGGAGAGTGCTCGAATATGGTTGAAAGAATAAAGGCTATACTTAGAATTTCTGTATTAGTTATTTTAAAGTGTCACTAATTATATATAATTATGATAATTGTAATAATTTATAGTTCATTCTAACTAAATTCATAATTAGCTATTATTTTAGTATAATTACGGCTTATTATTTAAAACATTAATTAAAACATACTGTTTACACACGTTGTTGAATACTACTTTTGAAAAAGAAATTTTTGCACAAATTATATAATAGTTACCCTATAACTATTTTCAAAATAAAAGAAAATATCATAATCAAGAAATATTATGTACTAAACAATACATTTTCTTTGAAAGTTACAGGTATTTCTATACTTTTTCCATAAACTTTATTATTATTTTCTTTTTTTATTGGGGGCGACCTTTCTAACTTCACTTTTTTCCAAGGTTGGAAGTTAAACAAACGAAAAAGAAAAAAAAACAAGACCACGCACGCACGCGAAACCTCGGGCCGCTTATGAACGTAAGAATTCGGGTTTTTTCGAAGGCAACTTTGTATTTGTAATAAATTCGTGGGCAGGAAATATTATCGACGATCTAATAACGCAACCTAACATAATTGGGTCAAATTTAATTAACACAACACGCACACACTACTGAGGGCCTACTAGGAAGAAGTGGCTAAGTGACAAAAGTAAAACATACCAGAAAACGCAATTAAAAGTTGCACTCATTTGAAAGTGACAGCTTTTGAAGATATTTCGAAGTCAAATTGGTGCAACTCTCAACTGCGTTTTCTGGCGTTTTTTTACTTTTGTCGCTTAACCACTTCTTCCAAGGATGGCCTCATATATTGGTTGATTATTACCTCTTAGTAGTGTGTGTGTTGTGTTAATTAAATTTGACCCAATTATGTAATATCTTCAAAAGTTACGTCACTTTCAGATTCCGTTCAACTTTAACTGCGTTTTCTGGCGTTTTTCACTTCTGTCGCTTAGCCACTTCTTCTAAGGAGGTCCTTCATATATAGTACCAAATTTCAGGTGTTAAAATATTTTCCTCCTGATTGGTCAGCCTTTGGAAGAAATGAAACACGGTCCTTGATTGGATAAGTTCATAATTCGTAACTCGCTTTTCTGTGAAAGTGACAAATATTTTTGGAGATAATTCTCCAACTATTCCGCAAGGATATATATACTATGGTGTAGCCTTCCATAGTTATCCAAGCTTAACAAGAAGGTAAACTCCTAACCAACAACCAACTAAAAATGCATTATGGCAAAAGTGACAATAGTTTGGCGAGTTACTCTACCTGTTATTTATGAAACCGTAATCAGGAGTTTCATTAACATCTGCAGTTTCTGGACAACAATAAAATGTTGAAAACGAAGCTCATGATGATGATGATGATGATGTCACGTCGGTGGCTTTCTGAGTCATAAATTTTGGTATTCACATTTTATTTTTTGGACTATTTTGGACTATTTTGGACTGTTTATTTAATACCAAGATTAGTAATTATTATAAATCACGAAGAGAAGATGCAAATAAGGAAAGTTTAGTATCAATTTAATTAAAATACTTTGAAGAAGTCATCAGCCATCAAAATAAACAACCTGTTATTATTAAACCAGTTTGACATACTTCAGTTGTATTTCTAACTTCGAGAGTTTTTAATAATAATATATAAATATACTAATACCAATGACAAAGGTACTGTGGTCCCCAATTTTGAGCTTTTGGGGGGGGGGGTATTAAAATAAAAAATCGGGACAAAACATTTTGTTTGTCCCCGACATTGCTAAATCAGGATACAGAATTGTAATCCCAAATTTGGAACGATTCTAAAAAATTAGGAATGTTTGGCAACTTATTTTAGGCAATGACTCCCCCCCCCCTTCTCCCCCCCCCCCCCACTCGTTTCCATCTCCTGCAAAAAATGTTTATGAGATAAAGGTACCATTATCATCTCCTGCAGGAGTTAAAATAAACGTTATAGGCCTACTTCATCTTATTTCGATTAAAACTGTTCTTAACAGGTTTTTGAGCTAAACCTATATTGAAGATATCTGTCGAAGGAAATTGAATAGACATATAAGCTAAATATAAAGCTATAAAGTAATATGACCTTGTAAATATACAGTTATTTACAATGTAACCTGGATTTCGTCGTGTCGAACATCGAACATCGCTTCTCGTTGATCAGCGAAGTTAATCGACATTGAGTCTAGAGAGAAGCTGGATGGAGACCGTTCTCAGCTTTCAGATGTAGCGACCCATGGTTCAGATCCCACGTAAAGCTGTAGATGTTGTCGAAAAAGGCTAAACAACCCCGCCCCCCGATCTACATTACAATGCAAATTATACTTAAATAACTACCCGCTCTCACTAAAAAAAAATATATATATATATCTAATGGCATTCACTTATAGTTTCCATTTTCAATTATTTTAGCTAGTAATCAAAATTCTTTCCCCCTCTAAGCTAAATGGAACAAAACTGACATTCAAAAACCGTTCACCATTTCCAATTAAATGGATAAATGGAGAGACGCAAATGGAAAAACATTTCGAGGTATTTTTACGAATCCACTCGGCCTTGCATTAACTTCTCTTTTACGAATTTGCTGAAATCATTCGTCAGCAAATATAAAATTGAATTATCATGAATTTCATGACGGTTCTCTTCCTATTTGAATGCAGCAATGAATGAATTTCTGCGTACCACCTGACTGACGGCCATTCGCCCTAGTCTATCCCTCCCTTACCCCAAAACCAACTCCCCTCACTCAGCATTTCAGTTCCAAAGTGTTTGATATATATATATACACACACACGAGTATATGATATATTATATATATATATATATATATTATATATATATATATATATATACTGTACGTGTATATATATATATATATATATATATATATAATATATATATATAATATATATATATACACGTGTAGTTGAAAAAAAAAGCCGTGTAAATATAATTTTACTATTTTATCTCCAAACTATATTCTCCCTAATAACACTATTTACGGGGACAATTTTGATAAATGATCATAACTATTGATAAAATTATCTTTGGCGAAGCTATGAAGCGAAAGAAATTAAATCAATAAAATTGCCGTACATGGCAACTACCGCTTATGATGAGTCATACATGCCTTTTACTGGCTTCGTTCCAGGCGGCTCCAGCGATTCTGGAAAGTTCTAGGATTCTCTACACGTTTTTAGCACTTCGGAAATACGTCATTTCTTTTTTCTTTGCTATCCAACACGGAAAAGAAAAATCTCTGATGAGGCTTCTAGCTGGAAAGCCCTTGTATATATATATATATGAATAAAACCACGAAGGAAAGGAAACACTTGAGCACCATTTTGTGTTTCCTTTCCTTCGTGGTTTTATTCATCATAAATATTTTTCACGTGTTACTTTCGTGAAATAATTTTCATATATATAATATATATGCAGTCGAATTTGCCTAGTATTCATTTCCCTCTGCTCTGGCTGTCTTTATTATCAGTATTGACTTTTTTTTCAGAACTTGTTTGTAGATATAAATGTACACATAAATGTGGATAGTGTACATATTTTGGCGTACACATTGTTGATTGTTTATAGCTTCTCCAAATTTGGAAGAAATTTTTACGTTCATTCACTGCTGAAGAAGATAGTTTTCCCTCAGCTTTAATATATATACACGAGTGTGTGTGTGTGTGTATATATATATATTATATAATATATATATATATATATATATATATATACCATTTTTCAATCATTGATAAGATAAAATTTCAGAATAACAAAACCACAACTTTTTCTGTGTGTATGTGTGTGTGTGTGTGAGAGAGAGAGAGAGAGAGAGAGAGAGAGAGACGTAGGAGTAAAATAAGCCCCTAAAAGAAAAAGTTGTACATTTAACGTACCATCGGTTACCAAAGTCAGGATCAGTGTTGGGCACTAAAGCGTTAATCCGATAACAGTTAATTAACGAAGTTAACTTTTTTTAACGGACTATTAACGGAAGTTAATTTCCATTTATCGTTATCGGACCAGTTAACTTCCGATAACTCGATATTTAGTCTGTTAAAGTCTGTTAACACGTTAACTGCGAGGAGTCATTCACGGAAGATCACCGCTCCGCGAATGAATTCAATCCGCCATAACTTCAGTCTGCCAATTCCGTCCTCTGCCGCAGTGGAACGGCTCTTCTCTCTCGGCAAGGACATCCTGAGGCCCAAGAGGTCAAGACTGGCAGTTGGGCCTAACTTTGAGAAGTTGGTCTTTCTGAAGGGCAACCAGCACATTGTGTCATAGTCTTTAATAAATGTGCCTAAAATTTAATTTTACCTTTCAGTTCCCGCCATAATAATTCTCTGGTAAATTAAAATGTAGTTAATGGTTAGTGGTTACAAGGGTTTCAAAACATGTAATCAGTACATTTTTTATTAAAAATAAAAAAAAGTTATTAAGCAAAAAAGTTGCAAAACTTGATAAAAATACAGTTAAATACCTATTTATTGTTGGATTTTGCATAAATAAACATTTTCTATGGGTTTTAAAGCTTTTTTCCTTGATTTTTTTAAATGTTAGTAAAGAAATAGTTATCGTTAACGGATTATCGTTAACTTCCGTTAACTTTGTAGTAAAATTATCGGATTATCGTTATCGGAGTTAAAAATTGGGGTTAACGGATTATCGTTATCGAAGTTAACTTTTTGGTTAACGGTGCCCACCACTGGTCAGGATACCCTGACCTCTAAAGTAGGTGTAGATCAGTGTACTTTGACTCTAAAACATGCGATACATATGCTCGTAGGAAATACGATAAACAAGTGACCAAGTGCGATCACTGTCTTCTGTGACCTTTCCATTGTACTTCATAAAGGGCTTGGGCAGGGGTATTACAAAAGAGCAGGGTATTACAAAAGATGTAGCAATACTTTCCACTACAATGACGCCATTTGCATTTGTAAACAGAATATACAAACAGTCGGTGTTTGAATGGGTTCCCCCTCCCCTCCCACTTGGACCAACCTTTGCTGACGTCTACTTCATACGAGGCCCTCCCAGGAAGAAGTGGCTAAACGACAAAAGTAAAAAACGCCAAAAACCGCAGTTAAAGTTGTACCAATTTGAAAGTTGCCATAACTTTTGAACATACTTCTGTTTCTTCGAAATATGTTCAAAAGTTAAAAATTTATGGCAACTTTCAAATTGGCACAACTTTAACTGCGTTTTCTCGAGATTTTACTTTTGTCGCTTAGTCACTTCTTCCGAGGAGGGCCTCGTATGTCGCATATACAAAATAATATTACGAATATAAAACAACACTTCAATCCTATTTTTTATACTCACTCTTTAGAGTTTAGACGATACTTTTACAGCTTTTAAAAATCATAGGGCACTATTGCAGTTGGTTACCCCAACCCAACAAATTCAATTACATTAAAACAAAAAATTCAAAAGGACAAATAAAACAAACAATTCATCCTATAGGATATGATGCCCGGTTAGGTTAATTGAATGCCCAGTTAGGTCAACTGTATGCCCTTGACAATTGGTTAGGTTAAGTTGTGATATTTTAACGAAAATATCACAACCTAACCAATTGTCAAGGGCATACAGTTAACCCAACCGGGCATTCAATTAACCTAACCGGCATTATATCCCATAGGATGAATTGTTTGTTTTATTTGTCCTTTAAATTTTTGGATCACCTGAAGATCAGGGCCCCCAGCCTTCTTTAGTTAGCCTTATAAGGTTAACTAACAAAAATATCACGACTTAACTTAACCAATCGTCAAGGGCGTACAGTTGACCTAACGAGGTGATCCAAATTTTTTGTTTTAATGTAAATGAATTTGTTGGGTTGAGGTACCCAACTGCAATAGTGCCCAAAAGGGAACGAAATAAATTTCAATGATGTAATTTACAAATCGATGAAAATTGTTCAATTCCAAAGAAAGATAGAATTAAACGGAGAGAGAAATACTGTATACTAATTACAGATCGTATATTGCACTATTCCACATAGCTACAAAAAATTTCAGCAATCAAAACTTTACGAAATTGAACCTAGAAAATAATCTCAACCTGAGGTTTATTTCATAAAAAGAATATAAAAAGAATAACGCAAAGCGTAGTTAAAAATGGATTCCCCCAAGTTGTTATTGAAAAAGTTATCAACGATTTTTTTAATAAAAAATAAAAAAATAAAACATATATGATGAAAATATAATATTTTTTACAAAACTGAAATAATATTAGGCGCCATGAAAAAGAAAAAAATTAAATTATTTGGCATCCGGGGCGGATCCTTCCTTTGGCACCCCCCATAAATAATTTTAAAATTTAAACACACAGAAAAATATATTATGTTTGCGAGTAGATTTTTAAACAGTACCGTACTGTCATAAGCAAATTGGAAATAAGAAAAATGCAGGACATTAAAAATTCAGTGAACAGGTAATACTGCATTTTATTTTATACAAAAAACACAGGAAATCCAGTCTCAACGCTCAGCCTATTCTTCAAAGGTAAATAGAGAGGATTCACAGTCTCTGCTTTCGAGCCTTAATTTCTGCAAATTGATCAATGACCTCATCAAAAGTTACCTTCTTTGCATATTCATGTTCAATTGAAAGTAAAGCCAGATTTGTCAATCTTGTCTGACTCGTGGTCGAGCGAAAGAAATTTTTTATCAATTTCAATTTGGAAAAACTTCTTTCACATGAAGCAATAGACACATAGGCAGTCAAAAAGAATCTCAAACACAATGACAAGCTTGGCAAAGATTCACAAAATTCCCATTTCACAATAAACTCCAGAAACTGCAATGCTGTCCATTTCTTTGCCTCTTCAACGCTGATTTTGGCAGCTTCCAAATGCCTCCGAAGTCGTCCAATTTCCACACTGATATCTTCATCAGAGAATTCATCGAAAATCTGAGTCAAATTTGGAATATACTTCCGAAGTTCTTCTTCTGTTGCAACAACCAAAGTGTTTCGCTGAATAACAGCGAAGATTGACAGAATTTGATCCATTGCCTTAGAACGAATCTCCAATTCTTGATGAAAGCGATCAAGACATTCAAACATAGCCATTTTTACTTCCTCTGGCAATGTGAGACCAGCATCCTTTGCCATCTCTCCTGACATCCTTTTTCGGAGCTTTAGTCTCCCACTTCTCTCCATATAAATGGCCATTTCCTCACCCTTTGTAGTTGCATAATGAATGGCTGTTGTAAAGCTGTTAAGCTGCTGTAATAGTTTGAACATTTTTTAATTTTTTTCTTACTTTGGCGAATTTTTCATTTGGTTTGAAAACTTGTACTGGTATTTCAACTCTCCCGATGGCACCCCCTCCTGGCTGTCACCCGGGGCGGACCGCCCCCCTCGCACCCCCCTTAGTACGCCACTGATCAGATGATGAATCAACACAAAATTTGCTGAATTTACAAAAATTAAGTTTAAACTAAAAATTTAATGTTCTAGTCTAAACTAGTAATAATCTAAAGGATCGAGTTGCCAGTGTTCATATTCTGCATGATTTCCTTCTTTCTCATCATAGACCGTAAGAATTATTAATTAATTTTACTAATTTGTGTGCAACACGACATAACAAGAACTCAATAGAGAAGAATAATCGTGTTGACTGGTCTGATGTCAATATGCAACATAATAGAATATAAAGATAGGACGGGTCAGCTCTTTAATAATTTAGAAATTTTGCATCTTGCCTGTAGTAATCCTTGCTCAAATGATTCTCACTGTAAACTCATAGATAGGTATTATAATAATTTAGTATCCCTGTTAAGAGAAGCAGGAAGACCCCTGATTAAATCTTACAACTATCATACTAAGATTATTCCTGGATGGAATGATTTTATTGCCCCTTTGAAGAGGGAATCGAAAGACGCCTACGATTTATGGTGCCTTCATGGTAGACCCTGGAGGAGGAACAAGGGAAAATACTTTGATATCAGTTCCTGAAGTAAAGAGGTCAATTAAAGAGTTAAAGACTGGTTCTGCGTCAGGGGCAGATGACCGATCGAATGAGCACTTAAAATATGCCAATGACGTGGTATGTCTGCATATATCATTACTCTTCTCAGCCATGCTTGCTCATAGCTATATCCCTGCAGAGTTCATGAGTGTATATATCTTGCCCCTGGTCAAAAATAAGTATGGGGCATTCTATCCAGCAATAATTACAGGGCTATTGTTGTTGCCTCCTGCTTCTCGAAACTACTACAGAAACTCTTGTTACGCCCATTAAATGATTACTTTTGGACATCTCTTAATCAGTTTGGTTTTAAAAGGTCCCACTCAACTGATCTGTGTACCTATATATTGAAGGAAATTATATTTAAATACACTGACAGTAACTCAACTATTTATAGCTGTTTCCTAGATATAAGTAAGGCATATGATAGGGTGAACCACAATATTTTATTTAAAACAACTAGAAGACAGGAAGGTTCCCATGTACATATTAAATTTATTGAAATTTTGGTATTCCCACCAATCTTTTACCGTTAGGTGGGGCAATGTACTAGCCCAGGGCCTTCAACCTGGGCGGTAGCACCCACTAGTGGGCGAATTGTGATTTTAGGTGGGCGGTAGAAAATTTTCACGAAAACTGTAATTAGATTCACTTAAGTTTGTGGTAAATATGAAAATTTAGACTTCAAAAGACCCGATCTAAATCGACGAAAAATATAGTTAACACTAAGACCACACACACGTACGCACACACAAACACAATCGTTTTCTTCAACAATCTACATCTATTCTACAATAAAAGAAAATTGAATTGATTGTTATCAATCAAAGATGATCTCACAGCTAATGACTTGGAAAAATATAGTAGTCATCTTGATGCACTAAAAATTGACATGGAAAATCGCATTCAAGACATTATCAACCTTAAAGTCGATGCGTGGATGGAGACTCCTTTTATTATAAACGTATGTGATGTTGAGGTTACCTGTCAAGAGGAATTATTGCAATTAAAATATGACGTTAAGTGTAAAGCAAATTTCAAAGAAGGTGGATACCTACAACTTTGGCAGAACAAAAAAATGCCCAAGCTCTATCCACATTTATGGAATAAGATTTCCACTCTACTAGTAGCTTTCCCTACCTCATATCTGGTTGAATCAGGATTCAGTGTAGTGAACCACATTCTTACCAAGGAAAGAAATCGTTTGAATATAGCAGAGAGAAGAGATCTTCGTTTTTTTCTTACTAAAATAAAACCCAACTTAAAGTTTTTAATTAGCAAACATCACCACAAAGCTCTCATTAAAGGTAATTAAACATTTATTTTCTTTTTTCTTTTATTAATTGTGATTAGTGATGTAGGTCACATCCGCATCCGCATCCGCGTCCGCGGAACATCCGCACATTTCTCGCATCCGCATCTGCATCCGCATCCGCACTTTGGGCTGTGGATGTCGTGCGGATGTGGACCGTTGAGATAAAACGTCATTAATAAGCGGAAATTGTCAAATTCTACTATAATAATAGAACTAGTTCATTGTGCGCAAAAGTGATGCAAGCGACAAGACGAGAGGCTGTTCTTGTATGAAGTTACTCTCTTGCAACCTACTTAGATCCACGTTACAAAGCTAAGTTATTTTCACCTAGTACATTAGAACGAGTTAAATCATCACTTGGCAAAGCAGTTGAAGAGCTTCAATCTCTTGAATCTGTCGCTTCGCCACCCCCAAAAGAATAAAAGTTTCAGTGACAGAACCAACACCTTCAACGAGCAAATCTATCACAGAATCTCTCTCTCAGTTTCTTGAGTCAAGCAGCAATGACGAGACCTACGCGATGTCAAAAGATGTAGTAAAAATGATCGAGAGCTATCACCAAGAAAAACGCCTGGCTGCATGTGACAATCCTATTAGTTGGTGGAAAAATACGCAGAATATCTATCCATACTTGAGTAAACTTGCAAGGAAACATTTAGCCTGTCCTCCAACAAACGTACCAAGCGAGAGATTATTTAGCAGTGCTGGATTAATATATGATGAAAAGAGAAACAGACTGGCAGCAGAAAAGGCAGAAAAATTAATGTTCCTTAAGCATAACCTTCCTATAATTAAGTTTGAATATTAAACTATGGACATCTTAGTTTACTTTATTTTAATTACTCATTTATAAATATGCCTAATAAAACTTTAAACTTAATATAAATAGTTATCAAGCTAATTAAAGATCTCTTTCTATAAGGGTGGAGGTTGGGGAAAGAGGTCGGTGAGGTGCATTTGAGTTGGGTTCACGTCCCGCATCCTGGTAACACAATTATGGTTTCTAATTGTGGCTGAAACTCGACAAAATATAACGAATTTATTTGCAGACGAATTCACAATTGATTTCTATATTAGTTAGATGCTTGATATTATTTTATATGTTCAGAGAAAAGTACAGCAATTATTGTAGCTACAGCTCTCTCTATATAATAACTTATTATATACGTTAAACACAACAAATCTCGAATATATCCTAAAAAATAACAAAAATGTAGACATCCGCATCCGCGGATGTCGAAATCAAACATCCTCATCCGCATCCGCATCCGCGGATGTGAAAAAAATGACATCCGCTACATCACTAATTGTGATGATTTATTTTTTTTTGCCCTAAGGTGGGCGATAAGTTTTTTAATTCTCAAAAAATCAAAAAAGTGGGCGGTAAGCTAAAAAAGGTTGAAGGCCCCTGTACTAGCCGAATGTTTTGGTTCCTCTTGCGGGGGGTGAAGCAAGGCTCCTTGCCTTCTCCTCTACTGTTTAATGTGTATATTGATGAATTAATTACTTTATTTAATGAGGTAACAGTCGGATGTTGTATAGATAACACAAGGATAAATAACTTAGTCTTTGCCGATGATGTGGTGTCAATAAGTCCTCCTGTTAAAGATTTGGATTGTCTGCTAAAAGTCTGAAAATTATATTCGCAGAAACATGATATTCTTTTTAATGTTACAAAAACTAAGGTTATGCAATTTCATCCTAAAAGCTGTAATCAGCCAGCTGATATTAGGTTTAAAATGAGAGGTGAAGCAATTGAGGAAGTACAAGAATTTAAGTATTTGGGTCAAACTATCATCAGCTCTTTGGGTGATGACTCAGATATAAGAGAACAATCTCGAAGCCTGTGTGCTAAAGCGAATATGCAAAGGTGGGCACCCGGGCCTCAAAAAGGACCGACGGTCCCGGTCCCGGTCCTTGCCTCAAACTGGACCGGCGGTCCCGGTCACGGTCCTTTCTGAAGATAGGACCTAGGAACGACTCGGTCCTCGGTCCTTATATATAATATAAGTGAAAAATTTGATTAAAATGAAAAATGAAATTAAAGACACCGGAAATCTTTAATTTTATTAACGTAAATTTAATTAATACAATACATAAATGATGAAAAAAGTTATTAAGTTAAATGCTTGAGTTTCAGTAGATTCTTCGTCTCCTCCAGGTGTTGAAACAAGTTTCAGTTCAGTCTCAGTCTCTTTCTGAGTCTTCTGGAGGAAACGATCCATCTTCTTTAGAACTTCAAATAATCACTAAACACACTAAAATCACTAAAAAAGACCGTCCGGACCGGACCGTCCGGAATTGCTTAAAAATGGACCGTCGCTCCTCATTTCGGTCCTCACTGAGAAAAGGACTTTCCCGCTCACGGTCCTTAAAAAGGACCGAGTTCCTGGAGTTCGGTCCTTTTGGAACTCGGTCATGCCCACCTTTGCGAATATGACTATAAGGAACTTCCGGTTCTGTACAAGTGAAGCTAAAGACACTCTCTTTCGTACTTTCTGCAGTAATATATACAGACACCAACTCTAGGTGAATTATATAAAAAGGTTCTGGCAGAACCCTAAATTTGTTGTACAACAGATTTTTTAGACTCCTACATAAATTACCCCCCACCCCCGAGATGCTCAGCTTCGCAAATGTTTGCTGTAAGGAAGATGGATGTAACTCCTCTTATATACACGTCATACAACCAATACACTTCACCTCACAACATTACAACATAAAAATAAACCAAGTAAAATTGATGAACACACTAAACTTGAACATAAAAGACAACCAACCAATAAAATTGGTCAAAATTTCCACATAATATTTAAAACTGAAAATATCTACAACCTAAGAATAACGAAATAACCAATTTTTTTAAATATAAGACGATAAATATAGTTAAAAATCATTATTAAATAAAAATCCAACTTTGTATTCAAAAATAACTCCTTGAAATTTCTTACATCTAATTTGAATAAAAAATATTAAAAAAAATGCTATTTCATTGAATTTGATAGTGATATATATATATATATATATATATATTATATCATCACCATCAAATTCAATGAAATGTCATTTTTTTTAAATATTTTTAATTAAAATTAGATATATAAAGGAAATTTTGAAGGAGGCGTTTTTCAAATACAAATTTTAATTTTTATCTAGTCATATTTTTAACTACATTTATTGTCTTAATATACAAAAATTATGTTATTTTAAGGTTTCATTCGTAAATATTAATTTCACAGTTTATATTTTAGGCTTTGAAAATGGCTGAAGTGTTTGGTCGAAACGTTAGAAATATAAGTAAAGCAATCAAATTATTTTATTGAAGGGTTGTTTTAAATAAAATTCCTAAGCTACCAACGACAACCTTCACAATTTTACAGGTCTCTAAAACATTATTAAATAACAACAACAGCAAAAACGATCCAAATTTATCAAAAACAACAACAGCAATGACGACTACACCACCAACAAAAAATAATATAAAAAAATGGACAGTAGCAACAACCAACAAGAACAACATAGACCGAATTTTATAGAGGAAACTCAACATCTTCAGTTTTCGCGCGAGATCCAATCTTGAAATGTAGGATTCAATAAACTGCGTCAGTTTCCAATTTAATTATAAACCGGAGATTAAATTTAGCTTTAAAATCTTCTGAAAACGAGATATCTTTTTGTGACCTTTTTATTTGTGGTTTCAGAAGAGAGAGACACAGAGAGAGAGAGAGAGAGAGAGAGAGAGAGAGAGAGAGAGACGTCCGGATGACATCTTTGTCAGCTGGAACATCATATGGTTGTAGTAGTTTGGTACCGACTATCTCATTGATCCCCTTTGATGTAAAAGAACGTTAAATGTAACAAGCGTGTACGCTAACCAAACAGCTAGCCAATTAAATGAACAAACTTTCGATTGAGTTTGCATAGAGGGAGCTTGTTTTGCATGGTGTGGGGTTAAATGATGATGTTGGTTCCCTTCTAAACTTAAAACTATGAAAAGTAATTCGTCAAAAATAGTAAAATATATACCAATTAGTGATCTTTTAGGGTTTCTGAAAGATTTTGCTCGATTTTTTAACAACTCTACATCCGAAATGAGTTATTGATCCCAATAAATGTTTAGAATTCATATGCGACATGTTTATACACGTTTATTAATACTGAACATTTTAACATTATTGGCCTGAAATTATATGGCTTTGTAAAACACTTAACCTAACCTGACCTGACCTAACTTTTTAAGATATAAAGGGTTTCTCCAAGACTGAATAGAATCGTCTGGCATTAGCGAGAATAAAATAGCGTGACCCATTAAGCATTCTAGTGATAACGTAATAATTCAAACACTGTATATTTATCTGTCTACCTATTCGTTATCTATCTATCTATCCATTATCTATCTATTTTTCAAAGCGCCTCAAAATAGGTGCGCGGCACGAAGGGCTCCTATCCAATTTAATTAACGCATTCCAGCTAATGGGTTGATCCCCAAATGGCAAAGCAAACATGACTTTCAAATTTATATTTTAAAAGCTTTCTCTGTTCTCATAATAAGCAAAGCTTATATGATTATATAAGAAATTAATAATATATTCATATATATGATATAATTATCTCAGGGCCTAACGTTCAAACATCGGATAATGATGATGTTTTTGGTAATGCATGCACAGTATATGCATATAAATAGTGTTTTCAACGTGCGTTATTCGTTTTAGAATCGCTCTGAAACCAAGATGGCGGCCGCTTAGACCCAAAATCATTTGCATAAACTTCAAGACCCGAATTTTATTAAGAGAGCTTTTTTCTCTTACCTTTAATTACGTTTTAATGAATTCGAATTTACATTGTGTTAAGAGGAGAAAAGGCTAATTAAACAATGCGGAGTTTTTTCCTTTCTTCTTTAAAAAAATGCGTCTTAACATTTGAGGGAATTCCAACAGTTTTAGGGAATTTCATGTATGCAAAAATATATTTTTGACTGCAGCGTAATGAAGGAAGAAAAAAATATATTATATACATATTTCATATATTGGAAAATGTTTGTATATAAACAAGTCAATTTATATTTAGACATATTATATATTTTCCCCCATGCGAGAACATTATATTATCTAGGACCAGGTGCTTATAAACGTTTGTATATATAAAAATAATTTTCTTAAGTGAACACAGAATTCGACAAAAAGGTTAATAAACCTTATACAGTATATTTATAAAATTTTTATATTCACGCGTATCTCTGTACATAATCAGTGTGCATCGGGCAGAAAGAAAGACTTAGGTAGTCGACTAAGTTGGCCTTTGGGAGCATGGCCTAGTGTAGCCTAGCGCTGCACATTCTTGTAAAGAAATGACAATGAACAAATATATTAAAAATATATGTAAATTCTAACATGATAATTAATTTCATTAGTTTTAAAGTTTAAAACGTAAAATTTTTATTGTCTGACGAAAACTGAAAAAAATGCATATTTTAAATATCTTTATCATTTGCTAACCTTTCGATTATAATCTCTTTCAGTGGCCATTTTTTTTACTACACGTTTGAAATGCCTTAAAACGTGTGCCAAATGATTAGACAAACAACGTGCAGATTACGTTCTGAGTAATTTACTACCATAATGCGAAAAACATATGTATAAAGTGTTTCTATTTTGTGTGTGTGTGTGTGTGTGTGTTTAAACGTCAAATGGGAACACATGTAATCAGGTGTGTGATAATTCACACATTTAGGTACATACTTTAGCGATGAGCCCAAATTTTAGGCGCATGTTGATAATTTTTCAGCAGTTAATACTCTCTACCTTGGAATATTATTATTATTATTATTATAAAAAATATATAAAAATAAACATTTTTTACTGTCGGAAATAAAACGTTGTGTGTCCTGATTAGAATAGGTTAGGCTAGGTTACTTTAGGTTAGGTTAGGTTAGCTTGTTTCCTCACTATTTAGGGACTCAATAGGAAACCTCTTTGGAGCTTAATTAAACTTCTGTCAAGTGCGAT
This sequence comes from Bathynomus jamesi, assembly GCA_023014485.1. NCBI lineage: Eukaryota > Metazoa > Arthropoda > Malacostraca > Isopoda > Cirolanidae > Bathynomus > Bathynomus jamesi. The sequence continues at coordinate 74,626 of JAJOZX010001020.1, read as the reverse complement.
GGCCCTAAGGTTAGGTTCATTTAGGTTAAATTAGTGTGTTTGTGTATGAGTAGGCAACTGGGCATAAGTGAGGTAGTGTGTGTGATAATTCACAGATGTAGTGGGGTAATTTTTTTATGCTTCAGAACAAAATTACTATTGAAAGAAAGGTTACGCTAGGTTAGCTTAGTTAAAATATGGTTAGGTTAGGTTAGATTAGATTAGAAAGTACCACCCTTTGAGCCCTCAAGTGCGAGCAAAACACTTATCACACACCCAAGGCCGCCGAGAGCTGCCCCGGGCCCCGGGGAAGGATTGGTATATGCCCCCCCCCCCGTTTACTCGATATTTTATTACGAATATTTTTTGTGTCCATAACAAGCAAACTGATTATATGTCCAAGTCACTATTCAAAACATATATTATAAATAAACAATTCAGAAGAAAATGACCATTTTATTTTTCGAGTCAATTATATTAATTCTATTTAGATATGTGGACTTAAAAAAAAACCGGTCTTGTGTGTGTGTGTGTGTGTGTGTGTGTGTTTCAATTTGTATTTACACATTTGATGAAATTTAAAATTCCAAATTATATGATTTTTAGTTTCATAACCCTCAATGGTTAAATTTATTTTATGATTTTAACCTTCCACTTATTTTTTATTAAAAAATAAACATTTTTTGCCAGACAGTTATTATATGACAAACTCGTTTAGTGATTCTGCCCATTAAACTCGTTGGCATATAAATTCTTGGCATTATTTGGCACTAAGAGGTAGCGTCCACGTGTGATAAGAAAGAGTGCCAAATTACGATACCGTAATAAATTCTTGTAGCGGAAATGAACTTACAAAAATAGGCATTTTATAAATAAAAATCGTGGATTGATATCCACAATACCAACAAATACAATACCAACAAACACAAATTTAAATGCAATATTTTGTATATGTTTTGAACTAAATTATTTTGTTGGACATCTCTAGAGGTATTTGAACTTCCAAGAACCAAATGTATATTTAGGTTGAGTTTCTATTCACTTAACAGTATAGCAATCTTACGAGGATATCTGATACGTCTATTGGCTTGGCAGTTTCTCTTACGGAGGGCAAAATATTTGCCTGCGAGTTCAAAAAACCTTAGTCGAAACCCTGTCAAGGTTTGGTGGCACAATAACAAATTGGCCAAGTTTACACTGGCTTCATCTTTGTAATGAAAAAATGTAACCGTAGTATGGGTAGCTGCATAGATAACTTAATTGGCTTTACATTGGTAAAGTTTTATTTTTTATAAATACAGGGTGTCGCATAAGTCTGGTCTCGTGGGAAAATTTATCTTAAGTTAAATTTACACAAGGAATACAATAGAACTAAAACAACTGTTAAAATTTGTCTTGTTTTGGGACCTTTTTAATTTTTTTTTTGGTTGCAGGTAGAATAACGCAAATGGCTAATATGGAAGCAAGTTACACTCGTGAGGTAAAGGCTCGTCATTGAAAAAGTTTTAAATATCTCGCATTTGTTTGCGATTAGTTTGAAAAAAAGTAACCCAATTTAAGGCCAATTAAACTATCTATCCAACTGTCTACATCATGTTTTTAAATATTCTTTTTCACTACAAAGACATAAACAATAAAAACTGGCCAAGTTTTTTGCACTACCGTATATACACACACACACACACACACACACACACAACAAACTAGTTCGTTCCCAGTACTTCCGTGTATTTCAACATCTCGTCAAGAATGACTGCCTGATGAGGTCTTGAAGTACACGAAAGTACTCGGAATTAGCTTCTTTTTTTCAAGTAGGTATGTATGCTTAATTTTTCATGCGTCTAATAGATAGACAGATAGACAGATCTTAGATTTCATTTCATTTGTAAGAACTTTCACCGGGAAAAAGAGTGCCAAGGGCAAGAACCACGGGTGAAGGAGGTACCAAAGATAAGTTCAACGGGGGAGGGAGGTGTCAAAGACAAAAGCCACGGGAGGAGGTGGTGGTGGTGGTGGTGCCAAAGACAATATCCACAAGGAAAGTAAATACTATAAACAATACCCACGCGGAAAGGGGGTACCAAAGAGCCACAAAGGAACAAAGACATCGCTTCAGAGGGCATCTAAATCCTGTTATATTATGATAAAGTATTGAACAAAAACCAAATGGATTAAAATCTTTTAAAAGAATAAGAATATACCAAATAATTATTGTGTGCGCGCGTGTACTGTATATGTGTGCGTTTGTGCGTGCGTGCGTTGCAGTCCCCTTCGTTTCAAGGGCATCTCAGCATCTCCTCTTTAAAGAGAAGAGGGAGTAACTCGCTTGATGGACGATATAAACGTCTTTCCAGACCAAGGAGGACTAAAGCAACTGCAACGACAACAACAACAGAAATAAGACCAAAAACAACAACAACCATTGACAACAATTCATAAAAATTCTATAAAATTTTAGAGATATTGTAGATGATTTTCCCTAAGATTGGAAATAAAGAAAAAGAGTTTGAAATCATTGCTCTTAAATAAGAACAACTTGTCTTTGTCTCTCTATTTGCTTTAAAACAAAGAATAAATATTATAAAGATAGAAAATATAAGATGATTTATTCTTGTTGCAGTAGTGCTATTTGCTGCATCTCTCTCTCTCTATCTCTGTATACATATATCTTAGTTATATATGTAAGGGATGATGATAACGATGTCTGTCTGTCTGTCTGTCTGTCTGTATCTGTCCTATGTTCGTTTATACACGCCAAAACGGCTGGGAAAATCTGTACGAAATTTAGTATATACATTAAGGGAAAACCGGGGAAGGTTTTAGTAACACAATTGCTCATCACAATTCCCTCCATAGGTTGTATTTCGTGGGGCTATTGCTGCATTCTAGTATATAAATATATGGGATGAATTTCACACAAACTCCCTGACGAGGTGTACTACTGAATACACGAAAAACCTTGGAATAATTTTCTCTTTTTCCTTGTGGGTTTGCATCATATACCTCGTTAACCTCACTGGTGGACCCCGCCTCTAAGCCTGGCTTGGTGTATATATATATATATATATATATATATATATATATATATATATATATATATATATACTCAGCTGCGAAGTTTTCAATTTAGACTCTAAAACCTTTTTCTTGTAACGGAATCGACATTCAATGGAAAAACGTTATACAAAAATGGAATTAAAATGGAGCAAATTAAGAAAAAGAAACAAAAAAAATATCAAATTAAACTTTTACAAAAATGGAAATTAACAATTAAAAGAAAATATAAAAAAAGTATTATAATTTGCAATTTTATAACTTGCAATTTACAAGTTGCAATTTGTAACTTTGTTTTCAATTTGCAATTTATCAATTGTAAAACTTATCTATAACCAAATTGCAATTTGACGTCATTGATATTACCCCAGAATTAGCTCATTTTACGTCATATACAGTATATACCGGGTGTCCCATTCGAAATGAAACAACTTTGAAACTGTAATTTTTAAAGTATTAATGTGAGAATGTTGAAACTTTGCCAGTTACTACAACATATGCATAAGTTTTTGTCATAATGTTTTTTGTTTGTTTCAGATTGAATTATGTTTACCCAACAAGAAAAAGCGAAATGTGTGTTATGGATGGCTGAGTTGAAGTCCCCTACTCTGGTGCAACGGCGATTCCGTACAACCTTTCACGAGGAACCACCCACCAGAAGAGACCTATATGCGTGGACCAACAGTGGTGGGCACCGTTAACCAAAAAGTTAACTTCGATAACGATAATCCGTTAACCCCAATTTTTAACTCCGATAACGATAATCCGATAATTTTACTACAAAGTTAACGGAAGTTAACGATAACTATTTCTTTACTAACATTTAAAAAAATCAAGGAAAAAAGCTTTAAAACCCATAGAAAATGTTTATTTATACAAAATCCAACAATAAATAGGTATTTAACTGTATTTTCATCAAGTTTTGCAACTTTTTTGCTTAATAACTTTTTTTTTTATTTTTAATAAAAAATGTACTGATTACATGTTTTGAAACCCTTGTAACCACTAACCATTAACTAAATTTTAATTTACCAGAGAATTATTATGGCGGGAACTGAAAGGTAAAATTAAATTTTAGGCAAATTTATTAAAGACTATGACACAATGTGCTGGTTGCCCTTCAGAAAGACCAACTTCTCAAAGTTAGGCCCAACTGCCAGTCTTGACCTCTTGGGCCTCAGGATGTCCTTGCCGAGAGAGAAGAGCCGTTCCACTGCGGCAGAGGACGGAATTGGCAGACTGAAGTTATGGCGGTTTGAATTCATTCGCGGAGCGGTGATCTTCCGTGAATGACTCCTCGCAGTTAACGTGTTAACGGACTTTAACAGACTAAATATCGAGTTATCGGAAGTTAACTGGTCCGATAACGATAAATGGAAATTAACTTCCGTTAATAGTCCGTTAAAAAAAGTTAACTTCGTTAATTAACTGTTATCGGATTAACGCTTTAGTGCCCAACACTGTGGACCAAGAAATTTGAGGAGACTGGCAATGTTCTAAAGGAACACTCTGGAGGGCGAACAAGATCGGAAGATGATGTTGAACGAATACGCGGCGCCTTTGGTAGTAGCCCGAGAAAGTCCATCCGTCGTGCCAGCGTCGAACTGCAGATTCCTCGTTCAACTGTGCATAGAGTCGTACGCAAGCGGCTGCAGCTCTATCCATATAAGCTTCAAATTGTTCAGCATATAACGTGTGAAGATCTTAACAAAAGGAAACATTATGCTATGCACAATTTATCTAAAATTCTAAATGTTATAATTCACATATATCATATGAAACTTTATGACATTGACTATTTACTGTGTGAATATTACATTGTTTGCATCATTCAATAAAAAATTATAAGGTTTCAAAGTTGTTTCATTTCGAATGGGACACCAGGTATATATGTGCGCCTCGGTGGTCTAGTGATTAGCATCTCTTACTACATATCCACCGGCCCCAGGTTCGAAACACAGTGACGGCAGGCGACGTGCAGCAAACCCAGCTGTTCATCCTTCCACCCAATAACAATTGTTTGGTATATAAAGGGGTACCCTGGGTAGCCTAGTGGCTAAGACGCTGGGCAGTGATCGGGAGGTTGTGCGATCGAGTCCGGGCAAGGACTTCGTAATTCCTGACCGCCCATGGTGAGGCGTGGTTCGGATTCCACATTAAACTGTAGGTCTGAAATGAAGTGACAAATTTGACCTTCGTCAGAATGAACACTTCGAGCGGAAGCAAAACCAAGATTATATATATATATATATATGCATATAACTGCAATAACCACGCAGTATATAAATGAATAGAAACGACATAAGTATTAAGGAACGTTTCTGCACACGAGGAGGAGAGATAACGAATAAATGAAAAATGAGGCGAACCGCCCGGGAATCGAACCCAGGGCCCTGGGTTCGATTCCCGGGCGGTTCGCCTCATTTTTCATTTATTCGTTATCTCTCCTCCTCGTGTGCAGAAACGTTCCTTAATACTTATGTCGTTTCTATTCATTTATATACTGCGTGGTTATTGCAGTTATATGCGCATATTCACGATTTGCGAGGGTGCCCTCTCAGGGCATTGGTTTCTGCCCTATGTGGGAGAATTTCGACTTGTGATTAATTGAGGTCCGTAGCATAATGGTAGCGCGTCCAGCCGGCAATTGGAAGGCCCTGGGTTCGATTCCCGGGCGGTTCGCCTCATTTTTCATTTATTCGTTATCTCTCCTCCTCGTGTGCAGAAACGTTCCTTAATACTTATGTCGTTTCTATTCATTTATATATATATATATATTTATTTATTGCTTGTATCTTTGGAGTAGGGAGTGGAGGGTCTTTTTTATCATTGTATCCAATAGAATATTGGTTTATATAAAAAATAAATAGTGTATATTCTATATTGTTTCCGTAAATTACTTTTTCTGTTGTAAAAAACGTGTATTCGAAATATATAAAATGGACTTTCTTTTAATTAAATCTGGACCTACGCATAGGCTACAATATTTTTTCAGCATTTTTTTTATATTTCAAACTAAAAAAAAAGATATTTATGCAGACAACAGAATGTTGTAAATGTAATATATGTTGTAAACACAAACAATATATTAAGCATTTATGTACGATTTTATATTAATTAATGCTAGGCCTAGGCCATAGAACGGTGTGCTGGCAACCTCATTTTGCCATAAAATATTTTTTTCCTTTAAATGATGGTGCAGTACATACTTCAACTGCAAAAACAGCTTCCACATTATTTTCCCAAGTGACGATGGGAGGTTTGGTAAGACCTAATCCGTTCAATGAAAAGGTGGTAAAGTCTGCCGAACTTACGGGGAACCTATCCGATAAATTGATTGAACGTTTTTCTGTTAAGACCCTACAGCCGTCATTCCCGTCAGAAGACTCGAGTACATTTTGGTTAGCATGGAAAAGAGAGTATCCAGAACTGGTGTCTGAAGCATTGAAAGTTTTATTTTATTTGCAACCTCATGCTTATGCAAATTGGGCTTCTCATCAATGTTTGTAGTTAAAATAAAGCCATGAAATTGACTGTATATGTGTTACTTTGTGTTTAGTTTATTTTCAACCGAATACAAGAATATTAACAAATGCAAAGATAAACAGTTAAAATGGATTACAACTAACAAAAATAATTTTAACCCTAAAACTAACATTACAAAAGTTTTCAGATAAAAAAATTAGTCTGTCTCAGTTTAAATATTTTGTAATTTTCGTTGGAATAATAAACTTAGAATTTCCATGTAGGCTGATGTTTCGCAGAGCACCGGGAACCCCCCCATCCCCTGAGCACTTCCCCGATTCCCAGGTTGATAAACACTTCCTGTGAGAATATCTAATACAGTATTTTCAACTCTTTTGAACAGCTAGTAGCAATTATGGAGAAAGAAGCATACCATGACACGCTATATTAACGTACCTTTTGATATGCAGTTAAAAATGGCTGTAAGGAAATTATTTGTACATTGTACTGTACATATACACAATATGCAACTGTAATTACTGTACTTAGCTTTTACTATTAGCAAAGTATCTCATTAAAATATAGTATATTGAACAGTAAGACTTATATGATTACATGTCATAAAAAAAAACCGCACCAATTTGATCATTTTTGGGTTTATATTAAGAAAAAAAAATTTCCAAGCAACTTTTAAGATATGAAAATATTAGAACCGGAATTTTATGTTAATTATTTGTCCAAATGAGAGTTCTTTTTATTTAAGGAACTTGATTTGTTAATTAATGGCTGTGTAATGATGGTTGTAGAGTTAAAAAAGAAATGTTAAAAAAAAAAAATTGAGAGAAACTTGTTTTGTTGGCAAGATTTGGTAGCGGCGCTATAGGTTTTGATTACTCAGTCTCTAGTGGTCAAATGGGTCACTTAATTACATAGAACATGTGTTTACCTAAGCCAGAAGGTTAACCTTCGAAAAGTTTTAACTCAATAGGAAACTTCTGAGATAAGTCATCAACTCAGAATCAAGTTGGAGGCTAAGGTACAAGCTCATAAATTCGACGACTAAAGAAGCTAAATAAGTTATAAAGTCGAAGAAGCTCCTTAACAATTAACCCATAAGGTCGAAGAAGCTCCTTAATAGTTAACCCATAAAGGTCAAAGTGGAATGCACATAAAGCTTTGATACACTCGAGGCAGTCGTTTAAAATAATAAATAAAAACTTTAAATAACACAAGAAAGGTCTAAAAGTCTAATGTTCCCTTCAAAATAGAAGGTTAAGCCTAAAGACTAGGTTCTGCAAAAGCGAAGAAACACGCCTAGTAGCCTGAGGCGCTCCCACTCTTATTTATATGTATATTTCCATGCAATATTATATAAAATTTCTACGATACATTAAAAGCAGGTATTACAAGGCTTTTATTTTATACACAATAAAATAAAAAATAAAATAAGAAATTATTTTTACAAAAAAATTTTGCTATAAGAAATTATAATTTCTTACAATATAAATTATATTGTATAACGGAGAGATGTTAGTGTGTTTTTGTTCATTTTATAATTTCTTATAACTTTGACAATTTTCTTGAACATAAAAGCTTTTTGAAACGCAAAAAGTTGGGGAATAATGTTGCGTTTGTTGCTTGAATTTTTATCATTTAAAAATACATACGCACGTTTATATACCTTACGAAACCGCGACGATTTTTTTTTTTAATTGTGGATAGCTACATTTAACAGCCTATTTTAATATAATTAACAATGTAACCTAAATTTCATTACATCCCCTTTTGATGGTATTTAATGATTTTCAATAAAAAAAATGTCAAGCTATGGCAGATCCACTAATGTCGCTATACGCATGTTCATATCACGAAGAACTGTATCTTCTTGAAAATTGTTGTAAAGACAGACACTCGCATCTTTGCTTAACATGCTAAAAACAAAACAAAACTAACCTAACCTAACCGAGAAAGACGTAATAAGTGTTCCGAACATAAGTGGGGACTTTTGTGAAGTCCCTAAATAGTGAGGTATTCAGGGCCGGATTAAGGCTGTGAGGGGCCTAAGGCTAATAAGAGGGAAGGACGTATATATGTACTATATATTGTATATAATTCATAAAATCTTTAAACAAATAGAAATTATGTTTATTCAGATTTAACAACTAACCAAAATCAAAGCTATGTACATAAAAAAAACAGCATACAATTCAAATAGAGAATGATTTCTTCCTTCCTGGCTTTATACTGTGATATGAAACGAAAGATCCCCCTTTCTTCGACATGCTGAATGATCATTACACTAGGCCTAAACTCGCAACGTTTGAAAAACAATTTCGGAAACAGATTAACCCTTTGAAGCTAATCATACAAAAATGGATGCAAATCCTAGATACATATCGACAATAATACACCATCACGTATAATGGCATAAAAAAACTCTTAACTAAAACTAAAAAACTCTTATTTTCTACCTCTGAACATATAATTATGCAATTATATATGATATTACTTAACCACCCTTGTGACAAAGATTTACGGTTTGTGATATATGATAAAAATGAGGGCCTAAAAAATATGAGGGCCTAAAGCTACAGTTAGCCTAATGGTTAATCTGGACCTGGAGGTATTAACTAGTTAATCTAACCCAATTACCTAAATTAACTTCAAATAACCTAACCTGGCGTAGCCCAACCTAATCAACATATCTTTTTTCCGACAATAAAAAGGTTCCCAGACTTTTTACATATAAACTGTTTAATGTTCTGAGGTACCCCACAAAAATAAAATTATCCCACTACATCTATGAATTATCATACACTCGACCATGCTTGTGCCCATTTGACGGACACACACACACACACACACGCGTGTATGCAACACTACCATCATCTGTAATAATTATGAACCCAATGGGAAAAATTTCTGCTTCTCTTTTAAATTGGTAGAAAAGACCTTTTGATTTGATGACTATCTGTGGACACCTCATCAGTTTGTCCTTGACGATCTCGTTCCTCTGATTCATGTTTGTTGAAAGATGTTGTCAGTATGAATGACGGACGTATTTCAGCGAACTTTGGTTGTCTCTATTTTTTTCTGAACCATATACGACAAAGGTAATTATCTTTCATTTCTTCAGTAAATTAAGAGGAGGGAATGCACTACTTCAGCGATTACCAACCTGTAGTACGGGTACCACCAGTGATACATGATGGTATTTTAGGTGGTACGCAAGAGGTTTTTAAATGCGGCTTGCCGATTGATAATTACTTTAATGATAGATGGTGGTACGTTGACTTAAAAAGGTTGGGAACCCTTGTACTACTTAATTTACTGAACATTCTGCTTTTACACTCGGTGGAATTTTACAATTAGGCCTATAGGCCTACATGAGGACAAATTTTTTGTCAGAGTGTCTGGGTCATGTTGTGGAGTAAGGCAAGGCTCGTTCTTATTACCCCTGTTGTTCCGTTGAAGAATTTGATGTCTCATTTAATAAAACAAAAGTAGAATATTCTTTGAATAATAAAGTTAACCTAGAACTAACTTAGGACATAGTGGTAAACATATATTTTACATTTATCTCAGAACTTATATCACATTCTTAATGAGGTGGGAACAACCTTGAGCTCGAGAAGAGGCTGAAACCACACACACCACACACACACACACACACAAAGATGTAAAAAGGGATCACCACTAAGAATAAGGTACTACCCCCAACCTTAGAGATCCATTGTTATCTTTGTTACTTCTCATAATAAGGTTGGGTATATTTCTGCTGGTCAAGTTTTGGAAAAAAATTTGCCTCGAAACTAAAATTTTCAACATAAATTACTAATTGGTAATATTCCGTTTCTTTGGATAATTTATTCTTTTTGATAACTAACAATAAAATTAATAAATTTTCTATGCTGTTTAGAACTTACGTTTCTAGGCGAACTTTTTTCCCGAAACTGTATGTAAAGTAAACTTATCTGAAACAAATCAGCCATTTTGAGAACTAAGAATATCACTGAAGAGGAGCAGGGCTACGTCGTGGCCAATGTTGTAACACCGCTTCTCGGAGATCAGCGAATTAAGCAACATTGGGTCTGGGTAGTAGTTGGATGGGAGACCATCCTCCGCGCCCAGGTTATGTAGCGACCCGTGGTTCGGATCCCACATAAAGCTGTAGGTTAAACAACCTCAATAAATTAAAATTGAAGAGGAGCATAAAAATATATGTACGTCGAGTCGCCCCATTCATTTGAACGTTAAAACAAATGGTCAGGTTTATCTTCCACAAAACTAAACATTAACGAATGTTCTATCCAACCAAACTGATTGAAGTAAATACTGCGCAGGTGGCCCCGGCTACCAAAACTGGGAAAGACTGGGCCATAAGATAGGCGTGTCCCAGTGATGGTACATGAATTTAAATGTGTGGGTCCCACTATGACTAGTTTACAGTGTACCCCCAGTTCTTCTAAAGCAGTGACAGTTCTTCTAAAGCAGTGATGTAGAATTTGATGTTTCAACCAAATAACTGCAGCATCGGCACTGATAGAACTTTAAATTTACTCTACAGGGTGGGCCGTAAGTTTCAATACATAGGAAAAATTAAACGTTTGTTTTTATGTTTCAGATACCCTAAGAATATACGTTTGACGTAAGATCTTGTTTACTGATGAAGCAAATTTTTACGTCAATGGAGAGGTTAATCGGCAAAACATACGTTATTGGAGTAATGCTAACCCTAACTGGCTGAGTCCGACGAAGATGCAAGGTGCCGGTAAAGTGATGGTGTGGGCCGGGATATGGGGTGACAGAATTATTGGACCAATTTTTGTCAGTGGAAATCTTAATGCCGAAAGGTATCTTAACATGTTGCAAGAAGAGATTTTCCCATCCCTGCTAAACGAGGAAGGTAACTTCCCAGTTACTTCCAGCAAGATGGAGCTCCACCTCATTATGGTCTTCACGTGCGTCGGTATTTGGATCAGCAGTTTCCGGATGCTTGGATTGGTCGGCGTGGTCCTGTGGAGTGGCCTCCCAGATCTCCAGATCTCACCCCCCTTGATTTCTATCTTTGGGGGCACTTGAAGGCCATGGTGTATCAGGAAAAGATACGAGACATAAATCATCTAAAGGAACGTATCACCAACGCCATTACAAGCATAACGTCAACTGTGCTAATGCGTGTTCATCAACAGTGGGGAACACGTATTGAAATGTGTTTTCAAAACAATGGCAACCATGTAGAGCATATTATATAAATAAAAATGGTTGTCCATAAAAAAATGTTTATTTTTCCTATGTATGGAAACTTACGGCCCACCCTGTATAACGACATTCGGGTTAATTGTTGAATAAGTTATCTACGAGATGTTTGGCACCGCAAATATTTGCCAGTTACTGTATTTTCAATTTGCTAAGGTGAACAGAAATATTCATAGCAGTCTAAACAGTAAAGAAGCCAAACATCAGATAATCTAATTCCTTATAAATCTTGTCACTTGATCACAAAAATATGGTAATTTTGTTTTAAAAATACCTTCCCCCTAACTTCCAATTTACCTGTAACTTTTGTTTTCAAGGTCACTATTTCGCCCCAACAGCAAAACTACTTTACAGCCAATAAATTGTATTACAGAAAACGACAAAAACCGTAGATTGGTTTTAATACAAAGACTGAAATGAAAAAAAAAGAAAAGCGTGCAACACCGAGGTGGTTTCGTTCCCGCGTCGCAGAACTACGTCCTGAGTATAGTATCTTACCACTACACCATCCAGAAAACCAAAGAACTTTCTTTGAAGTGTAGCTTTTGAGCGAGATTCGTTCTATTTTGCACCGCAGGTACCTTCTAAGAAGTGCGCCCCAAAATTTCATGAAAAAAGTTGAAATTTCAGAATGTACAGTAGTGAAGGTGTGGAAATTTCAAACTAAATATAGAATTTCTCTCTATCTTAGTAGTATGGGCCTTAAACTTTAGGCTTTACTGGGCTCTCATATTAATTATATAATAAAAACATTTAAAATATAGGTACTTACGATTTGGTAGAGGATAATTATCATCATTACTATATAAAACAAGCTTAGTAGTTACGGTTATGATATATGATTAATTATGAACACGATTGCGTACAAAATAAAACAAGGTTTATAATTACGTACAAGGTCTGTTTAGGACACAGACGAAATTATAATTGACAAAAGAAATAAATTCTGTTAGCAGTATACAGTGTAACAGTGTTTAATTCTTTTTACCATAGGATTCACGAGTTAATAGAAAATACAACACTTGGAGAAGTAAAAAGTAAATACAGGGTTTCCAAAAGTACGTAATCATAGGAAATATTTTTAATATACCTAACTGAAAAATAATTATTCCTGTGATTCCGGACTTTTGAAACAACCCAGAATCACAGGAATATCTATTTTTTTAATTATATTATTATAATATATATATATATATATATATATATGAGGCGTTGCCATTTATTAGGTCTGCATACAGAAATTTTATTAGGATCGTTTGGAGTTACGTTGTGTTTGTAGTGGAAGAAAATCAATGTTAAACAATGAGAGGTGAAAATCGTTCGGGATGCCGCGAAAGAAAAACGGATGGCACTGGGGTGCCTTGAGCCAGAAAAGGTTGGCAACTAGTGGGTTACATTATCTCGTTAAATCAAAGAGGTTAAGCGACGTTGGGCTCGTTCAGTAATTGGATGGTGGACCGTACTCTATGTTCGGATGATCTATCGACCTTTAGATGGTTCTGATCCCACGTAAAGCTTTAGGTCCTCTCCATCGCATGACCTCTGCCATTACGAAGGAGATCAATACCTCACAAACTTTATAGTTTAATTTACGTTCTTACTATTACTATTTCCCTTATTATAAATAATACTATTGTTTATTTAATATATTTTAACTTACCATTATTTCATTTAATAGTATTTTTTATTTTGACTATTTAAACAGGTGTTACCTTTTGATAAAACAATAGTCAGGTGTATCTTATCATACCTGTCTAGTCTCGTGTCAGGAAGCATACTTGGCACTATTTGTGACAATGCCACGTTGTCAGATTGGCTCCTCTCAACGATGTCAAATTATCTAAGGTTATTTGCCCTTCTGGCAATCAAAAATGAATTATTATTTTAACTAATTCTCGAGATAAAAATACTTAATTGAGTATCATTTAGGGTATTTCAAAGCGAGATCAATCACGGACATAAATATGTGTACACACTTTCTGTCGTACATAGTGTGTACATAATATGCCTACACAAAATTCTATAACGAGAAATAAATATGGACGACTGAAATTTAATATTATATTACAACGACGAGCGAAATTATATTTAATATTTACTATTTTGGTATGAAAATTCTCGTGTCAATTTTCGCTCTTTGGTGATCATATTTCAAAAGAGTCATTTTGAGATTCGTTGAAAAGAGATTTCCCTCCTCACATTTTTACCTAGTTTTTAATTAAAATAATGTTCTCGCACATAAAATTTATTTTGATATATCAAGCCACACACACACACACACACACACACACACACACACACACACACTGCAGTGTTTCTTTATTTCAGGTTTTACTTTTGCATAAAAGAATACAGAATAGACTCTCGTTTTATTCTAGGAGGGGGGGGGGGGGGGGTTACGTCCTGAGGTAACCTCGCGTTATTAGAAACCGCGTTAAATGAACTTAAGTGTAATTACGTTCCAAGTCGTCGTCAAAATTGTACATCCCTGAAAATAAAATCAGAATATATTTAGGAAATTTTGATTAACTAATATTAAGGCAGTATGAATTACTATAACTACTAGTAGTAATGCTACTATTGATACTATTACTACTAATAACAGTGGTTACTGGTTATTATTTCTAATATTTCGAATTTGGGGCCAGAAATCATGTTAGGAATCCATAATTCGTCATTGGATAGGAAATTACTTCTCACTCATCATCAAAAGGTTTTAAATTGCTAATTAAGATCAGTTAGAAAATGGTGGGGTTTGGGGGGTCGATATGCACCCTCTATTGCCAAATTTCGAATAACGGGGTTAATCTTGTTATTCGAGTTAGCCCCATTCCCCAAAACTCGATTGGTTCCGTAGAGAGAATGGAGAATGAGGGTAGGTATAAAGGAGTCAGAGAGGGAGAAGGCTATAAGCTTTTAATTAATAGTTAATAGCTTCTAGGGCTGCGCTACCTTTCAACATGCATCGATAATACTGTGTGTGTGTCACAATAACACCCATAGACTTACATACAGTAGGTTAGACCTGCTATTGAACCTAAACTCCTGAAGTTCAGACCGTACGTCCAGAAGCTGGTAGAAGCTAGTGTGTCTGAAAGGTTTATGGGTTTGTTACAGTGGGTGTGGGAGCAAAACCAGCCCAGCAAAAGAGAAAGAAAGAGAGAGAGAGAGAGAGAGAGAGAGAGAGAGAGAGAGAGAGAGAGAGAGAGAGAGAATGACAAAATACGAAACTGACGCTATTTTCCATTATTTATCGCGTTATCCCACCAAATGAATATTAGGTGTTTGCCACCTAGCGGATGGAGTGAAAATTAAGTTTTGCACAAGGGAGGACTTTCATGAATTGGAAGTATATTGATAAAAACTGAATATTATCATAGTCATCTTCGAAAAAATACAGTCTTATATTCTTACTTTATTAACTGGTCCTATATTTCATTAAATATTAAAATACAGGGTGTTCATCGTATCAGTTAACCCAAAGAAATGAAACTAAAAAGCTAAATAAAAAGTAACTATATAGTTAGCATGTTGCTGAACACTAACACTTCCGACTGAATATTGGCAATGATGTTGGTAATATTTTGTTGCAAATCTTCCAGAGTTGTTCGCATATGACTGGTCTTTAATGTAACCCAACAAGAAGTAATCCGGTGATGATAAATCAGGTGAGCGTGGAGGCCATAATCTCTCGGGAATTATGCGACCACCGAAAATGAATTTCAACTCTGCCATTGTCTGACGAGACTTGGCTTGTTGCACAGGAACAAGCCATTGTGGATTTCATCATCTGATAGGCAACCAAAGAATTCCCGTACGATGTCAATGTAACTTTCCGACGTAATCGTGTTGCAGAAGAAGATTGGCCCACAATCCAACATCACGAAATGGCACACCACACTCCTATTTTCTCAGGATAAAGAGAGGTATCATGAATGGTGTGTGGGTTATCTGTGGCCCTATACGCGTGTTTTGTGCATTCACATATCCGGTGAGGTGAAATCATGCCTCATCCGAGAAAAATATAACATCCAAGATATCAAGCTGCTATTCCACAATGTGAAGAAACAACTGACAATACGCGAGCCGTCTTTAACTGTCTGATGGGTGTAGTTTCTACAACACAAGCACCTTATATGGGTGTAACTCCAATGCGACTCTGGACTCTGATCTGCTGTAAAAGTTTTCGGAAAGATTTGGAAGGCCTGCGTTGCATGGACTGCCTCTTCCTTAATCATAGGCGGATCCAGAGGGAGGAGCAAGGGGGCTTAATTGAAGCAAGGGCGGCTTAATTTGGAGGCCCCATACATCCTGGTTAAACGAAATTAGGTAAAACGGTTGAATGCTTATGTCCACGTTGCTTCAATTAAGCCCCCTGGTTCCCCCTCTGGATCCGCCTGTCCTTAACTACTAGTCCAGGCAATCTAGAGCAAAAATAGCTTCAACCTGGGCAAAATTGCTTCAGAAGCTTTCTAAACTGTTTCCAGCTCAGGAACCATTGAAGAATAACATATCCAAAATCCGACAAATTGGACCCGGGAACACACCCCAAAAATGAATTCAAAATGGCGGGACTGCAGTTTCCTACGAAATACAATAAATTTAATTTCGCTTTGTAGAGAGTTATGCGTTTTCTTGATCAGTAAAATTTTAAAACACATTTCGTTTCTAAATTAACCTATATGACACTAAAAATTGTATTAGGCGGCTAGTATTAAACTATGACGTCACGTAATGTAAATAAAATATACTGTATGGAGTGTATGTGAGATGGACATTGCTACATCTTTATAAAACTTATATATATACAAACTCTTTAATTCCTACTACCCACTATCAATCTGCGATTTGTGCTTGTCATTTTCTTTAAAACTGTTATTATGTATCCTTTTAATACTGCAAACAGTTTATATATTGTGTTTTCTGTTTCAGACTGACTCGGTGTTCGGTGACTCGGTGTGCGCCGCCTTCAAGAATGCAGACCCCTGAAGAATTGTGCGTGATTTGTAAGGAGAAATTGGACAGCGGACAGGAAGTGGTTCACATCTCGCAAAAAAGGAGCAGATGGTATATAAATGCATCCAGCCGCAGCCGTGGAAGCGATGTTGTTGCAACAGCTGGAATAAGTGTTCACGTGTATGTAGGAAAAGGTTTTACGGATAAAAAGACCATTGAAATAAAAAGCGACAGACCGCAGCCGAGGCAATACAAGGAAAAGTGCTCGTTTTCATGAATACGCATTTTCCAGTGCTACTCACTGTTTGTTTTGTGATACCTTTGTGGACTTTTTTTCCAAACACAAACCAAAATCAGAGCATGTCAAAATAAGAACTACAGAGTTCTCCGAAACCATAAAAAGGTGCGTGAAAGCCGCTGCGGTGAATGGTCGTTTAATGTAAAAGGCCGTCTGGAGTATTATCTTCGTGATCTTCCTGCTGCAGATTGTGTCTACCATCACACCTCGCAGCGTAAATTTTCGAAGTGGAAAAACCATCACTGCGCGCATACTCCTCCGACGATCATGATTCGAAGAAAGGGAGACCAACTAATGAAGAGCAACACAAGCATTCCTTCAGACCTGTGCTACCTGGAAGAGAATGATGTATGAACAAACTGTTGATTGGAGACCTAATTTCCAAATGGAGGAATATCTTCAAGGAAGTCAGAGCTCTGTCTACGAACGCAGGCACATGAAGAGAAAGCTTTAGAACGTTACGGAGACAAGATCATAATATCAGGTGAAAGTGGGAAGGCAGATGTAGTAACACTACGAGAGACAGCTAATGAAATTCTTATAGATTATCACAAAAAGTCGAAAGAATGTGATATAGATATAGAGCTACAGAAGATTTACCTAGTAAAAGCTGCTGCAAAAAATAATCAGAAGTGATATCAAGTCTGTCGACTCGCCTAGAAAAGATGTGTATCCATCTCCAAATGACATCACTGCAGAAAGTGCTTTGATTACATTCCCAACAGTCGAAATTGCTATTATCAAAAGCATTTGCGGGACAGGATGCTTCAAGAAAAAATAGGTGCAATTGGGCAGAGCATTATGCAAGCAACCCGTCCTAGAGGATTACTATGTCCACTACAGATCGGTTTGTCGGTTCAGCTTACACCACAACTTTAGGTCAAGGTACCTTATTGACGTTCTCCATCAGCTGGGTTACTGTTCGTCGTATGCAGAAGTAACAAGATTCGAAAGAAACGCGGCGCTGGCAAGTGGGTCTGGCTCTTTTACTGTTGATGAAACACTGCAGTCCTTCTAGCAGCAGATAACGTCGATCATGATGTCTGCACTTTGGAAGGGAAGAATACCTTTCATGGAATGGGTATGATTGCCGCAATAACTCCGAAGATCAAGATCCACCCTTCTATTCACAGGCGTTAATGTTGGTGACAATGACATTAAGAAGATTGCAACCGTTGACATTAGGGAATATAGACACGCGAGAAGCATGTGAGGGACATCTCATTCCGCGAACTTCCAGTACCCCTGCCACCATAAGTCGACTTAGTCTTCTCTGGCAGATATCTTCAGCAGAAAGATCAGGTCAAGTTGGTCCGGAACAATGCAGGCAATTCACGGTGGATCAAGTGTCTCACATCCAGGTGTGGCGTCGATCACGTTCCTTCCCATCATAGATATGTCGCCAACTGACAGACCTGCATATTTTCGACTACTATATTTGAGCAAGATAGCACGCGATCAAAAAGTCCCATGCATTATTACCTTGATCAGCCTTTGTTCTGGAAAGCTTCCCAAATCATCAATGAACAGAGAGACTGCAGGACATTGTTTTAATGCGGGATCATTTCACACTCTGATGAATCTTTTGGGAGCAGTCGGTACTCTTATGAATGGTTCAGGATTGTTGAAGTACTTCAAGAAATATACGGACCAAATGCCGTGCAACACATGATGTCTGGAAAAGCTGTTTCAAGAGCGATACGTGGTCATATGATAGTAGATGCAGCTCTTAGTACCTTACTAGTCGCAGACGTTTTCCTCGTAATGAAGATGGAACTCCTCATGACCTCCATAAGGAAGCTTGTGACCTGCTCGACGATGTTATGACCGCCAAACAATCAGTTGAGGATGTGGAATCTTCGAATGCATTGTCTCAGATTGCTACCACTTTGGATGCGAAGAAAACTGACCTACAATTACTTCGCAAACAAGTAACTCTGGTTGGAATATCAGCGAATGATCAACATTGCACGTTCCTTGATAACAGCAGACAGAACCGGCTCGTGGGATTTGCACTTGCAAGCTATGCTGGAGACCATCCCCATAATTGCAGCAGCCGGACATCACAATTACCTGAAATCGATATACCTGTACCTGCAGAAAATGTTAAGTTTGCCTTCTGAAAATCCAGCCGTTAACAAAATGTTCCAGGAAGGTAAGTTTGTGGTAAGAAGAAGCGACAGATTATGGGCCGGACTCGGCACAGACCTGGTGATAGAACAAGTACTAATGCGTTCCTGAAAAGCAGAGGCGGACTGACACGCGGAAGTGGATTTACAGACATCCAAAGGACAACGTGGCTCTTTTCTATGCCTCTGTGTCCACTTATAACTTAGCAATGCAGGAATACACCAGAGTTTTGTTGGAAAGTAGTGAACAGCACAAGGAAATGAGGGAAGAGACAAATCAGGGACAGTAATGACATGAAGAAAGTACTTGAACGTCTGGAATCCTTATCCCCATTCTATTCTACCTCGGGTCTCTGCAACATTGTAACAGGGCTAACTGCTGATCCTGGAGTTAACGTTCATCAATTGCATTCAATCGGTACGAACATTGTCGTAAAAATGATTGGGAAACAAGCCTTTACATATTCTGCCAAAAGATCTGACAAAGTGAAAACACTAGGATCTGCTTCTGCCGTTGTGATCACTGATGCTTCAGATATAGAAGTAGATCCTGCACTACTGTTTCAGAGAATGATGACTGTTGCCACTGGCGGAGACATGAATCTTGAAGATGTCATGTGTTACGAACTGTGTGCATATCCTCCTGCATTGTTCGAATCACGAAGTATCTTGAGGAAACCCGATAAGTCTCAGCTAGCTCATGCAATAATCAAATACACTGACACTTTACGCATGGAAGAAGTTCAAGAAATTCAGTGCACAGACCAGTACGTATTGGATGGTGGATCTCTACTACATCGTGTTTCCTGGCGTCAAGATGAAACATATGAGAGCATCGCCAACTCATATGCCGATTTCACTCTGAAAACATATGGAAAAGCAATCATTGTTTTTGATGCTACAGCAGCTTCCTACGATCAAGGACATGACCCACAGAAGACGCAGCACCAAGACAAGCAGAAATGTGAATCTCAGTCCAAGCATGAAGTTTTTGGCCAGAAGGAACACTTCTTGGCTAATGAAAACAACAAGCAAGCATTTATTTCCCTCGTAGGTGAGATGTTGAAGAAGCACGGGTGTACTGTTCACAACGCAGATGGGGATGCTGATGTGGACATCGTTCGTGCAGCAGTTTCCTCATCAGAAAATGCAACTACAACAGTAATAGGGGAAGACACCGACTTGCTGATTCTCCTTCTGTACCATGCCAAGGACAGTGGTTTCAAGTTGTACTATCGCAGTGATATAAGACGGGGACATCTCCTAATCTGTGTATGATATTCTCAGCATTCAATCATTGTTAGGCAATGACATCTGCAAGTATCTCCTGTTTGTGCATGCTTTCACGGGCTGTGATAGCACATCCAGAATTTTTTCGATCGGTAAAGCCAAGCATTCGACACACTGATGAAGGTGGCTGAACTCCGTTCAGTTGCAAATACATTCTGTTCTGATTGTTGCCAACACTCTGACATTGAAGCCGCTGGAAGAAAGGCAATGCTTCTGTGTATGGCTGCAAAACACTTGAATCCACTAACGCACTACGTCATCGAATGTTAGTTGAAAAGGTAGCTACAGCTAAATCTTTTGTTACACCCGAACGTTTGCCACCTACCGATGCGTCCACAAAGTACCACAGCTTTCGCACATACTTTCAAATACTAATCTGGAAGTCTACAGAAGAGAAGATCGATGCAGAACAGTGGGGTTGGTATGTAAAGAATAATTCCTACTACCCTACAGCCTGCGACAAGCCACCAGCTCCAAATTATCTACTCAACATGATCCGCTGCTCCTGCAAGACGAAATGTGCTACTTCAAGATGTGGATGCAAGCGTAATGGAATGCCCTGTTCAGCCGCTTGTGGCGAGTGCCAAATCAGTGGTTGCGATAACAACCCAAGTACCGGTAATCTATCCGATGATAGTGATGAAGAGGATTAATTTCTGTATGTTTGTGACCAGGTATCATTCTTCTGTAATGAACATAACTTGAAACTGGGAAAAAAAATAATTGTTGTATTATTGATTATAAAAATCTGTAAAAAGCAATATAACATTATATTTGCGTAATAACTGGTTGTGTTGTATATTGTTGAATTATTTAAAACATTACAACTGAAAGAAAAAGCATCAAATGTATCTCTATAAATAAAAGCGTAAAATTATATATTTTTTTTTTCGTAGGAAACATCCAGTCCGCCATTTTGAATTTCATTTTTGGGGGTGTTCCGGGGTCCAATTTTGTCGGATTTTGGATATGTTATTCGGCAATGGTTCTGAGCTGGAAACAGTTTAGAAAGCTTCTGAAGCAATTTTGCCGAGGTCTAACTACAAATTGCCTGGACTATACGGTTGATGTTCGTTTGCGCTTTTACTCCATATCATTGCCCGTTTTTCGGAACCGTTGAACGATCTTCCGTATCCCAGGTTTGATGGGAACGTTTCCTGCTCTGAAACGTTCACAAAATTCACATTGGCACTGTTCGAAGAACCCTCTTCAAAGATTAACGCCATCTTCGCAAAGCTAGGCTAGGCCAGCACTTTAAGATGTCCTGCTTCTCATATCACTAAGTTTCGTATAGCTCTGAATTATAGTTCCGGTGTATTTTTTATTTCCATTTCTTTGAGTTAACTCATAAAATGAATACCCTGTTTAAGTTGATGGTGTTTATTCGCGAGTACTTTAGTTTTCCTTCCAAACACAAGATGGCAGAAGTGACAGAAAGCTAACGCAAAAGTGAGTAGAGTTTCGCATCTTATTATTAATAATCTTTGTTACATATAGGCTTAGCCCAAGTCCTTTACAATTATTTGCCTCATTCGAAAATCGTAAACAACGCAAATTGTACGCTGTAAATATAATTTAACATTTTAACATTATATTATTATATTATTATATTATTATTTTATTATCATCAGTATCATTATTATTAATATTACATTTTGTCGAATTAATAACATTCTTTTTCATGTTGAAGTCGACAAACACGCTTGTCGAATGTCATTTGATTAAAATATCTATTTTAAAATTGTGCCGTCCATCAAATTATGGAAAATAAAAATTAATAATTTACTCGTATTCTGAAATAAAAATAATTGGAAATAAATTCTTTATTATAATTATTAATTAAATTTTATCAGAAATAACAAAATGAAATTGACCTGCGATATATATATAATATATATACAACTAAAATCATCTTACATCTGTCAACTCATGACGTCATTAGCGTTCGATGCAGATGCAAAGATTACATGTTAAAATATTAATAATTTATATATATATATATATATATATATATATGTATATATATAACCCTCTAGCATCTCTCTCTCTCTCTCTCTCTCTCTCCAAAGTTTTTGTTTGATAGCGTAAAGGATATAAGGATATTACAACTTGATTAACTATGATGGTGTTTCGATAAGAGCAAACTTGTTAATGGGAGAAGTTAGTAAGTTTAAAGCCAACTTAAAATTTTTGAATTTTAATTAAAATTTCGTTCAGAATTTGAAATAATCGTTCATAATTGGGAATAAAATCTGCGGTCATTACTACACATATTCTATTATCTCGTATGATAAAGTTACTTTATGAGAGTTCGAACGACGGTTCAGAATCGACCTGCGGTCGACCCCTCTGCAACATCCCGCCTCATTTGCGGGATTTGGTGAAGGAGGGAATTGCTGTCTGATCTCCTTCTGCCGCCGTAGTCAGCCACGCATGGCTAGTCAGGGACCTTGCACAGGAATCTGTCCAGCTGGTTCTTAAAGTTATTCAGATCGGTGTGCTGGAGATTCCTTACTTCTCTCGGTAGGGCATTGAAAAGCCTTGGGCATCGTATTCTGAGGGTATTTTCACCCTCGTTTTCATGGCTCCTTTTCCCACGGCAGCTGGGACCGTACAAAATCTGCCTCTTCTCTCATTCCAGTTTGTTTCTATTTCATTTCTAAGGTTAGGGACAGAGCCCTCAAGTATTTTCCATATGTATATTATTGTGTACCGCTCGCGCCTTCTTTCGAGAGAGTAGAGTTCCAGGGATTGTAGTCGAGACCAGTAGTCTTCACCTTCCGTTTCCTCTGTCTTAGACGTAAAAGTCCTTTGTATAGCTTCAATGTTCGCGATGTTTCTTTTTCTGTATGGGCTTGCGAGTACCGAGCAATACTCAGTTATTGGTAGGACTAGACTCTTCCATAATTTGAGCATGATGTTTGCTTTTCTGCTGCGAAAGCTCCTCCAGATGATTCCCATTATTTTTCTAGCCGTTGTAATTTTGATTTTATAGTGCTCTCTGAATTCTGTATCCGACGACATTATTACTCCAAGGTCCCTGACTTGTGAATTTGCGGAGTTTTGTACCCTTTATTTTGTAGTTCCTTGTTATTACCATATCTTAGAAGTTGGAATTTTTCTTCGTTGAACTTCATATTGTTGTCTTCTGCTCACTGGAATAATGTTCCAATGTCGTTTTGTAATCTTTCTGATGTCACCTTCGTTCAATATTTCCTTGCATATCTTTGTGTCATCCGCGAAACATGATACAATACTGTCATTGATATCTGCATCAATATCTGCAATCATTATTATGAACAGCAAGGGAGCTAGTACTGTTCCTTGTGGGACAGAGCTCTCTACTTCCGACACTTCCGATTTGACTCCATTTACCACCACTCTTTGTTCTTTGTGTCAAGAAATTAAATATCCATCTTCCCAACTTTCCTGTAATTCTTGTATTCTTAAGTTTGTGTGCTATAATTCCATGGTCACATTTATCGAAGGCTTTAGCAAAGTCAGTGTATATTACATCTATGTTTTGTCCTCGACACAGTGTTTTCAATATTTTCTCCTGGTGGTCTAATAGCTGTGACAGGCATGATCTTGCAGCTCTGAAACCATGTTGATTTGGGTTGTACAAGTCCTTTTCTTGTAGGTAGCAGGTAGTTTTGCCTCTAATTATACGTTCAAAGCACTCTATAAAGTGTGAGGTGAGAGCTACCGGCCGATAATAAGGGGGCAATGTTCGCGTTCTCTAATGGAAGTGGAATTTGTCCCGTGTCGAGTGATTTCCTTCATAGTAAGTATAGGCGGTTTGGCAATACTTTTTACATTTCTTCAGAAACGTGGCACTCCATGGGTCTCGCTAATGAAATAGTGATTGCATTTAAGGTTTGAAATTGTTTCCCTGCCTTTGATTGGTCAACTTGTAAAAGAAATGAAACATGGTTCCTGATTGGACTATTCACTATCTCTAACCCAATATGATAAGAATAAACGTTATTGATAGATGCGCAGACCCCGTCTCCACAGGCGGAAACTTCTGTATAAGTAACAAACATTTTTATACGTCAATCAGTTACCACTCCTTAAGGATAGATATAATAATAATAATGATAATAATAATAATAATAGCTAGGTCTATATCAGTCTGCTTCGCAAAGATCTACTTTTAATAAACGGAGATACCAATTTAGAACTAAATATAAGAAGTTGGAGGTTACCATAGAAACGGAGGTGAACTAATCACATAATAAGACAAAGGCGATATTCTACAAATAAGTTTCCAAGTCTATTTTAATTTTCAGTTTCTGCAAAAACAAGGCTAATTGTTCTTACTAATAATGTTTAATAGGTTGTTTAACCTTCTCAGAATCCAAGGTAATATGAGGGAGGGTACCTACAGCTTTACGTGGGATTCGAACCTCGAGTCGCTAGTACATAACCTGGATGCGAAGGACTTGATCCGCCCATTGATCCCCCATCCAAATA
Source organism: Bathynomus jamesi (assembly GCA_023014485.1). NCBI lineage: Eukaryota > Metazoa > Arthropoda > Malacostraca > Isopoda > Cirolanidae > Bathynomus > Bathynomus jamesi. The sequence goes on along the minus strand of JAJOZX010001020.1, from coordinate 49,720 downwards.
GTATCCAGACCCAATCTCGCTTAACTTCGCTGATCGACGTGGAGCGGTGCAACGATACTGACCATGACGTGACCCCCTCCTGTTTACTCATAGCTGGCGTCATACGACAGAGGGGACCTACAGCTTAACGTGAACCCAACCCACGAATTAGTACATCATCCGGACGCAACGTCCGACGTCAGTAAAGGGAAGTGGTGTAACCACATTTACACCTAGTATCCGATTTAACTCGTTAATAAACACGTAAGAATATCGAACTAGAAGCGAGTGTGTCAAAGCGGGTTCACCGATCGAACACGTACAATTACAGTACTGCAATAAAGTCCAAAATACAGAGTGAACAATTTAATCCCTAAACTTTTATGTAAGGGTGATAAATATTCAATGCCTGTAGCAAGTTTCTTTAAATTTCAGAAAAGCGTAACTTCATTTTTAAAAAAATGGTCACACGCTGACTACAAATTACAAAAGCTCTCAAAATATAGGATAGATAATATAGTTTAGGGGAAGACGTGAAGCCTTAGGGTAAGTGAACAAAAATTCCTTTCCATGAAAAGGAGAGTTCATATACACAAAAATTTGTTGAAAGTAATGGATTCCATTATATACACAGCCTTCCGTTAGAATATATTATCTATATATATATAAGGGTGTCAGGAAATGATTGCCCCCGCCCCTGTACAGAAGAAACTGAAAGGAATAGAAAAAACAGACAAAACCACGCGAAAGAGCGTTTAATTTTGAATAAAAAACATTTGTTTTAATATCGGGTGTTGCCCCCATTTGCAGCTCTGACGGCCATTAATCGACGGGGGTATGATCCCAGAAGTGTCTCAAAGAGATCGGTATCATGACTCATTTCTTCAAGGACTTCGTTGATCTTTGCAGTCATAATTTCTGTTGAATACCGATTCTGAATGGGTTGTTCCAGCATTAAGGACTCCACCCGATCCTTCATGATGGATCCGACATGTTCACAGACATTAAGATCGGGAGAATTGCCAGGCCATTCATTATTTCCGAAAAAATCAATGTTATTGTCCTTAAGCAGTTGTTGAGTCGCAACCTTTGTCGTGAAGAAAGGTTGCCTGTTCAACATCCAAAACACACTCGGGGTCTTTCAAAAACGGAATTACATGTTGGGCTAAAATTACATTTCGAAAATAAGGCCCATCCCAACTGGTTCCTCTTGGTTTGATAACCCAGAGGAGCTTCCGAATAGAGAACATAATGAAAACACCCACACATGCTGGATTTTTTACTATTTCTCGATACTTCTGGTCGTCTGGGACTTCATCAGGAGTTGTTGCCCAAACCCGATCATTCTGAAAATTGGTTTTCTGGAGACATAAACGAAGAATTCATCGCTGACAACCAAGTGAAGGAAATCGTCTTCCGTCCATTCCTCAAGATAATCACAAAACCATAGCCGATCTTCAATATTAAGATCACTCTTCCGTGGCTTAGCTATTTCATGCCAAGCACTCAAGCCTTGGCGAACTCGAAATTGATGCACAAGTTGCCGATTGACTATCTTACCACGACGGATAAGTATCTCTTTCGCTACCTCAGAGCAGCTCTTCTTTCGGCGCCGTGATGCAGCAAGCACAATGTCTTTCGATTCTTGAGATAATTTCTCCGGTCTTCCTCCTCGAAATTCTGTTTCACAATCTTCAGGATTCTTATTCCAATTCCTTTTGACAAAGTCTTCTGATCTTTTTAATCTCTCAGCCACCCAGTGTCGAGTTATGAAAGTTGCACCAGCTTCCTTTGCTTCACGAAATATGACAGCTCGAATGCGGTCAAGAACTCGCTTTTTCTCTGAATCGTTCAAAATAGATGATGCCATGGTTTCTGTGGGGAAAAAAATGGTAAGAATTAAAATCACAGGAATAGAATATAATGGTTTTTATTCAGATTTTAACGCTCTTTCAAGTGGTCTCGCCGGTTTTTATCTATCTCTTCTAGTTTTTGCTCTACAGGGGGGGGGCAATCATTTCCTGACACCATATATATATATATATATATATATATATATATATATATATATATATATATATATATATATATATATATAATCATGCGGGTTGCTTCTACAGAGCTTCAATTTAATATTTAGGAGAAATCCAATGACAAGGAGAAATGTAAATGCCATGAAAAGTCTTCTTTAATGCGCAACGTTTCGAGCAATACGCTCATCTTCAGGCTGTTTAATAACAATGTGAAATTAAAATCAATATTGAATGAAAAACAAAACAGAAAATTTCTATAACCTATTCGTAAAGACAAATTTTAAAAGACTGAGAAAAGAGGGTTAAATTCTAAGTTATACAGATTTACATATAAAAATTAAGAAGCTATTTTTAAATACATATAGTAAATGTGAAATTAATACACTGGAAAAATTAACAATAGTACACTGGAATAATGAAACTAACTAACCTTACACTGCAGTTTCCGAGGCTGACTAATTTGAGCAAGGCAAACGGGAAAACAGAGATGGCGAGGGCGATTGGGGAAGGGGATTATAAGGAATTGGGGAAGGAGGAGGGATCATAGCAAATTGAGGGGACGGCAGATGAGTCAACATTCAGACTAGGGGACAATGTTTAATGAAAAGCGATTCCAAAATTCTTAGTGAGTTGGGACAAGTATTACAACCAAGAATTTTAAAATTGTCTAAAGTGACATCATTTTACATTTATGCTGTGTTCGCGAATACTCGAGCTTCTTTAGTTTTTAAAATTTTACCTGTTCGGCCACTTATTCCCATATGCGAATAAAATCTAGCCCTGAGAGAGCGAACAGTGCTGCCAATGTAATTCCCAAGGAGACACCTAGGGCAGGTAAATAAATATACAACACCGCTACGCAACGAGTCAGGGGTTCGATCCTTCGCTGAGAAAAAGCTACCTAAAGACGTTTTATTAATAAATATGATGCGGAAATCAGTATGATAAAAAAATTTCCTTAACAATTTTGTAAATTTAAGCTTAAATTCCTTATTCAAAGGACCCATTTCAGGTACCAAGAAATATTTTATATCCTTCGGCACTGTAATACATGGAAGTTGAGGGCTATAAACATTATTTAAGAAGGATCTAATTAGTTTGTCTACATATTGAACAGGAAAACTATTATTAGTAAAGTATGATCTTAGATTATTAAATTCATCATTAAGTAAGGTAAAACTAGAGGTCAAATTATATCCTCTGAACAGGAGAGTTTTAATACAAGACATCTTATAGTTGAAATCAGTAAAACTAAAAAAATTCATGCCCAAACCAGTGAAAGTGGGTTTCCTGTAAACTGATGTAGTAATAGAATCACCGTTTTTCGAAATTAAAAGATCTAAGAAGGGGAGGGAGCCATTTTGCTCAGTTTCCATTGTATACGTTATATTGGGGTGCAAAGAATTTAGGAAGTTAAAGAATTGTTGCGCTTGTACCGCATTATCAAAGACTGCTATCGAATCATCAACGAAGCGTCGATAGAAAATTGGCTTGAGATGAGTGGGAGATTGTCTAAAAATTACACTTTCTAAATGAGTCATAAAAAAGTCAGCTGCTAACGGTCCGACTGGTGATCCCATCCCTACTCCATCAATTCTCTTAAATATTAAATTGAAGCTCTGTAGAAGCAACCCGCATGATTATATATATTCAAGGTATGGACAAGATGGCCTCAGGGCTTATCGCCATGTTTGGAAGACTTCACGAAAGTTTCTCAAGTCAAAACTGGACTGTTATTTTCTTGAAATGTGTCGGACCTGCAGGGTTTTCCCGAAATTTGTTTACTTCAAACTCTACCGTGACAATCTATATGACTCTGAATTTTATCAATCGTCCCTGGAATATTTATTAAATAATGAAATTAATTATAAAATCAAAATATCAGATTCGCATAACAAGTCTCTTGGGCATTATATAACTACTCTTAAAAATACCTTGTCGTTGTTGGACTATTTATTAATAATTTCTCTTGTACAACGTGAACTAGAAAAATTTCACTCTACCATCTTGGAAACACATGAACGTAAGTTAAAGGCTTTGGGAATGAATTCACCAAATTTTTTCAATTCAGATAAGGTAATTTCGAATCTTTCTAGTTACACACTCTCCCCTCGGGAAAAGTTTTTACTGTCACTTGGTTTGCAATTTAAGCTTCCGTTGTTTCAAATATATAAGCCTTCGTTTTTTCTTTACTTTGAAAATTTTTCAATGGCTTGAAAAATGTTCCCCATGTGGGTGAATTCAATAATTTCAAATGTCAGTTCTCAAATTAACTCAAGAATTTTTTCATAAACTTAGAAATCTTAAATTTCAATCTTTCATATTTAGGAAGAGTGATTTGCAGTGTATTAAGAATTTGGCAAAGAACCAGGAGATTGTTGTGACTAGACCAGACAAGGGTAACGGAGTGGTTATTTTGAATAAATCGGACTACATAAACAAAACTAATGAAATCCTAAGTGATCTTACTAAATTCAAACAAATTCTAGAACCTGTCAATAAAGTCATTGTAAGGTTAGAAGACCAGGTTAATAGATTTCTGTCACGACTAAAGTCTTAAAGATAATAAAAAATGATACTTACTCTCAGTTGTTCGCATCTGGTGCTAATCTTGCTCAATTATACTGTCTGCCTAAAATCCATAAAGCTGGAACACCTCTCCGTCCTATTTTAGCTTCGTATAACTTACCCACCTTTCAATTGGCAAAATTTGTTGTTCGTCTCCTGTCCCCCTTTGCGAAAAATGCTTACACTATAAATAACTCGTTTGAATTCCAAAAAGACCTCCTTGGTAAAAACTTCGATTCAAAAAAGTTTTTTGTCAGTTTTGATGTAAAGTCGCTTTTCACAAATGTACCTGTATCTGAAACTATTGCCATTATTTTAGATAGGGTTTTTAGCTCAGTTGATAATTTTCATGGTTTTTCATTGTCTCATTTTAAGGAACTTTTAGAATTGGTCTTCAAACAATGCTATTTCACTTTCAACAATAAGGTTTACCAACAAATTGATGGAGTAGGGATGGGATCACCTGTCGGACCGTTAGCAGCTGATTTTTTTATGACTCATTTAGAAAGTGTAATTTTTAGACAATCTCCCACTCATCTCAAGCCAATTTTCTATCGACGCTTCGTTGATGATTCGATAGCAGTCTTTGATAATGCGGTACAAGCGCAACAATTCTTTAACTTCCTAAATTCTTTGCACCCCAATATAACGTATACAATGGAAACTGAGCAAAATGGCTCCCTCCCCTTCTTAGATCTTTTAATTTCGAAAAACGGTGATTCTATTACTACATCAGTTTACAGGAAAACCCACTTTCACTGGTTTGGGCATGAATTTTTTTTAGTTTTACTGATTTCAACTATAAGATGTCTTGTATTAAAACTCTCCTGTTCAGAGGATATAATTTGACCTCTAATTTTACTTACTTAATGATGAATTTAATAATCTAAGATCATACTTTACTAATAATAGTTTTCCTGTTCAATATGTAGACAAACTAATTAGATCCTTCTTAAATAATGTTTATAGCCCTCAACTTCCATGTATTACAGTGCCGAAGGATATAAAATATTTCTTGGTACCTGAAATGGGTCCTTTGAATAAGGAATTTAAGCTTAAATTTACAAAATTGTTAAGGAAATTTTTTTATCATACTGATTTCCGCATCATATTTATTAATAAAACGTCTTTAGGTAGCTTTTTCTCAGCGAAGGATCGAACCCCTGACTCGTTGCGTAGCGGTGTTGTATATTTATTTACCTGCCCTAGGTGTCTCCTTGGGAATTACATTGGCAGCACTGTTCGCTCTCTCAGGGCTAGATTTTATTCGCATATGGGAATAAGTGGCCGAACAGGTAAAATTTTAAAAACTAAAGAAGCCTCGAGTATTCGCGAACATAGCATTAAATGTAAAATTGATGTCACTTTAGACAATTTTAAAATTCTTGGTTGTAATACTTGTCCCAACTCACTAAGAATTTTAGAATCGCTTTTCATTAAAGCATTGTCCCCTAGTCTGAATGTTGACTCATCTGCCGCCCCTCAATTTGCTATGATCCCTCCTCCCTCCCCAATTCCTTATAATCCCTCCTTCCCCAATCGCTCTCGCCATCTCGTGTTTTCCCGTTGTTGCCTTTGGTCAAATTAGTCAGCCTCGGAAACTGCAGTGTAAGGTAGCTAGCTCCATTATTCCAGTGTACTATTGTTAATTTTTCCAGCGTATTAATTTCACATTTACGATATGTATTTAAAATAGCTTCTTAATTTTTATATGTAAATCTGTATAACTTAGAATTTAACCCTCTTTCCTCAGTCTTTTAAAATTTGTCTTTACGAATAGGTTATAGAAATTTTCTGTTTTGTTTTTCATTCAATATTGATTTTAATTTCACATTGTTATTAAACAGCCTGAAGATGAGCGTATTGCTCGAAACGTTGCGCATTAAAGAAGACTTTTCATGGCATTTACATTTCTCCTTGTCATTGGATTTCTCTTAAATATATATATATATATATATATATATATATATATATATATATATATATACACTACGTATTACAGTTTTGCGTGTTTGCGAGACTAGGTATATTATTATTTTTTCTAATATGATGTCTGCATACATTATAATGAACAACAAGAGAGCTAATTGAGAAGCAAAATTTCGGATTTGATTCCATTTTTGATCGTTGACCCAAAAAATTAAAAATTGAAGTCGTAGCTTTTCAGTAATTTTTATTGTTTCAAGCTTATGGGTTATATCCGGTGATCTCGCTCATCGAAGGCTTTAGCAAAACCTCCTTCCGCTCCCAAATAGGCCGAAGCCTGTTAGTGGAAATAGCTTCTTCTCCAGGAATCTTCATCCGTGAAGTCCGTCCTGTTTACCAGACTATCTCTTGAATATCTCTAGCAATACTTATTCAGTCATTGGCTTGCTAAGCCTATCGTGACTATACACTCCTCTTTCATTCGGGTTTGGGACGGTACGACGAGATGCCTGGTGTAATTCCCCAAGGTGGAATTTTATGAAAGGAAAGTTAAAATCTCCACAAATTATTTTAGTGTATTTTCTATTTCTTCTATAAAGCAACTTTAAATAACAAAATTTGCCTCCAGAATAAGTACCTCAGCTGTACCGCTTCATTTGTTGACTCTTTGTACCTCTCTTTTCTACGTATTTTTCATATAAACACAATAGGATCTTCCTCCTCCAGGAAATGTATCCGTTCGAAATACGTTGTTGCCTTTTATTGCTATATCAGAGTCTTTGATGCAGTTTTCACAGCCTTTTTCACACTTATGCAAATGTGTTTTCGATTTACAGCCTATTTATCAGGGCAAAGGGGGGGACGGGGGAGGTTCATACGAGAGATTACTTGTCTTGGTGTTCGATTTCTGATAGGATTTTTCTGGTTGATGTTAGTAGGTGGGTGGGTCATTCACCGTCATTGCACTTGTGAATACCGAAGGTGTGGTTCTTGGTACCAGTTTGCTTGTTGGGTTTACTGTAGATGATGTTACATAAATAACTGGTGAATGTTCTGACGAGACAAACAAATCGAAGGATTTTGGTCTTTTCTCATAGGACGGGATATTTCGTATATATATATATATATACCGATACATGGGTAAATGGGTAAATTATGGAAGTTTTTGAAAGTCACGACACGAGGGTAACTCATGAATGGTCGTGAAGGGTGAGTGAGGGTAGTACTACGTAACCAACGGTATACCCATTCTAGCCTCTCCAACTACTCTCCTATCGGTTCCACCGAACTGAAACACTGCTCAGTTGATAACGGAGATGGTATCTTTTCTTTCGACTACTTTCGCGCTTAACTTGCCTTTTCAAACCCTATTTTATCCTACTTTATCCAAGCCCATTCTACCCCACATTTATCCTACGCTTTTCCACCCTATTTTAGCCTATTCTACTAGGGGCACTCAATATATTTTTCCCCACCCTTTTTTCTTAGCTAAATAGTAGGCCATGGGGCTGAAATGTCTTTTGGGCCGTAAGTTTGAATTTTTTGCGCTTCACATAACTGGATTTTTCCAGTTTGAACCTCCCTTCCTTGTATAAAACCGCTTTTAAACGCCCTTCTATGAAACCGATGGTTAACGCAGTTTCGAAAATGGCGTCTGACAGTGATGTGCGTCGTAAAGAGAGAGCTGTTATCGAGTTCTTAACCGCAGAGAAAGAAACAGTTGGAAATATTCACAAACGTCTACAAAACGTTTACGGAGATGCTGTTGTTGATCGAAGTACAGTTGGACGTTGGTCTAAACGTGTGAGATCATCGGAGAGAATGAGAGCCAGCCTCGATGATGAGCCACGCAGTGGTCGCCCGGCATCGGTTGTGACAGCTCACACTGTGCAACGTGCTAACAGCATCATTCGATCAAATAGGCGCGTCACATAAGGGGTTCCAAAAAACCTTAGCCCCCCCATTTGCAGCTTACATGTTTACTTATATCGAAGTAGTTTTTAGTGATTATAAAAATATATAAAATTCTTTATTTATTGCAGGTATTAAAATTACTCTAGCTGATAAAGTGATAATATAATGGCTTCTCAATTAATTGGTGATTCGGAGAGGCAACGTGTGATAGATCGCATACGAGCAATAACATTTCGGGAAGCTCGTGATGCTGGAGCCACCTTTATAACACGTTCATGGGTTGCCAAAAAGTTGCGAAGAAGCGAGGACTTCGTCAAAAGAAATTGGAATAAAACTTTGGATGAATGTGAAATGTATACAACCAAATCTGGGCGCCCAAATTTGCCACTCTCTCAGGAAACAAAGAACATCATTGAAAGCGGTACGCGTAAGCGGAAAAACAGCTGTGCTAAACTTTCTAGAGATCGAAGTGTTGAGAGGAAAGATCGTTAGTGGTGAGATCATTCGACTGTACCGTCATAGGCAAGGTTTAAAGCCTTGGCATGAACTTCCAAAGCCAAGAAAAACTCAACTTAACATCGATGACAGAATGTGGTTTGCCCATTATCTTGAAGATTGGGATGTAGATGATTTCATGCATTTAGCTGTCTCCGATGAATTTTTTGTTTACGTAACACGTCGGCCTAACTACCAAAATGATCGAGTGTGGGCCAAACACCAGATGAAATCGATGACAATGAACATTATCGCGAATTATTAAAAAGTCCAGACTGTGTTGGTGTGTTTGTTTTGTTCACTGCAAAGAAGCTCATGTGGGTGCTGAAGCCAAATGGTCAGAGTTGGGATGGACAGTATTTTCGTGATATTATTCTATCCCAGCATGTCATTCCTTTTCTAAGAAACCCAAACAATGTTATGGATGTCGATCAGGTCACACTTCTACACGATAAGGCCCCCTGCTTTAAGGCATTAGCCACTCAACAGTTGTTGCGGAACCATGAGATCGATTTCTTTGGAAATGAAGAATGGCCAGGAAATTCTCCTGACCTGAACGTCTGTGAACACATTGGATCAGTTATAAAGGACAAGGTTGAATGTCTCTTGTTTCAAGAACCTGCAGCAAATCGATTTTCGAAGGATACAATGACGCAACACATTGAAACTGTTTTAACAAATTTGCGTAACGATCAAGATCTATTCACGTCACTTTTGGCAAGCTACCCAAAGCGAATTCAGGCTGTCTTGGAAGCCAATGGCGGGAACACCAAGTTTTAATTGTTTCTCATTAAATGCAGGGTTAAATTCTCTTTTGTAAGGTATGTTTAGTTTTACTGTACCTCTAATGGTTTAGGCCATGGGCGGGGGGGCTAAGGTTTATTGGAGCCCGTACAAGGAGCTATCACTGGAGCTAGGAATTAGTGAAGGAAGTGTGAATACGATAATTCAGCAACTGGGATACTCAAAAGTGTGTTCACGGTTTGTTCCTCGAGAACTGACTGAAGCTCACAAAGCCCAAAGAAAAGAAGTTGCTTCCGAGTCGTTGGTTCGATACGAGAGAGAAGGGGACGACTTCCTTTCACGAATTGTGACTGGGGATGAGACTTGGGTACACCACTTTGAACCTGAAACAAAACGCCAATCCATGGAGTGGCATCACGCAGACTCCCCACGCAAGAAAAAGTTCAAAATGGCTCCCTCTGCAGGAAAGGTTATGGCCACCATCTTCTGGGACATGAAAGGGGTGATTCTGGTGAACATTATGAAGAAAGGACAAACAATCAACTCAGAGGCATATATTACTACCCTACAGAGACTCCAGAGACGTATAAAGCGAGTTCGACCGGAGAGAAAACTGGAAGACGTCCTTCTTTTGCACGATAACACAAGACCACACAACAGTTTGCAAACAAGAGAGGCCATCACAAAAATGCGCTTGACTGCGTTACCCTACCCTCCATACAGCCCGGATCTCGCACCTTCAGACTTCCATTTGTTTGGGCCAATAAAGGATGCTATTCGTGGAAGAAAGTTTCAGAGTGACGATGGGGTTGTTGAAGAGGTTAAGAGGTGGCTCCAGCGGAACCCAGCGGACTTTTACCAGCAAGGAATATAGTTTGCCGGTAGAAGTAATTAGTAGCACGTCAAAAACATGTTTAAAAATCGATTAGACGCATATGTTGATAGATTGGGTATAGTTTAAGGTAGTAAAATTAAGGTCTTTGTGGTTCGGAGCCCACGTAAAATTGTAGGTCCCCTCCACCACCACGGAGGACATGCGCAATACACAACTACAACCACAGTTAGGTAGACCAGCCATGAGTGGATCCTCGGGTCTTTGTTGGTCTGAAACATTATATAATTTCAACCAAGACATTCGGCAAAATACTTGATCATGTCTATGTCTGTCTGTCTATAAGTCTGTCAGCCTCTTTGTTTGTCTATCTATCTATCTATCTATCTCTCAGGATAGGTCAAGACAGAGCTCGTAAGATAGAATAAATTATTATAAAATATAACTGGGGGAAAAAAGTACTTGGTAGGAATGAAGCAAAAGCGGTGTCGTGACGTATTCTCCTTCATTGTTCAAAACGATATTTTTGGTGCATCTGCAGTCTGCACAGATGAGTTGGAAGTGAGGGGGGTGGGGGAAGGGGGAGTAAGGTGAGGTTTACAGTTGCCGTGGTTACGTATCATCACGCTTGTTTCCTAATTTTCCTCTTCTTCTTTTTTTGAGGTCCGTTCATGAGTTAGCCTCATAACGTCATTTTTAAAATTTTATACCATAATTTTCGATGTCGTGTATATATATATATATATATATATATATATATATATATATATATATATATATGCAAAATGAATTTAACACCCGTTAGAACACAAAACGCTTTTGCGATCAGGTGTGCTTTAAGTGCAAACTCCCCTACACTCGAGCCAATAACAATCTCTCTAGTATAAGACTGGAGACTCCATTAATGAAAGAGGAGCCGATACTTAGCACACCTTTGGACGCGAAAGCGTTGCGTGTTACACCTCGAGTGTTAAAATATGCGCTAGGTTGTATTAGCTTCACTTAAAATTGGTTACAGTGAAACGTTTTGTTTCTGTTTCGAATCTTATTTCCGTTTCTTGTAACTCAGTCTAATATTTTCCTCCGTTCTTCTTTCTTTGTCGTTTTTTGGGTCATTACGAAAAATGGCTCTCATTAAAGGGAACGGAGTGAGGAAGAGGCTCCATAATGCCTTCTAAAATAGGCTTTATTTTAAGTTTGATGCGTTCGGTGTTGTCGAGCGAGTATTGTGTCGAGCGAGTGTTGTGTCGAGCGAGTGTTGTGTCGAGCGAGTGTTGTGTCGAGCGGGTGTTGTGTCGATAACTGAGGTAGAATTTCAGTTCTCAAAGAATGAGCGAATTTTTTGAAGAGGGGGAAATATATCAACCTAAACCATATAAATACTTTTTAAATGCAAAAACCGGACTTAAAACTCATTCATACAAACTATAAAGGTTCTATAAAGGTTTTATAAAGGCTTTATAAAGGCTTTATAAAGCATTCATACGCTTTATTAAAGGTAAGGGAGTTGAATGAAGCATGGTCAAACAGCGTAAATTTTTAACCTCGTTTCAAAGCGCATATTCGACGTTCTGGATGGCGTGATCGGTAAAGCCGCTGACTCTCAAACCACGCGAAACGGGTTCGAGTCCCACTAGCTCCTAGTTCCCCATTGGTTTTTCTAATTACCAAGTATAAACTAGAATTAATTATTCAACACCGAAACATTTGGAAAAATACCAAAACTGAAATTTCGATTAAAAGGTTGTTAAAAACTTGTTGAGAAATGAATGAATTTGTTACAATTACGAGTTATTCATACGAGGAGCTCCCAGGAAGAAGTGGCTAAGCGTCAAAAGTTAAAAAAACGCCAGAAAACTCTGTTAAACGTTGTACCAACTTTAAAAGTTACGTAACTTTTGAACATATTTCGTAGAAATACAGTATCTTCAAATTATGTCACTTACAAATTGGTAAAAAGATTTAACTACGGGGTTTTTTTTTTTTTTTTACTATTGTCGTTTAGCCACTTCTTCCTAGGAGGGCCTCATATAATTTCCTTAGTAACATAACGATCTTACTTCTGGAAATTTTAGTATACAGTGTTTGATTATATGATTTCGCGCGATACCAATACTGCATCTTACGTGATGTTTCCCATTCAGAGAAAGAGAGAGAGAGAGAGAGAGAGAGAAGCAATGATCGGCACAATGGCTGTAATCGAGCGCATTTGATAATGTAATGTGATACTGTACGAGAAATATATATGGGCTACGTTGTGGACAATATCGTAACGCCACTTTCGTTGATCATGGAAGTTAAGCGACATTGGGTTTGGGGTAGTAATTGAATGGGAGACCGTTATCTGCGTCCATATGATGTAGCGATACGTGGTTCGGATTCCAGGTAAAGCTGTAGGTCCCCTCCGCCATATGACCTTAGCTGTTACGAAGGTTAAACAACCCCATAAAAAAAATACTGTAATATATATATATATATATATATATATATATAAACCCGAACAGTATACCGTGTGTATATATACCTGTATATATTATTCACAGTAACAAAATACTGTGAGTGGCATGGCGTGTCAAATGTCTGTTGTGTGTCGTATAACCGATTACATAATATTGTTTTGTGGATTTAAAATTTCGGATCATATATACTTTATATATATATATACACAGGGTGATTCATAAGTTTTTCATAAATCACAGGGTGTATTCTGGAGACAAAATTAAAGAAAAAAGATCATATAGACATAGGTCGACAAACCCGTAGGTTTCGAGCTATAGCACGCGACAGAAAATGAAATTTCTAAAGGGAATATCTTGATTCTGTGTATCCTGACAGGTGGATAGGGCGCGGTGGTCTTATTCCGTGGCCACCTCGGTCACCAGATTTAATCCTCTGGCTTATTACTTGTGAGGTCATTTAAAAAGCCTGTTTATGTTACAGAAGTCCGAGCACGTGATGAATTGTGGCAACGAGTTCGAGACAATTGCGAAACGATCCACAATACTCCAGGAATTTTTGAGTGTGTCAAACAATCACTGGTGGACGTGCTGAGGCATGCACTCAAGAAGTAGGAAAGAATTTCGAACATTTACTTTAATGAAGCAAATGTATCACCCTGTATTTGCATAAAATGTAAAAAATCTTTACGAGTTTCATTTTTCTGTCGCGTGCTATACCTCAAAACCTACGGGTTTCTAGACCTATGTTTATATGGTCTTTTTTCTTTAATTTTGTCTCAAGAATACACCTGGCGAACATTTACGAATCACCCTGTATATATATATATATATATATATATATATATATATATACTAGGTGAGGTACCCGGCGTTGCCTAGGTTAATTGAATGCCCGGTTAGGTCAACTGAATGCCCCCCAAAAACCCCTCACCCCCCTTTATGCAACTTGGGAGCTAACCCCCTCCCCCATTACCCCCACCCCTCTCCCCCACTTACCCCCACCCCCACCCTTCCCCATTACTGCCCGGGATATATTTCACAAACAGACAAACAGACAGGCTAAACTACAGAAAAGAACGCAGCCGTGAAAATTTTGAGCTTCACATTGTGTCAAGATTTCTGAATCTGATCAGATATCCCCCAAAACCCCCCTGACCAAATAATTGAACTCCCAATTACTGTCGGTTCAATTATTTGGTCAATAAAACTATAGAAAAGAACACAGTCATGAAAATCTTGAGCTTCACATTTCCGCCCGTAATGCAAACGGATGAACAGAAACAGATAGGCTGACCGACTCTGTAGTGACCTTCTTCATCCCATAAGAGGTTCCCATGCCAAATTTGGTAGCTCTAGGTCAAACGGTTTGCGCTTGCATAAAGGACAGACAAACAGGCGGAAATAATATATATATATATATATATATATATATATATATATATATATATACAGTGCAAGTGGAACTGTTTATGGGGATTTTCTTCAGCTATTGATCTGTATTTAAATCATGGACTCTATTCAGGCGAAAGCATTGTACCATCCGTGTTCAGTTTTACGATCAAATAAGAATTGAATTATTTTGTATTTTAGATACATATCATACTTCTTTAATGTTGTAAAGCTCATTGCAGACAATATGTAAGTACAGTTATTGCAATAAGTACATACAATGTTATGTCTTTCTCTAAAGGACTGCTTAATTTGAAGAAACGAGAGTTGCTCCTCTTGGCAAGGATTACTTACATTGTACGTAATTTATGTACGTAGGATCATGTCATTTACGCACAATAGGCCTAATTTGAACTTATTATTGAGATAACTCAATAGTATACACTGTACTTATCGTATAGGAGAAGATTGTACACACCATTCGACCAGGGAAATACCCTGTGAGCAATCCAGCATGCTCCCAAACGCACACCATTTCTTTTCCTCACAATACATACATACATACACACATACATGCATCATACACACTACACAACCTTTTCAAAATTTATATATATAAAAAAATTGGCATCCTGAGCCTCGGAGACCTTGATTTCGGCTCTCTCCTACTCACATAGGGGGGGGGGGGATGTGGGGGGGGGGTGCATTTTTGAGGGCGCTCGCCCTTGGCGCTTCTTTCCTACATAAAAAAAAAAGATTATTGCCGACTTGAACTTAAAGTAAAGACAGGGTGTCCACAAAAGAATCCCATAAATTCCATTTGAAATAAACTAAATTTGTACGATTCTTTTGTGGGTAACCCTGTATATAATTGACGGACATCCTGAAGCGCTTTTGAAGGTTTTCTTAAGAAAACGAACTCAAACGTCAAACTCACTTTCCTTTAAGGGTTTGGGGGAAAATGAAGGGGATAGAATATTGGGGGTGGGGGAGATAGAATATTGGGTGGGGGGAGATAGAATACTGGGGGAGGGGGGGGGGCGTCGAACAAGAAGATGAAGCCAATATCCATCAAAGACTTACATTTTTAAATGATTACAAAATATTTTATGAAAAAAATTTAGGTTTTAAAATTTTTGTTTCAAGTTTATTTCACATCTCCTTCGTTTGAGGAGGATCTCCTCCGAGTTTCAAGGGTGACGTTAGGGTTTTGGAAGTAAAAATTGTCATGTCACTGAATAATGTTCTTGGTTCGTTGCTATGGTTTTCCATTATAATTAGTGAGCAGATATTTAGGTTTTGCGAATCATTAAAACTTAAGAAGTTTTGGGAATTCGAACATAGGACTCGAGTGTTCTGGGAATTTATTTTGCCATCTGACGACTATTTTTTTTTTTTTAATAAAGTATTTAATGGATAAATAATATAACGGCTTGTATTTCCCAAAACTGCTACGTTATACAAGATATAAGGGTGTGCAAGGGTGTGCAAGGGTGTGTAATATATAGATGGAGCGGTATACAGTGTCTATAAATTACCTTTACAAATTAAATTCAAATGCGCAAAATAATTTATGGGCACCCTGTATATTTTGGAAGGTGACGTTTTAATTTATGCAAAATGTAAATACGTTTTTGACTGCAAATTTAATGTGTTCGCAATGCGCCATTCCAAAGTAAATTTTCTATCGAAAATTACGACCATCAAAACCTTGAAAAAACTTGAGAGAGAGAGAGAGAGTTACAAGGAAAAGAGGAAGCCACAATAGCTTTACAACCACGAACTCGAGGTGGCACCCATATCTTTCATACAGCCGCAGACAAACTCACAGAGACAAGAACAAGCACAGAAGAGAGAGAGAGAGAGAGAGAGAGAGGTTTGGTTATATTTCTATACAAAGAATTTAAATAAGTGATATGGCGTTAATATATTTAAAGTAGGCATACCAGAATATGCCGTTAGAAGCATGAAAATTTTTCAGACAAAATTGATGGGACTCGCTTCACTTATATGATACACGAGGAAATTGAAATGGCGAATAATAATAAATAATAAAAATAATATATAAATGATGACGTAATGTTAGGCATAATTATATTAATTTTATAGTCGTGTACAATTACTACACTAAATTTACTTAGCCAAAAAATTAATAAAATTGAATGAAAAAAATACACAAATTCTACAAAGGAAGTTTAGATCAGAAATAAAGGTTCGTGGAACTTTATTTTAAATAGTTCATGAAAATACTGGTACTCGTTTACCTGCAGTAATAAAGCCGGTAGTGAAGTCGTACAGTTTCAGAAATTAAAAAAGTTCGCCAACAAACAAGATTTCTAAAAAGCACAAAAAATTACTAATTGGTATTATTCTGTTTTCGATATTTTAATTTTGTTGGTATCACTACTAAAACTTTAAAAATAAAACTATCATTAACTAATTAGTAATATTTTACGTTACTTAGACATTTTATATTTATAGGCGAACTTATTTCCAGAACTGTAAACATCAATAGGAACTAATAAAGTACTTTTTTGTAGCGATTTGCGAAATACATTTAATGATGAAGCCTATCTAATATTTATGGGAATTGCATTCCATAGATCCGCTCCTTTGAAGGAGACTGCATTTCCCGCAATTTTCTTAATGTAAAATTAACCCAGATTTCTGAGACACCCTGTGTGTGATATATATATATATATATATATATATATGATATATATATATGAAAATTATTTCACGAAAGTAACACGTGAAAAATATTTATGATGAATAAAAAAACGAAGGAAAGGAAACACAAAAAGGTGCTCAAGCGCTCTTTCGTCTAATGACATCCTCAGGAACACTGAAGTACATAAAAGGTTACGGCCTATATAGAGGTTACAGAAAGAAAAAAAAGAAAAAAGAAATAAATAAATAAATAACACATACACACAAACATATATATATATATATATATATATAACATCTACACCACACACACACACACACACACACATATATATATTATATATATTATATAGATATATTATATATATATATATATATATATGCAATAAACAGAGAAGTAAAAAATAAAAATTTAAAATTAAAGGATTAACAACGAGGCATACAGATTTGTAAGGAAAAATATCGATTTTTAGCACAAGATCAAATGAATTATAAAAATACAAATTTATACTGGAAATCTGCCCGGGTTTTAACACTTTGCCTTT
Source organism: Bathynomus jamesi (assembly GCA_023014485.1). Classification (NCBI taxonomy): domain Eukaryota; kingdom Metazoa; phylum Arthropoda; class Malacostraca; order Isopoda; family Cirolanidae; genus Bathynomus; species Bathynomus jamesi. Next base: position 32,166 of record JAJOZX010001020.1, on the reverse strand, counting down.
TATAGTCAAGTTTCGATATATATATAAAAATAAAATGAAGATTAAAAGTTAATAAAGTAGCATACAAGTTTACCAAAGATTTAGCGTCCTACCCTTTTTTATCTAAATCTGTTTTGAAGGAATTCAAAACAACAGGATCGAGTTGAAAAAGACCTTTGCTTATGTTGAAGTTATTTGAAAGTTGGATAATGGCAGACTCAAGAATATTTCTATTAACAATGTTGCTAGAGTGAAATAAAACTAAAGCATTATTCCAATCAATACAGTGGGATAACTCTGACAAATGGACAAAAAGAGCACTGGACAACTGTCCTGTTCTAACGGAATATTGATGCTTTTTATACGTGTGTGCAAATCCTTTCCCGTCTGACCTATGTAAAAGGAATCACATTGTTTACACCCAATTTTATAGATAATGCCTGAATTATTGGTAGGGCTATTTTTTACTATGATATTTTTCACAATATTGTTATATGAAAATACTACATTAATATCCAAAAGTTTAAGTACATTATCAATGCCTAAAAAGCCCGTGAAAAATGGAAGTACTAAATATTTTTTGACAAAGTACGAGTGTTATTATTGACACGATAGAAAGTTCGTTTTGCCTTGTTGAGACAAGATTCCATAAACGCAGATGGATAACACAGATCACTTCCAATACCGTTGATTTTTTCCAATTCGGCATCGATGTATTCCGGACTGGCGATCCTAAGGGCGCGGAGAAACATTGATGAAAAAAATGGCCTTCTTAGGGGGGTGTCATGTCCCGAGTAAAAGTGTACGTAGGACAAATTGTTTGTTGTTTTCCGATAGATACTAAACTTAAAACCTGGGCTTTCCCTATGTACACGCACATCCAAAAATGGGATTGAATTGTCTTGTTCCACTTCTAAAGTAAAACTTAATGGAGGGGACTTGATCATTTAACTGAAGGAGGAAGTTATCCAGGTCACGATTCATGGGCAGATACACAAAATACGTCGACGTACCGCAACCAAGGGATGCCAACCCCAGGATTCTCGGAATGTAAGATTTCGAAAAACTCCATATAAATATTGGAGAGGAGGGGCGATAAGGGGTTGCCCATGGCCATCCCAAACACTTGTTGATAATACTCGTTATTGAAAGTGAATTTACAGTCTTTGATGCAAAGCTTAATAAGCTCCAAAACAATGTGTGAAGGTAGTGGCAGGTCATACTTATGTAATTCTTGGGAGAGAAAGTCAAGCATATCATCAATCGGCACTTTTGTAAACAATGAACAAACGTCAAAACTGATCAATCTATCGTTAGTTTCAGTACGTGCATTATTCAATTTTTCAGTAAGATCCTCTCCAATATTTATATGGAGTTTTTCGAAATTACTTACATTCCGAGAATCCTGGGGGTTGGCATCCACTTGGTTGCGGTACGTCGACGATATTTTGTGTATCTGGCCCATGAATCGTGACCTGGATAACTTCCTCCTTCAGTTAAATGATCAAGTCCCTCCATTAAGTTTACTTTAGAAGTGGAACAAGACAATTCAATCCCATTTTTGGATGTGCGTGTACATAGGGAAAGCCCAGGTTTTAAGTTTAGTATCTATCGGAAAACAACACAAACAATTTGTCCTACGTACACTTTTACTCGGGACATGACACCCCACTAAGAAGGCCATTTTTCATCAATGTTCTCCGCGCCCTTAGGATCGCCCAGTCCGGAATACATCGATGCCGAATTGGAAAAAATCAACGGTATTGGAAGTGATCTGTGTTATCCATCTGCGTTTATGGAATCTTGTCTCAACAAGGCAAAACGAACTTTCTATCGTGTCAATAATAACACTCGTACTTTGTCAAAAAATATTTTAGTACTTCCATTTTTCCCGGGCTTTTAGGCATTGATAATGTACTTAAACTTTTGGATATTAATGTAGTATTTCATATAACAATATTGTGAAAAATATCATAGTAAAAAATAGCCCTACCAATAATTCAGGCATTATCTATAAAATTGGGTGTAAACAATGTGATTCCTTTTACATAGGTCAGACGGGAAAGGATTTGCACACACGTATAAAACAGCATCAATATTCCGTTAGAACAGGACAGTTGTCCAGTGCTCTTTTTGTCCATTTGTCAGAGTTATCCCACTGTATTGATTGGAATAATGCTTTAGTTTTATTCACTCTAGCAACATTGTTAATAGAAATATTCTTGAGTCTGCCATTATCCAACTTTCAAATAACTTCAACATAAGCAAAGGTCTTTTTCAACTCGATCCTGTTGTTTTGAATTCCTTCAAAACAGATTTAGATAAAAAGGGTAGGACGCTAAATCTTTGGTAAACTTGTATGCTACTTTATTAACTTTTAATCTTCATTTTATTTTTATATATATATCGAAACTTGACTATAAAAGGCAAAGTGTTAAAACCCGGGCAGATTTCCAGTATAAATTTGTATTTTATAATTCATTTGATCTTGTGCTAAAAATCGAGATTTTTTCCTTACAAATCTGTATGCCTCGTTGTTAATCCTTTAATTTTTAATTTTTATTTTTACTTCTCTGTTTATTGCATATATATATATATATATATATATATATATTATTATATATATATATATATATATATATGTGTGTGGTGTGTGTGTAGATATGTATACTATATATATATATATATTATATATATATAATATATTAGTGATGTAGGTCACATCCGCATCCGCATCCGCGGAACATCCGCGCATTTTCTCGCATCCGCATCCGCATCTGCATCCGCACTTTGGACTGCGGATGTGTGCGAATGTGACCGTTGAGATAAAACGTCATTAATAAGCGGAAATTATCAAATTCTACTATAATAATAGAACTAGTTCATTGTGCGCAAAAGTGATGCAAGCGACAAGACGAGAGGCTGTTCTTGTATGAAGTTACTCTCTTGCAACCTACTTAGATCCACGTTACAAAGCTAAGTTATTTTCACCTAGTACATTAGAACGAGTTAAATCATCACTTGGCAAAGCAGTTGAAGAGCTTCAATCTCTTGAATCTGTCGCTTCGCCACCCACCAAAAGAATAAAAGTTTCAGTGACAGAACCAACACCTTCAACAAGCAAATCTATCACAGAATCTCTCTCTCAGTTTCTTGAGTCAAGCAGCGATGACGAGACCTACGCGATGTCAAAAGATGTAGTAAAAATGATCGAGAGCTATCACCAAGAAAACGCCTGGCTGCATGTGACAATCCTATTAGTTGGTGGAAAAATACGCAGAATATCTATCCATACTTGAGTAAACTTGCAAGGAAACATTTAGCACGTCCTCCAACAAGCGTACCAAGCGAGAGATTATTTAGCAGTGCTGGATTAATATATGATGAAAAGAGAAACAGACTGGCAGCAGAAAAGGCAGAAAAATTAATGTTCCTTAAGCATAACATTCCTATAATTAAGTTTGAATATTAAACGATGAACATCTTAGTTTACTTTATTTTAATTACTCATTTATAAATATGCCTAATAAAACTTTAAACTTAATATAAATAGTTATCAAGCTAATTAAAGATCTCTTTCTATAAGGGTGGAGGTTGGGGAAAGAGGTCGGGTAACACAATTATGGTTTCTAATTGTGGCTGAAACTCAACAAAATATGACGAATTTATTTGCAGACGAATTCACTAATTGATTTCTATATTAGTTAGATGCTTGCTATTATTTTATATGTTCAGGGTAAAAGTACAGCAATTATTGTACAATTAATCAATTATACTACATTATAGCTACAGCTCTCTCTATATAATAACTTATTATATACGTTAAACACAACAAATCTCGAATATATCCTAAAAAATAATGAAAATGTAGACATCCGCATCCGCATCCGCGGATGTTGAAATCAAACATCCTCATCCGCATCCGCGGATGTGAAAAAAATGACATCCGCTACATCACTAATATATATATATATATATATATATATATGTTTGGTGTATGTATGTTATTTATTTATTTATTTATTTAATTTTTTTTTTTCTTTCTGTAACCTATATATAGGCCGTAACCTTTTATCTACTTCAGTGTTCCTGAGGATGTCATTAGACGAAAGCGCTTGAGCACCTTTTTGTGTTTCCTTTCCTTCGTGGTTTTATTCATCATCATATATATATATTATATATATATATAACGAAATTTTTGCCCAATGTTTCAAATGGTTTCACAATCTTCGCAGGAGCAACCAACAAGAGTCATAACAAAAATTTCTCTTATGATGTCATCACGGACAAACGACGAACCTGAAAACAAGAAAATGACATGAATAAAACATGAATAACCATGTTATGTCACGAGCTTCAGTGCTCAATGAAAAGTTACAGCTCGCCTTTGATAACCTTTTTTCTTTTTTATTTTAATCCCGGGTTCGATAACCTCCACTGCGTTTAGGCGAAAATATTAGTTATAATCATGAATAAAGATAGATCAGGAACCATTCCTGCTTCTTCATCATATAATAATGACGATATTTCATCATTAATAAGCGTCATTAATGTCGAATTAAGCATTATAAATAAGGTAATATGTCCAGTTGTCCACCCATCGACCCCTCAAAAGGTTGTCGGTTGTACAACTTTTTTTAAAAATGGCCGCGAGGAGAAAGTTGTGAATTAATTATTTATTGGTGTTTCATTAATAATGATGAATGTAATATTTTCAATAAAGAAAATTGAGGAAACATTATTGGTCGTTTACAGTGCGTATATTTCGAATGTTTAATTGAATTTGTTTGCATACGTACATTTTGCATATACAGGGTGTCCCATAAGTCCGGTTTCATAAGAAAATGTATTTTAAATTAAATTCGCAAAAGTAATACATTAAAACTAAAACAAATGTTCAAATTGATGTCGTGTTTTGGGACCCCTTTTTTGGTTGCAGGTAGAATAACACATAATGGCTAATATGAAAGCGAGTTACACTCCTGAGGAAAAGGCCTCCGCCTTTTCCTCTCTCACGAAAGAGAGAGAGAGACAGTTACAAGTTAACAAAGACTAAGATCCACTATAGGTTAGCCAAGAAGGCAGTAAAAAAGTTAGAAATAGCAATGAAATAAAGAACACCAAAAACTTATCCTATGCTAACAGTTATAGACGTGTAAAGTTTTCACGCAGGACGCGTAGTAACAGTAAAGTATAGAACAGACAAGGGCCTCTCTCCCTCCTCCACCAACCACTGTTGACAGAAAATAGTGGTGAAAAAAAGACTTATAGGAAAGTAGGAAAAAACAATGAAAATGATAGCTTCAGAGTTCATTCACACCATGCGTACACTTATCTCGTATACTAAGTTACGCATTAGAAGACAGCGGAAAATAAAGGATAGCATGAATACAAAATTACTAACTCAATATAGGCCATGCAGTCCTTGTAGGAGATTTTTATTTATTTATTTTGGACAAGTCATCATCATTTCGTCGCTGCATCATTTCTCCTTGGCCTGCCAAAGCCACCGTACCGAAGATTTATCATATACTGTCCTTCGCATAGGAATGACTCGGATAAAGCCTAGGGATTACCCAGATAATATTATGCATTTCGATAAAACGCTTATCTAGTTCATTAACAAGGCAGGCGAGTACCTGTAATTGGATGTCTGTCTCGTGTGTGTGTGTGTGTGTGTGTCAACTCTTTGAATGTCAAGAGTTTCAACTTGGGTCTCCCGCCGTGAAAGGTGTTTATGTGGCAAGTGATATATTGAGTTGTTCATACTTCGCGGTGTTGTACCACCACGAGAGCAGAGAAACTCTCTTTCAGGCGAGGAATATCAGTGGAGGGTCCCTACATCTATCGCCGTGTACTTGTCCCAGAGAGAGAGAGAGGGTTTTGTCTGTACTTTTTGCTGTTTTCAAACAATATTAAATAACAGACAATTTTTTTCACATCGGCAGCTCCTCCAAAAAGGAGCTGCACCATTCAATCGGTCCTGGAAGACTGCACGAATATTTTCAATGGTTTTGCCATTACGTGGTCGCTCATGGACTCAGGTACTAACTAAGGGTGTGCGATTCGGATATTTTTATTTCGATTCGATTCGGCCACTTGTATTTGATTCTCGATTCGATTCGATTCGACTGCGACTGTGTACTGCACTCACCTATACTTTACAATTTACATGCACCAGCACCAACAGAACAACATATATGCACCAGCAACAACATACTGAAAAGCGTAATAAACAACTGAATCCAAAGAACTGGTCCAAACTTGTCACACCGCAAGGCGTGCGCACGTGATTCTGTGACATCACAAAATCAAAAGCTGACCATGCGCATTGAGCGCACTCAGATCTTTATAAAAGCGTAATCTCTCAAATATCCAACTATTTTATAACGTTATGCTATTATATTATATATAATAATATAATATATACTGTATATATATATATTTATTTATTTTTTCAATTGTTATTCCACGGTTTCGACATTCCATGGTTTTGGGGTAGTGCCAGTTTATCGTCTCGACAGGTTACAGTTAGCGAATCGAAGAATCGAAATTTTTTAGCTCTAAGTCGGGTCGGGTTTCGATTCTATTACTGAATCGACCCAAATCGACATTTTCGATTAATCGCACAGGCCTAGCATTAATCAATATGATTGTTCGTTCAATCGTATAGTTGTTGCTATCACACATTTGAAATGGGTCTGAAAGAGAAACGAAAATCAGTTAGTATTTTACTGGGGTGACAATACATTGTGGACACCCTGTACAAGCGCTAAAACTGAACCATTCTTTAAACAACGTTTCATGCATGAAAGGACTTATGGATGAAGCAAAGACTGATATCACGGAAACAGATCTTAAAGACTACCAATAACACTATAAAACTCGTGAGTATTGCGTAGTTAAAGACAAATTGAGAACTATAACACACTACGAGCCGACAGAACAGAAAGATAAAAAGATAGCTGTGCTATATACATACACGAGAACCATATGGCAGAAATAATAGCAAGGAAATCAAACAGCTACATGGAACTTTCAGCAGCAAAAACTGAAAAACGTAATACTAATAGTTATATATAGACCCCCAAAACACTCCAACTGTAAAATTCTCCGATATCATTACCGAGATCAGAGATCTAATAAAGGCCTTAAACTTCCTATCCTCCAATACAATACTTTGTGGAGAATTTAATTTCCCTATAATTTCCTTTCTTTCAACCCTCCTTTCCTTGCTTTGCGTTAAAATTTTCACTTATCTATAAATTTTCTTCCATTTTTTTAACTTCCTCCCTTCAGCAGACAGTCTCTTAAGGACCAGCACGAGCTATAGGACAAATGAAATCACATTCAGTTGCAGGTCCGTAAAATTGGAACGCCTTCATGTTTAACAACTCTAAGAATGAAATAGCTACTCATACACTTCTATACTGGATATGGAGAATATTCCTGGCACCAAGGGAAATACAGAGTAATCTGTAAAGGGACGAACACTATCCCTATCTATTTGAAAGAATATTTAGAGAGAAAATCTATGATTTTTTTTTTTGGACACAGGAAAGATTCATTGAGAATCAGCATGGGTTCCAATTAGGAAGATCATGCACTTGAAAACAATGAAAACTACGCTGTAACATACACAGATTTCGCTAAAGCATTCGACAAAAGACGATAAAATTAAATTTATCACCGAAAAATGTGCAGCTCTTGAGATATGGAAGAAATGAGTTACTTAAACGGATAGAATATTATGCCCCAGACAGACAGGAAATTCAGAGAAGCACGAATGCAAAAGATTTAAGGATTATAATGATCGATGATGCGAAATTTGAGATACAAAATAAAATAGCGATAAACAAAACAAAACAAAAATTACGAGACAAATACTGAGAACCTTTAAAAGAAGGGACAAGAAACTAATGATTCCTCTGCTGAAAATACTGATCATACCAAAATCTGAATACTGCTCAGTCTTGACGTCCCCAGACAAAAAGAGAAGAAATTAATAAACTAGAAGAAATCCAAAGAAATTTCACAGCCAAAATCGATGGCTGCAAAAAAAAACCAATTACTGGGAAAGACTACGCACATTAAATCTCTAGTCGGTAGAAAGAAAAAGAGAAATATAGGCCTACACCATAATCAGTGGCGGCTCGTCGGTAGGCACTGCGGAACTGCAGTACCCCTAAATTTTTTATTTACAATTGAAATAATCAAGAACAATATAAGGATGAGTTCACTGAATAACTTTTTCAATAACTTTTGAAACTTTTATTCATTGCTCAATGTTCATCCTTTTATTTCAGTAATTATTTCAACCCATTCTTACAGACAGCACCCCTAAAATTTTTAGTCACGAGCCGCCACTGAGGTCCATAATATACACATAAAAATAATAGAAAACTAGTGCCTAAACCTCAAACTGAACCCGGTAACCATCCAAACAACACTGAAAAATTGGAAGGGTAGAATATGTAGTTTTTCCAAACTAAAGGCCAGACAAGGAACATCCTCAACTCTGAAAGGAAATAGCTTTGTCGTCAGAGGGCCAACACTATTTATTCAGCTGCCCAAAGACATCAGAAACCAAAGGTGGGCAAGACCGAGTTCCAAAAGGACCGAACTCCAGGAACTCGGTCCTTTTTTAAGGACCGTGAGCGGGAAAGTAGGTCCTTTTCTCAATGAGGAGCGACGGTCCATTTTTAAGCAATTCCGGACGGTCTTTTTTAGTGATTTTAGTGTGTTAGTGATTATTTGAAGTTCTAAAGAAGATGGATCGTTTCCTCCAGAAGATTCAGAAAGAGACTGAGACTGAACTGAAACTTGTTTCAACACCTGGAGGAGACGAAGAATCTACTGATGTTAGTGCTTCAACTTCAAGTCAAGCAACTGGAGCTCCTAGCGGAAGAACTGAACCCGGCAATCCCTGGCCGTACCTGGACAAATACTTTGAATACCTGGGCCCCAAGGGTGAGCGAGGGTGAGAATGACCAGGACAATGACGACTTCTTTGAGGCTCTCTACGAGGGCGGGGAGAAGACGAAGGAGACCGGGACCAAGTTGGTGGAGACATTTCTCAGCGAGAGGCCTGTGAAACCCTTCATCTTCAACAAGGACTCGTTCCCCAGCCCGGCGTTGAAGGACTTGTTCATCAAGTTTAACACGCCTATCCTATCCAGTGCCGCCGTGGAGAGGCTCTTCTCTTTGGGGAAGGACGTCCTCAAGCCGAAAAGGTCAGGGCTCAGTGACAGCCATTTTGAAATGCTAGTCTTCTTGAAGGGAAACTCAAGCATTTAACTCAATAACTTTTTTTTATCATTTATGTATTGTATTAATTATAATTTACGTTAATAAAATTAAAGATTTCCGGTGTCTTTAATTTCATTTTTCATTTTAATCAAATTTTTCACTTATATTATATATAAGGACCGAGGACCGAGTCGTTCCTAGGTCCTATCTTCAGAAAGGACCGTGACCGGGACCGTCGGTCCAGTTTGAGGCAAGGACCGGGACCGGGACCGTCGGTCCTTTTTGAGGCCCGGGTGCCCACCTTTGTCAGAAACACCACCGATGTCAAAGTTGAAGTCTTCACAATAAGATTATACGCCTGGCTCAGGACCGTCTCGGATGAGCCGAGTGTATCTGGCTATGTGAAGTGGAGAACTCAGGACAGCAACTCTCTCTCCTGCATCAGGACAGGTTTAGAGGTGTGCCCACCAGCCTGATCTCCGTGTGAAGAGACCGACGCACGAAACATCTACAAAGTTAGAGTAGTACAGTAAACTTACAACATTTATTATAAATTATAAACGAGACACAGTTTGTCCTGAAATTGACTTTGATAATAACAGTGAGTTAATAATGCCAAACAAATGGCACAGTGCTCACTCCAACTAATGCGTCCCATTGCTCTAACTCCTGTCTCATTATTAGCCAGAATAATCGGGAGTCGAACCACCTACTTCAGTGTTTTCACTTCGCTTATAGGAGAACGGTATTACCTACTGAGCCATCATGAACGCTGGCTTTTGTTGGTAAATGCTATTACTTCAGATTAGCTGTTCACGAGGAAATATTTTTTTTACACCAAAATTTTCTTCTCTACGTCATCAGTTCTCCCCTCTTTTGACGTTTTTTCCACTTATACGTAATCAGTTCCCCTTGTGACGTCATCAAATTCACTTTCATTCGATGTTATTTTTCTCCTTTATGGAACACAAGTTACGAATTTTCGCTTATGAAGTATTTCGGCTCTTTTATTTTTACGTCATTATGTTTTCTTTTTGTGATGTCATATTCTTCCCCCTCTTATGATGTCATCAATTGTCCACTCTAATAGTTGTTGTTTTTTATTTCCTTGTGTTCCCAGTTCACGCCTTGCCGCACCTCACAGTTCTCAGCCTGAGCGGTTGCAGTAAGATGACTGATGATGGAGTCGAATTGATTGCGGAAAACCTTCGCAAATTGCGGTCTCTTGATTTGTCGTGGTGTCCCCGTATTACGGACGCTGCACTTGAGTATATCGCATGCGACCTGAACCAACTTGAAGAGCTGACCTTGGACAGGTAAGGAGAAAAAAACGTTGGTCATCTGTACGAGTGGTTGAAAAAGTATCAGAGATACAAAAAAAAAAAGACCCCTTCAGTAAATGTATTTAAAAAGGGGATTGTATAGGTGTTGTTGTTGTTTATTAACGAATGAAAATGACACCATGAAATCAATGAATTCCTGATGTAAACAATCTGGACCTTTATTGTAGTCGAGCAAAGTCAAGGTCGAGCGAACCCTGGGGTCGAGTTGAATTGAAACACTAAATTAACCTTTTTAGCTTAATTCTCATTAATACCCCTCAATAAAGATAGCAATCCCCCCCCCCTTCACTCCCCCTTGGGCTTATGCACTTACCCATAGCTTTAACCTATTAATGGCGCTAAGGGAACCAGATACGAGAAAGCTGCGAAAATTTTACTTCCAGTTCAAATTGTTTATCTTCCTAAGGAATCAGCACCTTTTTTGCTTTAAATGCATATTTTCATATATATGTCTTTTATGTTGCCAAAATAGGAACGTTGGCACTATATACATAAAAATTTACTTTATTTCCTAGAAATATGGAAAAGAAACCCTTCATATTAATTTTAGAATCACTAAGACAAACTTCATATACCAAATACAAACTACAAATTCCACCAATTTGTAGTTTGTATTTGAAGTTTGTCGTAGTAATTCCGTAACTAATATGAAGCGTTTCTTTTCCATATTTCTAGGGTCGATCTGAAACACCCTGTATATCAAATTACTTAAATATCAATCGCCAATTTCATTTGTTTGGAAATTACGGAAAACTTAAGGCGAAAAGTAATGCCAAAATTATGCGATAAACAGCAAACTTATATGGTCAAAAATTGCATTAAACATTAAAGCATATCCAAAATATGGAAAAAATATGGTTAATTAACTCTTGAACAGATCATATTTAGCGACAGGTTATAGAAAAGTACAAAAAGAAATATGATACAGCACTTAGAAGATATGTTCCCAAAATGGGGACCGAACGTTGGCTTTTAAAGGATTTCAGATCACCATTCTTACCCATCCTTTTATTACAGAACCACGTAATTACCCATCCCTTTGATTGTCTCCCAATGTACAGGTGCATTCAGGTGAGCGACATCGGCATAGGCTACGTCTCCACCATGCTGTCCTTGAGCGCTCTTTTCCTAAGGTGGTGTTCCCAAATACGAGATTTTGGAGTCCAGCATTTAGCTTCTATGAGGAATCTTCACGTCCTTTCTCTAGCAGGTATTTTCATACTTTGCAAACAGTCTCATTTATGCGCCATTATCATTTTCATCACCCTGAAAGATCTATACGCTATAGTGCTGTACGATAAATGGGTAGGGCACAACGCGCGTAAAGTAGTATTCTTAATAAAGTTTTCTTAGTATTAAACGTAAGAGGAAATTACTAAAAACTAACCATGGATAAACTTCTGGATTATTCTTCGATATGCTGTGAATGTTTCATTACCAAAACCAGTTTCCTCACTTTGTAAACACAATAATTTCCTCTATGACGTCATCACTATTACGTCATAACGTAACATAATAGTTGATAATATCTACACGTCTTTTTTATAGTTAACCTTAAAGGCAAAAAATAAAGCTAAACAAAAGCCGTAATTAAAACCTTATAATAACAAAACCGGCGATAATACTTTCAAACAAGAAAAAACATAGAAAATACCCCTAAAAATAATAAATTAGAAAATCAGTTTTCAATCCAATCGCTAATCTCGTGAAGGTTCTATGTAATTAAAGACAACCGCACGCTTTTCTCTTTGTTGACACGCCATTTCTGTGCCTTCGTTCGAGTTTCATTAGTCTTTTGTAAACATGAGCGAATTTTTCAGAAAGTTTTTAATCACTACAAAATGTTTGGCCAAATATTTGGGTGGATCAATCTTCGAAATTCACCGTTACCAACTCAAAATATTGGACAAAGCAATAGGCCTAAATGCTATTCACGATATACAGTGCTTCCTTTTTAGAACGCCACCTCTGGTACCAAAGTCATGTTGGCGTTATATGGGGGGGTCATCCGTTGTACATACTGTACATGTATACGCATGATATTAATACATACATGTATATTGTATGTAAAGACGCTTGTTAATGTACATTTAATTTTATTCAAATTTCAGATATTTCAATGTAAGTTAATTTATATATATATATATATAATATATATATATATATATATATATATATATATATATATATATATATATATATTAAAAAAAATTACATTTTAACCAAAATTTGCTGTTAGCATTTTTCTTCTGTTCGTTGTCTTCAGACACATCCTTTTCTTTTGATAAGAATTTGTGGTATTATCCTGTTATCTTCCCACCAAATTTGCTATAGCACCAATAAGCTATAGCGCATATAACAGGATATAATTAGTGGGTAAAAGTTGCTCAAAATTAATCGAAACCTACGGGAAAACTATTGAATGCCCGGTTAGGTTAATTGAATGCCCGATTATTAGGTCAACTGTACGCCCTTGACGAGTGGTTTGGTTAAGTCATGATATTTTCGTTAAAACTAACGAACTTACGTCTTAACCCAACCAATCGTCAAGGCGGGGCGGGGGTACAGTTGACCTAACCGGGCATTTAATAATTTTCCCGTTGGTTTCGATTAATTTTAAGCAACTTTTACCTGATAATTATATCTTGTTATATGCGCTATAGCAAATTTGGTTGGGAGATAACAGGATAGTATCGAATTTTTTATAACACGAATTTTATCGAAATCCTTTCCCTGTAACGCCATACGTTGTTCTCGCGAAATAAAGAAAATCCTCTCTGACGCCCTAAGCTCCGCCCATTTCCGCGTTTGCCAAATCAGCCGACACGAAATACTTGAACAGTGGTATCATCATGAAACACACTAAACCTTCGCGAATATGTAATCTACGTCACGTCAGACAATGGCTGCAGTCAGTATTTCTGTTCAAATGGTTTTGGCGGTACAAACGGAGATTTTCATACGCTCAAATCATCTTTCGGGAATGAATTAGGTTGGCGGATGGCGAGCAGCAAGGTGGCGATGCATCGGGTAATTTAAGATGGTGGGAAATTAGGTCTTTGGCGAAATATGGCAATAACCGGGGTGGCGTTATATCGGGTGGCGGAAGATCGCGGGAGCACTGTATATTATTTTCACAATACAATAAAAAATGGAAGCCATTGAAAGTGTGCTAAATTTCTCTTTTCAATCTTTTGGTGGTCCTTTCAGTATAGAAACTCGGTGGAGTTTAAACGGATTATTGATTTACGGATTTACAGTTTTACACTTTTACAAAAAAAATTTGCCAATTTTTCTTAGTTCAAAATTTTAAAGTTTCCGTTAACAATTAAAAATAAAAGTTTTCTTTCAAAGTTGAATTTTAAGGGCAAACTTTAATTAATTTTAATTCGATTTAATTTCAGGATGCACACTCATAAGTTCAGCTGGACTTTCTGCATTAGCCCAGCTGCGCCACCTGCAAGAGCTAGAATTAACCAACTGTCCCGGAGCCACGCCAGAACTACACAACCATCTGCGTTTACATTTACAAAAGTGCCTAATTATAGAATAATTATTTCCATAAGCTTTTATATATATATATGGAACTTATTTATTTGGTTTACTATATGTGGCATATTGCTATATCAAAATATATATTTAATATATGTACTCTATTTCATATATATATATATATATATATATTATATTATATATAGTTATATATATATATATATATATATATATATATATATATATATATTGTAATCTTAATTAATACCTATGATATTTTTTTTTAATTTAATTTAGTTTCTCCCTAATGTGATATTTTCTATATTGTTGAGGCTTTGCGCTGAGGTATTTCGTACATTGAAGAATTATTGGATACCAACTTCTAAATTTATTTCGCTCCTTACACACACACACACACACACACACACGTGTAGAGGATATTTTTATTAGTGAACTGCATTGAACATGCCATAGAGTTCTACAAAAGCTTACCATTGCTGAAACCTCGAAACACCATTATTATTTTGAATATTATACGAAATCAGGGTAATATGGTAAGCGGGGGTGCTGGTTAAGTGTGCGGTCTACCTACGATTCGGCGGTCTACCTTTTAATTATAGCTTCTTATCTTGTTTACTAATTGTTTGTTTACATCCCATTGTCAATCGCCCTTGACGATTGGTTAGGTTTAGTCATGATATTTTCGTTAGTTTTAACGAAAATATCATGATTAAACCTAACCAATCGTAGGTAGACCGCACACTTAACCAGCACCGTCAGCGGGTTTCTTCAGAAATTTCATACGCGATTAGAGTAATATGATAAACGGGTTGGTTACCCGTTTACCACAGGCTTCAGCCAATATGTCCTTCACTATCACGGTGAAGTGTTAAATAAAATGTAAAGTCGTACAATAAGTGTCAAACGAAATTCAGAGAGAGGAAAACACCAAATAAAGGTTCAGTTTGGTATCTGTGAAAATTGTGAAAAAATAAACAATGTTGCTAATCAGTCTAGGTGTGGACGAGAACAAAGATTATATATATATACAGTATATATAAAGATACGACAGTAACGCTATTTTTTCCATTATTTATCGCGTTATCTCGCCAAATGTATAATGGGTACTCTTTACCTAGCGGATGGAGTGAGAACTAAGTTTTGCACCAATTGCATGATTTACCAGAAACTAAATATTATCACGTTCTTCAAAAATACAAACATATATGCTTAACTTATTAAACTATCCTTCATTTGATCCTTAAGCTGACGACATTTTCTTTCGCTGGTAATTGAGTTTTCTTCCCAAACACTAGATGGCAAAAAGAGAAAAGCTAACGCAAAAGTGGGCGGAGTCGCGAATCTTCCTACAAATAATCTTTGATGAAAGCCTATCGTGTTATTGATTTTGTACAAAATTGAAAATAATATTACATTGTTCTGACGTTTTACCAATGAATGACGCATGGTTGGATTCACTTAATGGTAAACGTCACCAGAAATTCATGGTCTTAAACATCATGCCATGTTTAATGGGTCGCGCTAATAAAAATAACAGCCCAATACACACACACACACACTATTATTATCATTATTATACACGAACTTAATAACTGTACTGAAACATTGCGTGGCTTGCCGTCAAAGGTAAATATCGCACCAGGTTCTATACCATTAAATATTTTAGATCGTATGTATCCGTTAATGAGAGTCGTTAGAAACTAAATAATCAAAGCCTACTTTTATGTAGTCAGTTCATGCTCGCAATTCTGACGTCACAAATCCCTACAGAAGATTTTTAATTGAAATTTTTGAACCAGTGATAGATAGCTCAATACAATAATTGTGTTAAGCTCACAAAGTACTTACATTCTGGATGCAGCTTCACATTTCCAAATGTGAGGTCCTAAAACTTTGATGGATGAGTTCTTATCTGAACTGTGGGTATGTGGGTTAAGTTTCACAGAAGTACGGGCAGACTATTATTAACGGGTAGGCTTTCATACCAAGCAGAGAATTTTTATTATACCGTATAAAAATATATATATATATATATATATATATATATATATATATATATATAACAAAATGTTAGTGTGCATAATTTCATTAACATTTTAGTAAAACTGTGACGTCACGCTGTAAGAGCTCTATATGCTGATAATAAAACAATAAGATACTGATTGCCGCATCTACAGTATATATATATATATATATATATATATATATATATATATATATATATTGCCTTATTTTAGTCTATTGCTTGTCACCATGACCAACCCGTGTTGACTCCAGCTGAGAAGTATACCCACTCAAGACTTCGGTTCACATATTTCAATATAGATATACCTGCTCTAAATAAAAAAACTAAAGCATATATATGTTTGAAAATTCAGGATTACTTATACAAATATTAAAAATAATAATTCATTATTATTATTATTTTATATATATATATATATATATATATATATATATATATATATTTCCTACATTTAAGTAATATAGGTGTAAAACATATAAATATTGTATATTTGATCCACTAAGTATTGCACTCTCTCATCTGTTAACAGATAATGGAACAACATTATAAAAATATATATATATATATATATATATATATATATATATATATAATTTCAGTGTCATGAAATATATGGCTATTATTATTGTGTCCAATTTGTATTATATAATTTAGCTACAATTTATTTCAATACTGTATTAAAAGAATTTTATAAATTTATTTTCGCATGTAGGTTTTAAATACAATATACTCGTAGGTAACATTTAGAGTTGCCAGTTAAGGTTTAAAATTTGAGTATTGCAGAGACAAGCCAAAGATGATATAGAATAATAGAACAGTTTTGAAAGAGCACTAATAACTTGAGACCACAAACTGAGTAATAACCTACACCAAACTTGACATGTAGTTCTGTACAGGGTGTCCACAATGTCTTGTCACTACAGTAAAATACCAACTGATTTTCGTTTTTCTTTCAGATCCATTTCAAATATGTGATAGCAGCAACTATAAGATTGAACAACGCATATTGGCTAGTACCTAGATCCGATTGAATGGTGCAGCTCCTCCAAAAAGGAGTTGCACCATTCAATCGGCCCTGGAAGTCTACACGAATATTTTCAATGGTTTTGCCATTACGTGGTCGCTCATGGACCCAGGTACTAGCCAATATGCGTTGTTCAATCGTATAGTTGCTGCTCTCCACATTTGAAATGGGTCTGAAAGAGAAACGAAAATCAGTTAGTAATTTACTGGAGTGACAAGACATTGTGGACACCCTGTACAATAAAAGCCTATTTCAGTAAAATATTTATTTGTATAGCGACATTTTGAGTGTAAATATTACGTTCTTGAATCTCTTGTCTTACTTTTTTGCTCAAAACGTTCGAAATAAACCTTCAATGTTAAGTCAACTGTGTGTGTGTATATATAATTTTATATTGTAGGCCGTATTTATTGATATTTAGACTTGATATTGTTGATTGTTCTTCCAATTCGATGGTCATATGGACTTAAACTCACTTTATGCGCGGGTGGTTGATTAGTACTGCTTCAGAACTGCTTCAGAACTATCACTTCGTGAACTACCACTTCGGTTCATACTTGTGGTTCCTGAAGCCAAAAGTCGTGTCTAATCGTCACGAGATGAAAAAAAGTGGTATGTGAACAATGCCTATGTTTATTCATTCATACTGAACATAGAGTTAACTCCAAATAATCAACAAAGCATTTTGGTGAACATTCTCTTAAACTAGGCCTAACTTCATATAACCTCATCCTATCTTAACTTGACCTTACCCGGCCTTATATACCTAATTTAAATTGACTTGACCCAACTTAAATCAATCGAATCTGGCCTGACCTAAGCCACTGAAGACGTGTTTCTAAAGTACCTCACGAGTCATCTGGTCATACGCACCAGTAGAACACTTACACACTGACATAAGTGACATTCATCCCAGTATAGAATCCAGTAATTCAATTCTAAAACAGTTTACACACCAAACAATTAACTTTTGTTTCTGTTTCAGGGCTAACTATTGGTCGTAACTTAAAAAATTATAATATTAATGGTTAGAAATGGTAAACATAGATAATAAATAGAATTACTATTATTTTTAAATAATTTATTTTTCAAATGTGTCATTATTTTCTAATGACTTTCTACGTCACCTGCATGTAATTATTTCCAAATGTTTGACCTATATATATATTAATATATATATATATATATATATATATATATATATATATATATACCATTGTATATATATTCTAACGAAATAGTGTTGGATTTAAAGTGTAAAAATATTTACCTTCCTGATTGGTCAGCCTTTGGAAGAAATGAAACATTGCCCCTGATTGGACAGTCTGAATAGTGATGTACAAACCCCGCCTCCGTAGACAGAGACTTCAGTGAGTGACAAATATTTTCAGACGTTCCGTTACTATTCCATAAGGATATATATACAATACGTGTACTATTATGAAACTTTGATATCAGGCACATATGTGTACTGTACATATTCTGTATGCAAGAGTTCAGTAATTGGGCATGAGAAGAACTGTAGATATGTATCATTATATTGTTTAGATATAGTTGTGTACTTTTTCGTACGTATATTTGTAACAATAACCTTTATGTTACTTATTGAGATCTAATTCGTTTGGCTGGATTTAATATTTAAATTAATAGTTGTAAATTTTAAGTTAAAAAGTTTAAAATATTTTTAAAATGTAGAATTAAGTTTAAAAAATTTTAATTTTGGAATATTATTTTTTTTAAGAGTAAAGTTGATTGAAAAAAACACTGCAAAATTATTTTCACATTGTTAAATAATTTATTTCCGCTATTTTAAGAAAGTAATTATGTTACTGTAACAATTACTGTAGAGTAATCACTAAGAGCAGTGCTCGAAGGAAGGAAAAAATGCCAGAAATGACTTTCACCAAATAAATTCGAAACTAAAATAATCCACAAAAGACAAAATTTGCTTATCTCCTCAAACTAAGTTGAATATTTTAAATTAGTAAAGTTAAATACTTAAGCCGGCCGCACGCAGGATCGTCACACTGCAGAGCTCCTATCCTGTCAATGTAAAATCACTCGCCACGACCCGAGTCGTCAGTCGTGAGTCGCGAAACGATCTGTGTGCGGCTGGCCTTTATGCGCTACACTGAACTTTTCTTCAAGTCTTGGCTTTTTTAATAACCCATTCATCTATGGTTATGATCAAAATTTATACCAGCCTATTTACTGTCTAAACTCTAAAACATTGATTAATAATTATCGATCAGCCTAAACAGTTGTTGCACTGCTTCTCATTCTTACAATATATTCTCGACTTCGCTTCCTATAATTTAGCTTCCGTTTGACTACTTACTCATTCATATACTCTGAAATGAGTGTCCAGAACGCAGTAAAAGAACTAAAACAAAGTGATGGTATAGTACAGCTCAAAAATAGGAGTGATGGTATGGCGTATCGCCGCATACCGGCACACTCGGAGCACTGAGTATGAACACGCAAATAATAATATTTATATATATATATATAAAACTGTAAAAATAAACTTTACAGAAAATATTTTACTATCATTGTCTAAACACGATAAAACTAGTTTAACACCAATAAAAAATCAGGTATTTTGAAACCATATTTGATTGGCTGACAAAGAAATCTGACGCAATTAAATTCTGCTGCCCCAAACATTTTGGAAATCATTTTTCTTTTCTTTTTTTTTTGTGATTCTGGACCAAATCTAATTCTATTAAAATTTAAAAGAATAAATTTATTGCCTTACATCCTTATCATACAAAAAAAACCCTTTCACAATATGCAGTGGTTGGCGTATAGGCTCTATACGAGTATAATAGATATTTCTTTCTGTTAGTGTGTCTGACAAATTTCCATAATGATTGAAGTGGGTAGTGCTTTCTCAATGTAAAGTAAACACAAGGAAGTCTATTGATGGTACTATACAACTGTTGTAATTACAATAATCATGTTCACAACATTTCAACGGTTCCATTTAAAAAAATGTTATGTGTTATGATCCACAATTAATTGTTAACTCTATCAATCAATGTCCTTGTAACCAAAATGCGAGTAGTGTGTTCTAAGTTAAAGAAAAACCGTATGGACTTTGCTCATTTTCATGTTCATTCGTGGCATGTTCTAGAAAATGAAATAGTCTGACATTTAGGATAAAAAATGTAATTCACACAATTTGTAGACATTTGGAATCCTTGCTGTCAAAACGAAAGTTTAACTTCATAGTTTCAGGTAACCTAATTTATTTTTTTAAATTTTAATAGCTTTCCTACGTCATCACTTTAAAAAATTTGTTTACAAAGGTAGAGTTTTAAGAGTTGGGACCTAACTTATTTTAAATTTACAGCCATGGAAAATACATACGAATCTGTGAAGTATATGTAAATAGACATAAATAAGAATATGGACATAGCTGTAAATAAGAATATATGCCATTTTTAACTATCTATCGTGATATTTCTAAGTACAGACAAACATGGTAACAAACCTTTCCGATACGCTCCTCAAGATTACAAATTAATGGCGACATATCTCAACATCGGCTTTGTAATAAGAAATTGGCTCCTGTTAATTTTTTATTAATGCATATTATTTAGACTATAATTTTTACATGTTTAGTTATTTCTCAACGTAAAATGATGAAACAAATAAACAGCAGAACAGGTTTTCCTCGTATAGCTTATTGTACAGCGTCACAATTGCGTATGTTACCATTATGTCTTGACAAGCAGTTAAGTCTAGCCTTAAAATGATAGTTTTTATTTCGTTCAATACTCAAAGAAAACGAATTATGGGGCACTATTTTAATAGATTTTTTCCTTTGCTTTTCGGTTATAATATGCATGAGAGGGCCTAGGCAAGAGGTAGGCAACGTGGACTCGTTCGAAGCTATAAATAAGTCTAATCAATTTTCTTGTTTTTTTTGTGTAATAATTTCTATTTTAATAATCGCCAAACATTCCTACGATTGTAACACAATTTTACAAATAAATAGATTGAGACACTTACTCGGTATTAACATTTTATATATATATATTATATATATATATATATAATCCTAACGTAGTAGTATTGGATTCAAGGTGAAAAAAATTCAGTTCTCTGGTAATCCTTTGGAATAAGTGAAACATGGCTCTTGATTAGGTAATTTATAATCTCTAGCCCAGCACGGTTTGAATACACATTAGTAAGAAATGTACAGGTTCCGTCTCTGTAGACTTCTGTGAAAGTGAATTGACAAACATTTTCAGAGCCATTCCGTTATTATTCCGTAAAGATATATATATAAAATGATATTAAAACCAACATGTCGCATCTATTCTTACTTATGTCTATGGTTCCGTCTTTCCTGTGGCGCTACGTGTTAGTGATACACTAAAGTAGGGGTGGGGAACCTTTATTGTATGGCAGGCATATTTCAACTAAAATAGTCTCTAGCGGGCAAACTGCAGCTTTAAAAATAGTTTGGACATGATTAAGATGTAAATACTGTATAACTTCAAATAATCAAACTGTCCGCGGGCAATTAAATTATACTAATTTAATTATACACTATGCCCGCGAGCGGCAGGTTCCCCACCCCTACTGACTAAAGCGTCGGCGGTAATGACAACCATGGCCACATCGCTGAGGGACTCTCATATTATACTTACTCTGATTTTCATTCCAAATTTTACATAATTGTGTACACTCTCCTCCGATCTTTACACGACACGTAAAAACAATTTTAAAAAAGTCGTACACAAAATTCAAGTAGGCCTATTTTGCATTCAAGCACCGATGGTCTGCAGACTAACTTAAGTCCTTAGAAAGAAGATTGCATTCTTGTTTGAACTTATAATAACTGACAGATTTTATGGAAATGCCAATAGTAGGTAAAATCTTAGCGATTCTTTGAGGGAACATGAACGAGTCCGTTGTAAAAGAAGCGAAGAACGAGGTCAAAATACCAAAAGCAATATGTTATCAGGTTTTTGATATTGCACGAATTTGAAGGTTGAAAATAATATGTGCTGTTGCACTAATTAAAATAATAATAATTACAAAAATTGGCTAATATCAAGTTTCAGGGAGACCAAATTACACTAGGTTAAGTGGTCGTTTGAAATTGGTTAGTTATTTCCCACGTGACCAATTTTGGCCAATTAGGATCTTTGTAACAAATTTCGACCGTCATAATTTCTTTGTGATGAATAGTTGCTAAATTTCTTTTTCATTAGTTAATACGATTAACTAGTCAGCTAAAATTACCGCCATTTTTGTTTATACCTCCAACATAGAATAAAAAAAAAAATTTAGCCTAGGTCCTTACAAATTAGGTTAACTTAGAAAAAGAGAAGTCACAGTTTGAGTTTGTGATCCTCAAAAGCAATCATGTATTATGATATATATATAATTAGTCAGTTTTTATAATTATTATTGTTTAAATATATCTGTAAAATTATTAAGTTAAGCCTACTAGATTTTCTTCGAAAGACTATCGACAATTTCATGCGAAATTTTTCATTTCGAAATTTGAATTTTCAAAAAGATCTACAAATATATTTTAAATTAATTTAAATTATCTAAATTTAAATTACTTAAGAATCACAAACTTATTCATAAAAAACACATTTATTTACTTGATACAAATCAAAGAGAACGTTTGGTCGTAACTAATTCAAAAACTTCACAGCAGCATAATTCGTAAGAAAACTTTTGGGTAAATTAATTAGGCAGAAATAGTAGGCTCTTTCCGTGTGCGTGTGTGTGTGTGTTCTCTTTGTGCATGATGAAATCTTACTAAAGAACATTAGAACAATTTTAAAATCATTTAACGTCGGCCACGAAAGATTTGTTCCTTTGAGAAGAAATGTTCTAAGTACGTATCATGAATCTAGTCAACACAGTAAGAATTCAGGCCTCTCATCTACTACTCATCATAAATCCCTTTCATTCTTATGCATATATGTAGATTTAAAATAGTTCAATGGTCATCCTCTATGCATGATTTCATAACCTATGATGTTTGAAAGTGCATTTTAAGTGTTCTGTAGAAAGGGTCTCTCTTTCTCTCTGTCTATCTCTCTCTCTGTCTTTCTCTATTAGCAGTACTGGTATAACTATTAAACCAATGGTAGAGTTGTCTCATAATGTTAATATTTAAGGGAAGCAGTTATTCTATTCATAAAACAAAACTATTGTATAAAAATAATTAGATTAATTTATTTTTTTAGCCTATTAGTTAATGGTTAAGTGTTAAAATTAACTTCGGTATAAAGAATAATGTTATAAATTAACAGTACAGAAATGAAGCTTAATTATGGTATAATAATAATCCATTGAATGTACATATTAATTGTTTTTTATTTAAGTTTACCTTGAATTCAGTTCAAATTTTCTTTAAAGTAAATGGATAACTAATTAAAATAAAATATATAAAGCTGTATTAGTAGTTTTATTTAATATATTGTATAAACATATTTTTCGTTTTCTAAATAGAAATTCACTGTTAATAAATATTATAAACTAATATTTAACTAATAAATAGAATATTTATCAATAAAAAAATCGTGTAATACTTAAGTCTACTTTTAAAACTTTATTTTTTTTTAAAGTCCCCCCTATTTTTTAACATTTTCTTTAAATTCAATATTTTCTTTGACAATTTTTTGTTATTATTTTGGTTTTGAAAATTTTGAATTTTTATTTCTTATTTTTATTCTAAAGAAAAAATATTGGTACCTTTTTAAAAATTTTTATATTGGCCTAATTATTTCCTTTACGAATTTAAACACCTTTTTACACATTTCTGGGCTACCTTGTTACCACGTGAGACATCGCCTACCGTTCAGCAAGGTTAACAAGCGTTGGGTCTATTTTGTTTAACAGTTGGATGGGTAACCCATCCTCTGCGTTTACTCGTAACGACCCTTATATGGTTTGAATACCACGTAAAGCTGTAGGTTCACCCCGTCACATGACTTTTGCTATTAAGAAAGAGGTTAAACAGTCGCTAATTATCATTATTATTGTAAACACGCGTTAAGGGCACCGACTTTCACTTAATAAGATAGGGAAAAATCTGAGTCTTGAAACCACGTGGCATGAGTTCGAGTCACACCAAACAAATGATTTCAGATATTTTGAATAATATCTGAGTACTGACAACTTAACCCTTTCGCGATGAGAGAAAACTACAATCCGCAGAAATAATAATAAAAATTGTACTACAATGTAATGTTCCTCCAAATGTTTCCACTGAACATGTTTATATGAGGTCCTCCTAAGAAGAAGTGACTAAGCGACAAACGTAAAAAACGCCAGAAAACGCAAAGTTGTACCAAATTTGAAAGTATCATAACTTTAAATACGAAGATATTGCACGAAGATAATTGGTACAACTTTAATTGCGTTTTCTGGCGTTTTTCACTTTTGTCGCTTAGCCACTTCTTCCTAGGAGGGCCTCATATAATGTGTAGTTTAGTTGTCAGACAAGAACCCAAAAATTTGTCATTCAGTTACCAAAATATTTAGTTCTGATTAACAATCACTTATCCTTTCAGACGTAAATCAATATACTAGATGTGAAAAGTTTAAAAAATAAACAATTTTAAAACGCCAATAAAAACGAAAAGAAAATTAGCTTTTAATGGTAGACTTTAAAAATGTATATATCTAAAAAAATCTTGATAAAACTTTAATATGAACTCCAAATTCTGGAAAAACCATACCAACACTCCACCTACCCAAAACTAAAACCTTTACAAAGATCAGAAGTACGACCAAATCTAAAATTAGTATTAAACTGTATTTGGAATCCATAAAATAACCATTTAGCTCACTTCCAAGCAAAACCTACAAACAGGGATGTACTCTACTTCATGCGGTGGTATTTTAAATACTCTTCATGCAGGTCTTACTTTTGAACCAAACTACCAGGTCACAGGCCAAAGACCTGAAGAGACCGGAAACCTACTTGGCAGCGCGAAATATGAAGGCAAAATGACACAGAGGCCTCAGTAAGTAACTTATGACGTAGAAAGTGACGTAACTCATGACGTAAAAAGTGACGTAATAGTGACGTAATTCCAAACCAAAATAAGGCCTGGAATAGCTACAAACGGCCATCATTTCTATTATGGAGGCTGCAGATGGGTGTACACAACACGCTTCTGTTCACCTTTTGGCTTCATTCTACGTGGTGTCAAGTCTAATCCTTAATATTAAGATATTAAAACAGTAAATTTCGTAAACAAAATTTCAAACTTTATTTAACTTACAATATATATACATATATATTACTTTAAAATAATATTTTCTTGATGGATACTAATGTGAAGTTATTCTTTGAAGTTAACTATCATTGTTAATAACATGTTTTTTGTCATAACTGTGTAATTCTTTTGAAAGAAATAAATTCTAATAAATAATTATTGTTTGAGTTCCATTTTCTGTCCATTTCTTGGCGTCTGAAAGTTAAAATCAGATCCAATAACGTAAATGTTATCCATTTCAAAATGGAAGTAAAGTGGATGCAAAGTTAATTTCTGCAAAGTTCGTCCATTTTGAAGGCTATTTTATTATTTTTTTCCCAGAGTTTGAAGAAAGTTAGCAGAAATTAACAATTGGAACAACGATACTAATAATAATAATGTTTTAGAGTTATTTAACCTCCCTTCGTGTCATCTTAGGTCATGTGAGAAGGGGACCTACTGCTTCACGCGAGACTCAAAACCCTACTACATCACACAGGAAGACCAAGAGAAACACCTCAACAGCTTAAATCTGAAATCCGGGCCAAGACTCGAACGCAGGAACTTCAAATTAAAAGTCTTAGGCCCTACCACTACGTTATCATAGTAGATAATTAGAACAAGAACGCAAACATCAATATTTTGAGCTTCATCTTTACAGGAAAAAAAATAACCTTATTTAACACGTTTCTGAAGAAATTAAATCGTATCCCTCTGTAGGACCAGGTTCCTTCATGGAGTTCTCATCGTTAACAAATACAGTGCGTTTCAAAAGTCACTTCGCATACGCAGAGGTTAACCATGGTGAAAATGATGACATATTGTCATAAATTTGGTGTATGGAATGTGTTACCATGTTCATCATATCCAGCCATGTTCCCTATCCCCCAAAGAAGTTGGGGTAGGGGACCGAGCCTAGGCAACCTAAGTCAGAGTCAAAAGGGGTGGCCAGCTCCACCGCTTCGTCGTAACGTAAGAAACAGAAAAGACAACACCTCCCAGCTCTAGGCAGTATTGGCGTTCGAAACCAAGAATGAGCGGAATCTCAGCACTACCGGGGATGGGGATGGGTGCCCTAACCGATCGAGCAACGAGACTAATAATCCCAAAATAATAATATTCACCAGACCACTAAAATAGCCAGAATGTATTTCGATACACGAGAATCGCCAAAATTTGGAGGGTAACTTACCTTCAAAATTAGGGATTACCCCAAAAATTGACGCTAACTATGTATTTATCCCCAAAATTTAGGTAACTGCATAGCTACCACCGAAATTGAGGTAACTGCGTTGTTACCCACAAATCTGTAAAGTAAAAAAAATTGTCCTAAAACCTGAACTAAAAAGTACAACTTCAAGTTTTAAAATTTGAACAGTAGCTGCTAAGCAGTGAACAATGGTTGAGAAAAAGCAAAAAGTATCGGATCTTTAATACATTGTGGAGAAAGTTCACGATGCCAACGCAAAATAAAAGAAATGCAATACAATTTACTGTTCTATTTATACATGTAGGGGCCTACATGGCACATGCAATGCAACAGTAAAAAAAAGTTATATATATATATAAGGGTGATCCAGAGAAATGGGACCCAAAAGAAACCCCTGTAACTCTTAAAGTATAAGTCCTTTTATAAAATCATACGCATCATTCGAAAGAGGATAGTTACAAGTTTGTACAGGATTGTATAGGTTTTGACAATACAAGACAAGACAAGATAAGATACAAAACAAAATAAAAGTGTTAGTTAAAACTAACCCTTCAAGATGACTGCATGGACTGTGGAACAGCTGCGTTTCATAACTGAGCAATATTATTATGAGCATGGAAGAAGTGTAGTTTCAGCTCTTAGAAGGTGATTTTGACATCTGAAAATTTGTCTTGAAAGATCTTTGAGCTGAAACTACACTTCTTCCATGCTCATAATATTGCTCAGTTATGAAACGCAGCTGTTCCACAGTCCATGCAGTCATCTTGAAGGGTTAGTTTTAACTAACACTTTTATTTTGTTTTGTATCTTATCTTGTCTTGTATTGTCAAAACCTATACAATCCTGTACAAACTTGTAACTATCCTCTTTCGAATGATGCGTATGATTTTATAAAAGGACTTATACTTTAAGAGTTACAGGGGTTTCTTTTGGGTCCCATTTCTCTGGATCACCCTATAAATAAAAGAGTTAATATATATAGCATAGACCTGCTATTTGGAAGCAAATTCTATGCTCTATTGGCAGACTGAGGTTATTTGATACATTTTATTAGATAAGGCGGAGAATTGAGCTTATTTAGATTCATTTAAAAAATGGAGGCAAAGAAACAGACACAAAGATTGTCTTCTGTAAGTATGCATAATGGGGGGGGGGGGGGGGGGGGGGGTATTACACGATACTTTTCAGTATTTTGTATCTCCCTCCGTAAGAGCAAAGGTCATGTACCGAGAGGACTCGTAGCTTCGCATGGATTCAACTCATTTTATAAAGGTCACTGCATCATATGAACAGGAAGGACAGTCACCCAACCAACTACTGAACATACGCACCAACGTCGTTTTGTCTCGCCGATCGAACGGGAAGCGTTTTAGTCACGTGTTGACATACATTAAAAGAACACGTGCCAAATACGCATCTTTCCCTTCAAATACAAAATTAAACGTGAATCCATAACTGAAAAAATTAGCTTTGAATCTCTAAAAAATTTTATATATATTAATACTTGCAAATAACCTCTTTGAAAATTCGCCTTAAATAATTTCACATTGTACAATTATGAAAAGAATATTGCGTTCAGGCTAGGCTACGCAGACCTATATAAGACTAGGCTATAACGAGTAACTCGGAATAGCAAACACCTCTTTATTACAACGACTTCGATACAACAAACGCTTCATTCACTAGAAATGAACGCAACGAACACTAAAATGGACAATTCATTATAATACCATTTTATAACGGACGCTTAGATATGACAAATATTGTGACATCCGGTACCTCCATATAACGAATATCCTGTTATAACAAATATCTCGGTATGGCGAATATCCCGTTAACACGTACACCCGGCACTATCGAGCATCTTATGGTAGAGAACGTCCCGCTATAAAGGACAAATCATTTCAAAGTCTCGCTCATTGAATAAAACAGGTCAGAAAACTGTAGCAAACACATATAAAACAACATCCCGTGCAATGGAGGACACTTATATAGAGGACAAGTGTCCCAAAGAAGAGCTTTTCATGAATGAATTTAAAAAAAATGAAGGATCAATTGTTTTCTGGAATTATTAAATCGTTTATCAAGAAAAATTGAAGTGTGTAACACTGTACAATTATTTTTTACAATGATTTTCATCGAAACTTACCTAAATTAGCTTCGAACCCGAGAAGAAACACGTTTCAGGAATTACCTTTCTCCAAGGTCAATATTTATCATGCATTATTTGTTAGGGTATGCACGAGGCAAGCTAATTTTAATAATAGTCATGAATTGGAGAAAATACCGTCCCCCCAAAAAAGCAGTTGTTGAAGAGGCTTCATTACTACTAGCCTAGTCTTTCAAGTAGATAAATTTTTGCCAAAGACTATTTGATGACAAGACCCGTGACTCCGCCACTTCTGCGTTAGCTTTGCTACTCTACCGCCATTTAGTGCTTGGAAGGAGAACTAAATTACTCGAAATAAAAAGCCAACAAATTCCTTTTTTTTATAGTTACTGCATTATAATTTAATACGTTAGTCACCAATTAGGTATTAGGTATAAAGAATAGTAGTTTTTTTAAAGTAAACGAGATTATAAATAAAAATTTGAATTTAGAGTATAGACTTTTTAAATAAGACGAGTATGCTTTCCGCAAAAATATGGTTCTCCCTCCACACACTAGGTGCGCTAACTCTATTCATCTCGAAGGATAATGCCTTAAGTAATGGAAAATATTGAGCTTCATACTTATTTTAGATCTTTGATTCTGTTTCCATCCTAAGCTTCCAGTGATGACAAGAGAGACAAAGCTTAATGTGGAATCCAAACCACAGTCGCTACATTTAGGCCTTGACGGCTTGACTGGACTAACGACACTCAATAAGTAGGTCTAGTGAGAATTACACTAATCTCCTTTTTAAGAAATTAATTTAATTGTTCTAATTACCTACCTAACTAATACATTATATATATATATATTATATATATATATATAGATAAATATCGTAAAGAACGACGCTTGTATAGGAGATATTCCGCGCAAGAGAGAGAGAAAGAACGAAACAAATGAAAAAATGAGGTAACCACCCGGGATCTTCCGATTGCCGGTCAGATGCGATACCATTACACCATGGGCCTCACTCTTCCAAATGCCGTAATTCTTCTACATACTCGCAGAAACCAATGCCCCAAGGGGTATCGCATCTGACCGGCAATCGGAAGATCCCGGGTTCGATTCCCGGGTGGTTACCTCATTTTTTCATTTGTTTCGTTCTTTCTTTCTCGCTTGCGCGGAATAATCTCCTATACAAGCGTCGTTCTTTACGTTATTTATACTGCGTGTTCTTTGCAGTTGAATGTATATAATGTTACGGCATGCATGAGGTGCCCCCTTGGGCATTGGTTTCTGCGAGTATGTAGAAGAATTACGGCATTTGGAAGAGTGAGGCCCATGGTGTAATGGTATCGCATCTGACCGCAATCGGAAGATCCCGGGTTCGATTCCCGTGGTGGTTACCTCATTTTTTTCATTTGTTTCGTTCTTTCTCTCTCGTCTTGCGCGGAATATCTCCTATACAAGCGTCGTTCTTTACGTTATTTATACTGCGTGTTCTTTGCAGTTGAATGTGTATATAATATATATATATATATATATACAGTGGTGGGCACGCGCAACGATTTTTGTAGCGCCGCACCGCAACCGCAACTCTGCTGAAATAGTTGCGCCGCAAGCGCAAGCGCAACCCTTTTCAAAAAGTTGCGCCGCAAGCGCAAGCGCAACCAAAAATGTTGCGCCGCAACTGCCCACCTTTGCATTTAAACGTATATCTGCAGTGGTGGGCACGCGCAACGATTTTTGTAGCGCCGCAGCGCAACTCTGCTGAAATAGTTGCGCCGCACGCGCAAGCGCAACCCTTTTCAAAAAGTTGCGCCGCAAGCGCAAGCGCAACCAAAAATGTTGCGCCGCAACTTTTTGCGGCGCAACTGCCCACCTTTGTATATATATATATATGATTATATACACACAAACTCAGAATGGTCCCCTGAGAAACTTATATGTTAAACACAGAACCGTCGCATGGAACAAGGAACTCTTCTGGGAAAATTAAATCCACTATAGTCCGAATAAGTTAATGGTAAATGACAAATACCATAGTTTTCTTTTTCATGATGCTAAGCCCGGACGTGGGCACGGGTCTCTCGCAAAGAGATCCCATAATATAGCTTCCCTCACCAGCTATCTGCAAAGCAAAGGATCCATGTCCCAAAGCTGGATCCTGTCTGCTTTGCAGATAGCTGTGAGGGAAGCTATATTTATGGGATCTCTTTGCGAGAGACCCGTTGCCCACGTCGGGCTAGCATCATGAAAAAAAAAACTATGGTATTTGTCATTACCATTACTTATTCGGACTATAGTGGATTTAATTTTCCCAGAAGAGTTCCTTGTTCCATGCACGGTCTGTGTTTCATATATAATATATTATATATATATATATATATATATATATATGTGTTGTGTGGTGTGTGTGTACCCGCCATAGTGAGCATAACTCAATGGTTTCCCAGATTCGCGTTTTTCTTTCCTGGTGATTTTAGCACTTTTGCTATTAAATCCTTAACACTTGACACACATTACACAACTTTTTCGTTGAGTGCCACTGGGTCAAACAGTAGTTTTCGATTATCGTAGAAGCACTGGAGATCTTTATGGGTAGCAGTTCTTATTTCAGGACCTCCCTTAAGACCAAAAGGAGCATATACAATAAACTCTGCTTTTTTTCCAGACAAATTCGTTCAAATGTCACTATGTTTTACCGTTTTGAAAAAAGTAAAGCTGAAAATTTAAACTATCCAGACAAAAGATTTCGCCGAATAAGACCAACGGGAGCGAAAAATGGTTTATATCACGGCTCGATTTAATTAGACCACAGAAAAATAGTGAATTGTCTAATTAATTTAATTTTACTAAAAATATGTAGTGAGAAACCAGTGTATTAATATTTCCAATATTTGCATCGGATATTAAAGAAAATAAATAGTGAAAACTCGACACGGGGCTTACCTTCACTCTCTTCCTCAGTCAATCTTCAAATGTTCAAAACCAGATGGGTGTAAACTAGGAATAGGTTCACACCGAACAAGGTTGGACGGGTGATTACAGTGGCGAAGTGAGGGGTGAAAAGGGGGGGGGTTCTCGTGCCCTAGGCGCCGGTCTTTGGGGGGACGCCAAATCGGCCGAGCGAGCAATTTTTCTAGTATGACATTTGCGTTTTTTTCACATCCGCGGCCAGGAGGCAAGTTTGGACATGTATCATAACCACAGACAAGGGTATTAATAATAGTAGTAATAATAATAATAATAATGTTATTTCTGGGTAAAAAAAAAATAAATTTAAAATTTGATTTATTGATAAAAACTGGTACATACTGTATAGAAACAAATTGATATTATACATGCTAATATGATGTGCATTGCCACAAGCTTTAACCAAGTGAGCCAACGGCCTAGCAGTTAACCACTGCATAAGTGCAGATATGTCAACTCTCACAGATTTTCCGTGAGAATCAATCATAGATTTTAAATCTCAAACTCC
>JAJOZX010001019.1:1060000-1070065 GCA_023014485.1 Bathynomus jamesi | reverse complement strand
CTGACTCGATGATACGTGAAGGGGCTTGTTCGAACTCGTATGATCCGCGAGTCGCACCATAATCGTGCGGAGAATTGTTGTACATATGGGTAGGTGTTTTTCCGCTACAAGAATTTAATTTCGGTTTATCACTACCAGACTACGCACAGACAGTTTCCATCAGGATAATTTTCACGAACTAAGCACATTTTATAATGTTTTACTAAAACATCTTCACACTCCGGCGCACTATTTGAGAGAAACTATGCTCATATTTTTCCTTTTCCCAGCAAAACGATACTCGTCTCAAAGTCTGTTAAAACTCACGCAGGGCACTAGCCACAAACCTCACTACGAACCCATCATTGATATACATTAATATAGTGATAAAAATACTTAAGATTGTCCATGATGACGAGATTCACATTTTCAGTCGTAGGGTATGAGTAATCGACATGGTGTAACATGACATAATACCGCTTGTCACACCACCCATCCACAAGACTCATTATCCATACCTGCTGCTTCTCTTTTGCACGCGTTGTTTCTTTTACTTCACGGTATATGTGAGACTTTATAAAGTTTAGCAATACAGCATACTTCAGCACATCGTCTGTGCAACGAAAGCCTTCAACGGTCTCACCAGAACATCCGAGAGTATTTGTACATCTTGCAACTTCGCACAATCCAATGTGGTTTTAAAAGAGGCATAGGAGGGGGGAATAGGAAGTTTTTCGGTATCCACCACATCTTTCACACTTTGCTGAATACCATTTCATAAACGTTGACAAGCAACATTAAAGGTAGCCATTTTCTTCTGAATACACGTCTGATCTCCTTTTTTTCTTCTACGCTGGCGAATACACGTCTGATCTCAAGGGCTTACTGCAGTCGACTGACCACGCAGGGAATCCCAGATAGCAGCATGACTCACGTTGCATGAGAACCATTCTGACTTCATTCCCATCATGAAACGGACACGTTATGTGCCTTGAAAAGTGGACGCTCAATTCTTGCAGTTGAGGTTTAAGTTTTGGTTTTGGCTAAAAATATAATAGTTACCCCTTTTTCTTTGATTTATTCAATCCGACGTGAATGCAACGAGTCTTTACATATTGAGGTTCTAAATGTAGTGGGGCTAGGCTGCTTTAAAACCTAGATCCATGTCCCAAAGCTGGATCCTGTCTGCTTTGCAGATAGCTGGTGAGGGAAGCTATAT
Organism: Bathynomus jamesi; assembly: GCA_023014485.1. Lineage (NCBI taxonomy): Eukaryota > Metazoa > Arthropoda > Malacostraca > Isopoda > Cirolanidae > Bathynomus > Bathynomus jamesi. Next base: position 1,068,867 of record JAJOZX010001019.1, on the reverse strand, counting down.
TTATGGGACCCCTTTGCGAGAGACCCGTTGCCCACGTCGGGCTTGCATCATGAAAAAGAATAACTATGGTATTTGTCACTTACCATTACTTATTCGGACTATAGTGGATTTAATTATCCCAGAAGAGTTCCTTGTTCAATGCATGGTCTGTGTGTATCATAAAAAACTCAGGGAACCATTCTGAGTTCATTCCCATATATATATATATATATATATATATATATATATATATATAAATATATATATATATATATATATATAAAATATATATATATATAAATATATATATATAATAATATATATATATATATAAATATATATATATAAATAAATATATTTATATAAATAAATATATTTAAATTATATATATATATAAATATATATATGTAAAAATGAACAATGAATAATCCATATTCATTTTTACATGAGAAAACAAAATCGCCTAAGCGAGTTTTGGATAGAATTTCGATTTGTACTCTTTATTCATTACTGTATTTCCTAATTCATCTTTTCTAATAATGACTTATACACTATGACGTCATAAAATAACTTAATTCTCTTTACGTTTCCCATACCTTGTACACTAAATCACGTGCTTAGTATGACTTAGGACGGGTCATACTATGCATTTTTTTTAAATCAATGGAGAGGGGTGTTCAAATGGCATATTTGGTGTATAGAACACAATTCTGAAGAAAATATTTAATTCTGATAACCCTAACCTACATCATTTTGCAGTTGATTATTATTAAATTGTTGATCATTTTACTATTGTAGTTACCCGAGAATATGTCTTCTCACGTTTTCTATCATGGCTGCTCACGTTATCTCTCATAGAGCATTGTTCTAACTAATTCATATAAACACATATAATGTAATTCATATAATAATAATAACATTTAAATACTCAAATAAAAAGGTGTGCCATTCCACTTAATTGTAATTATCATACAGTTTGGTATATGAAATATTTTGACGGTTTTCTGGCGCGCATAAGGCCATTTTCTGAGCCACCTTTCTCAGAGGCTAGAATGTTACGTTTCAGAACATTCTAAAACGTTTTGTGAAATATTTGAAGTGACTCATGATTTATGAAGCTATTTTACCACCTCGGCTTTCAGTGAGGGGATAGATTTAGTGATTATCTACTGATATTTTTTTTGTTACTGTTCACATGTGAGTTATGGAAAATTTGGGAGTACCGAAATGGAAGACCCACCTAATCTTGGATAAGCCATATTGACATTAAATAAATAATAATAATAAAAAATAACTCAGAAGGAGAACATGAACTCTTGCTGAGAAAAATTAAAAAGACACCAACGAAGAAACAAATATGGGATGAAAAGAAAAAAAGATCCCATGGCTAGAAATAGCAACACGGTTTTAAGAAGAAGAAGAAAAAGATCGGAATAAGCAGAATAAGAGGGCGAGAAGCTGAATAAGCATAAGCGGATTAAGCATAAGAACAGCGACGGAAAAAGCCGGAATAAAAATGTTTTAGTGGTGTCAAGAGATAAAATTCCTAACAGTTTCAAGGTAAGAAGTTCATAAATTTCCCTTCGGTTATTAAATTTAGGTTAAATAAGCTGACATTTCAGCTGTAATTGTTTAACAAAAGAGTATGGAAGTCCTGTTTATGGACAGATAGTTAGGCTGGTTCATCTTTGGCCTAGGTCTTCCATCTTCAACATAGCCTAGGTTGTGTTTAGGCTACTCTGGTTGGAGCAGGACCTATTTTTTCCATATGAGTATTATTCTGTTATATTTTAGAAAAAGCTATTTCTACGCATATTACGCATATTACGCAAAGGTACAGAAAAACTATGATGAGATTCAAAACATTGCCCTTGCTAGTGTAAGGTATGGCATAGGGCTGAGGCCAACTGCAGCGATAGCAACAGCAGCTCTGATTGACGCAGGAATCATCACAGAAGACAATACAAGTAAAGTGATTGATAAGAGCAAGGTCAAGAGAGCACAGGAGAAGTTGATGACAGAGCTGGGGGAACAGTTCGAGAAGAAGTGCAGGGAGGAGGGGGGATCTCTTGCATCCTCTTTGATGGGCGGATTGACCTGACCAATGTGATGATGGAAGCTGAGGGCAAGGACCAATCTTTTCCCGCAAAGATCAAGGAAGAACACTATAGTGTTGTAGTGGCCTGCAGCTACTACTGTTCCACTTTACCCAGAGAAAGCAACTAAAGAGGAGTCACATGCGAGAAGATTGCTAAGGTCCTGTTGCCTGGCTGAAAGAGAGGTTATGATAAGACCTTGTTGGCATTGGAGGAGACTCAACAAATGTCCAACACTGTGTGAAAGCTGGAGTAATGCGGAAGCTGGAGCTGCACCTGGGGAGAAAGCTGGTCTGGTTGGTGTGCAACCTGCACACTGTTGAACTCCCCTGCGCCATCATTGTTGACCTTGATGGCCTACTCTGGACAGAAAAAAATTATCCGGGCCAATAGGAAAGCTCCTTGATTCTGCTACAGACTTTGATATCAATCCAAACTTCACCCGAATCTCTGTTGGCCTTCCACTGATCAAGCTTCTGACAAGGTCATTCAGATCTCTCAACTGATCAATACTATGGCTATAAATTGTCTGTGCAGTAGGGATGGAGTACTTCCTGCAGGCTGGTTCTGTTAGAGATAGGACCAGTAAACCACAGCCGCTGGCTCACCACAGTGAACGACTTCTCAGGCTCTGGGTGTCAAAGCACGGACACGTGTTTGCAGTTATATATATATATTAATATATATATATATAGATATATATTATTATATATATATATATATATACATATATATATAATATATATAAATAATAATAAATATATATAACTGTATATATATATATATATATATATATATATATATATAAAGATATAATGTTATAAGTTTCAGACCAACAAAGACCCTAGGATCCACTCATGGCTGGTCTACCTAACTGTGTTCGTAATTGTGTATTGTGCATGTCCTCCGTGGAGGCGGAGGGGACCTACAATTTTACGTGGGTTCCGAACCACAAGAACATAAGAATTTTTTATAGTGGGCACACTAGGGGCCACTTCGGCCCATCGAGGCGGCTCCACTATGTAAAAACTGACTGTATATTGGCAACGACTAATTTTTACAAAACTAAATAATTATCAATTTAAAACTAATTAATTATCAATTTAAAACTAAAGATAGAATCTCTGGATCCAGTGGATCAAGTCATAATAGACTACTATCCACAAATATGTTACACTCTATATTTATAACCGACAGGCAAATATATCAGATCCAAAGAATCCAGTCAATTTCATTATGGTATCCATCAATACCAGTACCTTGCCAACCAAAAATAAGTCACGGTCCATATGTCTTGCGGACCAAGTCACAATTTACAACCATATACCGGGTGTCCGAGAATTATCTGTACAATTTTTGGCTGTTATTAAAAGTCAACCATGAAGTGTAGAAATTCCAGTGTTGTCCCATTTTACAGAGAAACTCATTAAGTTTTTTCTGATAACAAGTTTTGACAAGTTTTTTCTTTTTTTGTACGCGGGTGACAGACATTGATGATTTAAAAGCAAGAATCACAGCTGCTATTGAGCGAATTGATGTGGATATGCTGCAGCGTACATGGCAACATTTGGAGTATCGATTGGATGTTTTGCGAATCACTGATGGTGCACAAAATTTAGGGTGGAGCGAAAAATACTTTGTTTCTAGTATGAAGTTCTAATAGTGATTAAAAGTTGCATTTAGTGGACGAAATATGCCTGCCAAAATATGAGTTCATTTGTTTAAAATTTGCAGCTGCCACCAGGGGGCTAAGGTTAACACAATTTTGTGTAAAAAGGAAAAAAATGCTTCTATTTAGGTTTGTCAAAACTATTATAAAATTTTATCTTAGAATTAATTATCTAATAGTTTGATTAAGATTCTTAAATGATAGGAATTCGTTTGTAAAAATGCCTTTTCATATGCTAATATCTTCAGCTGCCACATCGAGAGCTGAAGTTAGCACAATTTAGAGTAACTGAGTCATGTTGAGACTACACTGAATGTGTGGGGGAGGGTTTGGGGAGGGTTGTGGGGGAGGGTTTTGGTGTGAAGGAATTTCTTTCTGTGAGTCATTAGAACAGTGTGTTAAACACTTGTCTTCTTAGGTAGTAGGGCCTAGTCACTCAGTTGATCGGAGAGTTTTTAATATGATCGGAATATTATAAAACTTTATTTTAAAGTGATTTATATAGAGATAATATTGATTTTATTATAAAATGCTTGTTATAATGTATTATATAATTTTAGTTTATTTGTATAATATATTATATATTTATATAATATATATATATACTTATAAAATATATTATATATATTAATTATATAATGTTTTGATGTTACAGGAATTTTGTGATTGTGAATTTTTCTTAAAATATTATGGCATCAAATACTAAATATAAACATTTCACTAGAGAACATATGAAGTGTGCCATATTTGAAGTACCTTGTGAGATGGAGTGATAGAAACTACCAACTTATAACTGCATTACGAAAGATTACCTGTTCACAAAACATTTAGTGAAGGAGCAGATGAATAACAAGGAGCCTTCATTTTCTGAAATAGCAGAGGCAGTTTCCAAAAAGGTAGAAAATATTTGGAAGAAGGCCTCTTTGCCAATAGTTTCACATACACGCGTTTTACAGATGATGCGAGTGTACCATGATAAATACAGGTCCTTATTAAAGCCATACAAGTCACGCAAGGATCAGCCTAAGTACAAAAATCAGCTTGAAGAATTTGAAAACTCTTCAAAATGCACTTTGTTTGACATCTGCACCTGCAAATGTAAGGAGTTTAGGAGATGCTCATGTGAAAAGAGTAAGAAAGTCCCTCCAAAAGAGCAGGATTTTTTAAATGACCAACGAACACGCAGAATAATGGTGATAGGAAGCATTGACATAGCACACACAAGACGATTACAAGCAAGAGAACATCGAAAGGAAATGGAAAAAGCACGTCTGGAATCCTCACAAACAACTAGTGCTGCTATAACCAATACGTCCAACTTACAAATCGAAACAGAGACAAGTGAACTTCAACAACTAGAAGAGATATCTGAAGATAATGAGGAAGATACAACCTCGACTCAATATGTAATATCAGAACAACAGATGCGTGAGCCACTGCCTTCATTAGCAATTACTTGTGATAGATTTAAAATGTCGGACAGAGCTGGGGCTGCTATTGCTTCTGCAGTATTGGCAGATCTTAAAATTGTTACTCCCGAAGACAAAGGGAATATTATAGACAGAAGTAAGCTAAGACGTGAAAGACAAAAACAGAGAAAGGAACTACAACAGATAGGAGAGCCAAAAACCATGCGGGGATTATACTTTGATGGCAGAAAGGATAAAACAATGATTCAAGTCCAGGAGAGTGATGGCTCTAACCACCAAAAGAACCAAACGCGAAGAGCATATCAGCATAATATCTGAACCAGTCCAGAGCTGGGCATTTGCGGCATATTTTGCGGTACTGCGGTACTACCGCAAACCGCAAACCGGAACCGCATAGCGCAGTACCGCAAAGGATCGCTGAAAGTACCGCAGTACCGCTACCGCATTCAAATTTCCGCGTACCGGTTTGGTGCCGGTTTGGTAGTTTGGTAGTACCGCAGTACCGCAGTACCGCAAAATATGCCGCAAGTGCCCAGCTCTGTCAGAACCACACTCTCTGTACTTTGCACATGTGACACCTTCCAGTGGCAAAGCTAAATACATTTGCACAACGCTAGTGAATTGCTTGAAAGAAAGGAATGTTGATATAGGGAACATCGTTGCAGTTGGCTGTGATTCGACAGTGGTTAACACTGGTAGTATTGGAGGCACAATAAGATTACTGGAAGAAGCCTTTAATAAGCCATTGCAGTGGCTGATATGCCTTTTACACCTTAATGAACTTCCATTGCGCCATCTGTTTCATCACTTGGATGGTACCACTACTGGACCAAGAGCATTTTCAGGAGAAATTGGCCGAGCACTTTCAGACTGTGAAAAGCTTCCCATAGTTAACTTCAAACCCATTGAAATTCAAGAGGACATGTGTGAAGTTGATGTAGATGACATAAGTACTGACCAGAAATACCTTCTTGAAATTCACAAGGCTATATCAAGTGGAACATTCTCAAAGAGTCTTAGTCATAAGAGTCCAGGCAATATATCACATTCAAGGTGGCTTACCACAGCAAACAGGACTCTGCGGTTATATGCAAGCACAGAGAATCCTTCAGGCAATTTACAAGAATTAGCTACTTTCATTGTTAGGGTATACGCACCAATGTGGTTTCAGATAAAGCGTAAACCATTATGCCAATATGGTGCTAAACATATGTGGCATATGATTGCAAGAAGCCGGTATCTCCGTGAAGAGCTTAGGAGAGTACATGACTCAGTCATTCAGCGAAATGCATATTACGCAAATCAAGAAAACATTCTCATTGCAATGATAGCTGATGAAAGGGAGCATGTGCGTCAGTTGGGATTTAGGCGTATCATAAAAGCAAGGGCATGCATTCAAGAAACAGTGTTATCAGGTATTTTAAGGTGCCAGAAATAAATTTTTATGCCAAAGACTATACAGATCTCATTATGTGGCAAGATTTTCAGATAGCAGAACCACCGATAACCAAAGGAGTTTCTCTTGATGATATTGAATCATGCATCAAACATGGTACTACTCTTCATTCAGAATTATTTCAGTTTCCATGTCATACACAAGCCGTAGAGAGATGCGTCAAGCTCGTTACAGACGCTGCTGGATCAGTCTGCGGACCTACAAACAGAGACGGTTGGATTCGTGCTACATTAGAATCAATAGAATCAAAAAAACAGCCAAAATTTGAAACAAAAGCAAATTACTAAATAGTCTTCAGCAAGAACCCTTTCTAGAGGGAGGTTGGTTGGGGAAAGGTTGGTAACTCCGCTAAGGCACGAAATAACGTTTCTTAACTGTCTCAAGCCAGTATAAAGGAGGAGAGACATCCTAATTTATTACTGTTCCCTTTTTCAAGTAAATACAGAATCATACTTAATTGTCATTTTTAAGTTAACTTCAGCCCTCTTGTGGCAGCTGAAGATATTAAGCATATGAAAAGGCATTTTTACAAAACGAATTCTTATCATTAAGAATCTTAATCAAACTATTAGATAATTCTAAGATAAAATTTTATAATAGTTTGATAAACCTAAAATAGAAGCATTTTTTTCCTTTTTACCCAAAATTGTGTTAACTTTAGCCCCCTGGTGGCAGCTGAAAATATTAAACAAATGAACTCATATTTTGGCAGGTATATATCGTCTACTAAATGCAACTTTTAATCACTATTAGAACTTCATACTAGAAAAAAAGTATTTTTCGCTCCACCCTAGTGCACATATCGAATGTTTGTAACAACGTTACTTTAATAAAAGAAACTTTTGAAAATACAGATTCTAAATAATCTTGTTTGAGAATTTTACGTGTGCTATCAAGAATTTGATTAAAAGATGAAATTGTACAGATAATTTTCGGACACACTGGAATTTCTAAAAAACTTGTCAAAACTTGGTATCAGAAAAAACTTAATGAGATTCTCTGTAAAATGGGACAACACTGGAATTTCTACACTTCATGGTTGACTTTTAATAACAGCCAAAACTTGTACAGATAATTCTCGGACACCCTGTACATTAAAATATATATACTTAGGAGGAAAAGTGTAGGTGTTGCTGTAAACACTGTACAGTAATGTAGAAATGTGTGTGCACCCATTTTGGGCATCCCATTTAAAGGTGTTCTTGGGGCAAGTGAAGGTCATGAGTTTTTCAATACCTCACAGTACTATGGGGGGCACCGCTCGGCAGAGGAATCTCTTTAAATGGGGTGTGTAAGGACAGAGAGTAACCCCTAACCCAAGATGCTGCCTCCCTATATCCCACAACACTTGTGTTGAGCTGTGGGATCTATCACCACAAAGCCTTATTTTTACTACCTTAAATGATACCCAATCTAGCAACATATGCGTCTAATCGATTTTTAAACATGTTTATAGACGTGCTACTAATTACTTCTACAGGCAAACTATTCCAGCTATTTACTATTCTATGCGTAAAAAAGTTTTTGGCAACTGTTGTCTCGAACCTTCTACTTGTCAACTTACACCAGTTATTTCTAGTCCTATTATATTGAGATATTTCGAAAAAGCTATCTCTATCTACGTTATCGAACCCATTCATAATTTCGAAAACCTGGATTAGATCACCCCTTAGCCTCCGAGTCTCGAGTGTAGTCAATTTTAACTCCTTAAGCCTATCCTCGTACGACTTTGACCTAAGTGACGGAATAATTTTAGTTGCTCGTCTTTGAACTCTTTCGATTTTGTCTATATCTTTGCGAATATGCGGATTCCAAAATTGGACCGCGTACTCCAAATGGGGTCTAACTAATGATTTATATAGAGGAACTATGATATCGCGCGATTTGTACTCAAAATTCCGAGCTATAAAACCTAACACTTTGTTCGCCTTATTGACCGCTCCTGTACTTTGTTTCGCTACTTTTAAATCACCAGTGACTCTAACTCCTAAATCTTTTTCCTGCTCTACGCTTGTTAACTGTTTCCCTGACATACTATACGCAAAATTACCATTACGCGAACCTATATGCAAACTTTTGCACTTATCAACGTTACATCTCATTTGCCGTGTGACTGACCAATCAACGATTTTATTCAGATCTTCCTGGATTTTACCTCTATCTTCGTCATTAATCGCCCTACCACCCAGCTTCGTGTCATCCGCAAACTTTGAAACTGTACTGACGAGGCCGACATC
>JAJOZX010001019.1:795000-1055000 GCA_023014485.1 Bathynomus jamesi | reverse complement strand
ACGATACGAGACAGGATTAGATTACCACAAATATTAATCACTTCATTCTGAATTTGAGGGCTTGTGTAGGTTGCATTTCGACCACATTCGGTGAAATGCTCTTTAGATTCTCATCTCCACCACCAATCCTAAACCGCAGTAAAGCGCGGAAATTTCCATCATTTTGTTGATTTCTTCCAAAATCCCAGCATCGCTATCACCCCGCAATGCAATTTCTTGTCGGCCACACAAAATAATGGTTTCAATAATTGGCATGAGTTTTTTTCTGTTTTCTGATGTTTTTTGTCTTTTGGCACTGTCTAAGTTTGTACAGATATCTTTTTTTTATTTCAACACACTGACAAAAAATTTTGTGCTTTAACACAGCTGTCTTTGTGATAATTGCTAGTTTCGTGCTGCGGAAATCCTCTTTGCATCTTTCCAACGCATATACGGAGCATTAACTAGTGCATTCAGTCTTATGTGATTTTCTTTACCAACTTCTACATTTTTTTGCAAAGACAAAACAGTACTTGCAGAATGCACCTTCACTTGCTCGAGAATATGCAAGCCACTTAAATTCAGTCAGCCACTTCCTTTGAAATTTGAAATTTCTTTTACCCGGCGGAAAACTATATAATTCTCCGGGTACCCAAAGATTTTTAAGAATATTATATTTTTCCTCGTCTGTACATGATTTTTCGAGGAACGTGCCAATATCCAAAGACATTTGTGACTCACACAAAGAGGAAACAACATTTTCAGTTTTTTCACTTCTAATTGAAGTTTCACCACTGTCAGAAGGACATTAAATCACTGTTTGTTTTCTTTTTTGTTTTAGGCTCAAAATAATTTAAAACACTTGCTTGCCTCTTGTTGGCCATATTGTAAATAGGTCACAGACTCACAATACCCACAACACGTGAAAAACAAAGGAAGTAAACAGCATGACTGACCGTATATTAGGAATTGACATCATGAGTGACGACTGCACATGGCCAATGGGCACATTAATAGAAAATGACGTCATTCGTGACGTAGGCAAGAGGACCAATTAAAAGCAAGCAAACTTAAGAGTCGGAAGCGTAAGTTCATTAATCGACATGAGCTCCTTATAGAGTTCGGTGAGTCGGAAATGTAAATCCATTCCAGAAAATAAGAGCTCCATGAAAGGGAGAAGTAGAGAGAAGTATTTTGTCTGAATATATTTCTAAGTTTGGGAAGAATTTCGGGGGGATATATCCCCCTATCCCCCCCCTGGCTACGGCCCTGATAATATATATATATATATATATATGTAAAAAGTGAACAATGAACAATTCCTACACCATCATTATATGGATTCATGTCTTCATGCAGAACTTATGTTCGTATAGTTTTATGTTCGAATGTCCATTTTTACATAGAAACCCAAAATCGCCTAAGCGAGTTTTTGGATAGAATTTCGATTTGTACGTCTTTATTCATTACTGTATTCTCTAATTCATCTTTTCTAATAAATGACTTATACACTATGACGTCACAAAATAACTTTGTTCTCTTTACGTTTCCCATACTTTGTACACTGAATCACGTTCTTAGTATTTGGACATCTTCCGTATTCAATGTATGGTAAATTCTTTAGTAATAATGTTGTGGTGTTATGTACAGTAGTATAAATATCATTATTCAACCATACTCATTCTTACATTCATGTTCTTTCTTGACCGCTATCCTTTATTAATTTTATTACTTATTCATTCATCTACCTATTGTCTACTTATGCCCTATCAACTTATCAGTATGTTTAATCGTGTCTATATTACGCACACAACCTATTGTGACGAATGATATGTGTACACTACTGTGTGCAGTCGTACATGTCTATTGACGATCATGATTACGTACATGTATTCTTTTTACGTTTTATTTTCTTTTATTTTTTCACCTCTCGCAAGTTGTTTATTATTGCTGAGACGAAGGTTCGAATTCCGATTACGTCGTCAAAAGCGAGCCTCTGAATTCGAATTCTTCTCTCTTGCCTCTGCTACCAATTTATAACGTTAAGATGTGATGTTCTATTATTATAATATACCATATTGTTCCCTGCCAGGCTACTAGTTATTATCTACTTAGGTACATAGTTATCCACGTTCTCATTACCTGTACTTACTACTTCTACCTAATTGTCATTCAAATTCCGTTACTTATGTGTTACGTTATCATTAATGTCCGTGTACTTTCAAATGAAAAGTACACCGTATTGTTTCTCCGCTTTCCTCATCGCTGGCTAATTAGACTTTCAAACTATAATAACCAACCATTCTTCTAATAATATTTGATATAATTTGGCGTAATTATTGTTAACTATAAATATATAACATTGTTGTTAATCCCCTGTAAATTATAGAACAACGGAGAACTCTCCATTATTTAAATTGTATTACCTATTCAGATTACTTCAGTATTAATATGTCAATTAACAAATTGCCAAAATTGTAATTAACTGTAATACTTTAATTTAATATAACGTAATGTACTTCATTGAAACTGTAATTAAATGTAATGATTTAATTTATAATGTAAGAATGTACTTTAATAGAACTATAATTAAACAATAAGTGAATATGAAGTAATCCATAATTGTAATCGTAATTGTAATGAACCAAAATTAATACGTACTCAGTCGTGTACTTAATTTGTACTTATGTGTACTATTACGAAATGATATCGCCTTCATAAATGTAGACTCGGCGAAAAAATATACGATTAGTTTTTATTTTCATTTTTTTATTGTTTTTAGTTGAAATTTTTCAAAACATCTGATCATGTGTTTAAAAAGGGGGGAAATTTAACCTTCAACTGTCCTCCCCCAAAACATTTAAGTTTATATTATAGCACTTCTTCATTGGACTTCTGCATTATACTTCATATTAGCACTTCATTACGACGCCTTGTTAGCAGCCTTGCTGCGAGGAGGGGGCAGAGGCCCCTTGCCTCCTTAACTTTTTAGATTCCGGCCTGAGCCATGGTCGAAAGAGGTCGAACCTCTACCCCTGTAAATTCAGAGCAGTACCTGTACATTTTGAGAAGTAAACCCCAGTAAAAGAAGTTTTTATCTTTTTCCTTCGAGCCTTGTTCTCTTCAGGAACTCAGTCAGTTAAGTCGACAAGTTATAAAAGAAAAGTCGATAATTTTAGTATCAGAGAAAGTATCAGAGTATTATAAAAAGAAGAATTAAAAATTGGCGACCCTTTGCCCAAATTAGAGACAACCCAAGCACCATAGAAGATATTGGCATAACAGTCTGGCGAGTCTGTAGCCAAGAGTTTAACAGAGTGGCGACCGAAAAGAATTAGAATGTTATAGAAGAAATATCCGTTGCTTGCCTCCTAACCAGAACCCCGTCGATTCCGAACCGACTCAGGGCCATAGACGGAGGGGTTAACATATCTATATATATATATATATATATATATGTATATATATATTATATGTATATATAAAATATATATGTATATAATATATATATTTATTTATTATTCTCGCTCTTTCTGGCATCGAGCTAAGAACCTCCAACAACTTTACTTCTCTTCTTTCCCTCCTCTTTTCCATTCCGACGGCACAGTTGCCGTCTCTTCTCCTGACAAAGCTGAACTCTTCGCTCAAACTTTCGCTTACAATTCACCCCTGGACGATTCTGGTGCTGTTCCTCCATCTCCTCCCATCTCTGACTTTATTATGTCTGAAATTAGAATCTCTTCTAAAGATGTTTTTTCTGCCCTATCTGGGCTCAACTCTAGGAAGGTGTATGGTCCTGATGGTGTTCCTCCTGTTGTTCTTAAGAACTGTGCTTCTGTGCTGACACCCTGCCTAGGCAAACTCTTCCATCTTTCTCTCATCTGGTACTTTTCCTTCCTGCTGGAAGTTCGCTTTCATTCAGCCTGTCCCAAAGAAGGGTGACCGCTCTCAATCCTCCAACTATCGTCCAATTGCTTTGATTTCTTGCTTTTCTAATGTTTTTGAATCTATCCTTAATAGATTCTTAAACACTTTTCTTCTCACACTCTTCCTTCATATCGTCAGTATGGATTCCGCAAGGGACGCTCTACTGGCGATCTTCTTGCATATCTCTCTGACTTTTGGTCATCCTCCTTTCTGGATTTCGGTGAAACTTTTGCTATTGAGCTAGCCAGGGGTTCCCAAATTGGTGTTCCGCGGAACACTTGTATACCGTGAGAAGTGTTCCGCGGAACACAATTTGGGGACCCCTGAGCTAGACATATCGAAAGCTTTTCATAGAGTCTGGCACAAAACTTTAATTTCAAAACTGCCCTCCTTTGGTTTCTATCCTTCTATCTGTGCCTTCATCTCTAATTTCCTTTCTGGCCGATCTATAGCTGCAGTTGTAGATGGCCACTCTTCTTCTCCTGAAGCTATTAACATTGGTGTTCCTCAGTGTTCTGTCCTGTCACACACTCTTTTCCTTTTATTTATTAATGATCTCTTAATTCGCACTTCCTGTCCTATTCACTCCTTTGCCGATGATTCCACTCTTCACTTCTCCACCCGCTTCCCAAAGCGTCCCTCTCAACAGTCACTCCATGACTCGCGTAGTACGGGTATGGAGCACCTGACCTGTGATCTTTCTGCTATCTTTGATTGGGGCAGAGAAAACCTTGTGGCTTTCAATGCCTCAAAAACTCAGTTCCTCCATCTGTCTACTCGTCACAATCTTCCACACGACTATCGCCTCGCCTTCAACAACACACAATAATTATTCAATCCTTCCTCTTCTCTAAACATTCTTGGTGTTTTCTTTTCTCATCTTTCCTGGAAAGATCACATATATTCTCTTTCTAAAACAGTTTCTAAGAGGTTAGGTGTGCTGTACCGCCTCCGCAGTTTCTTCACTCCCACCCAGTTGCTGTGTCTGTATCGGGGTCTTGTTCGCCTGTGTATGGAGTATGCTTCTCATGTGTGGGGTGTTCAACTCACACCGCCGTACTTGACGGGGTGGAATCAAAGGCTTTTCGTTTCATCAGTTCCCAGCCTCATACTGATTGTCTTCAATATCTCTCTCTCTTCGCCGCAATGTTGTCTCACCCTCTCTTTACTATCGCTATCGTAACGGACATTGCTCTTCTGAACTCTCTAACTGCATGTCTCCTCCTTTAAGGAGAGCACGCAGTACCAGACTTTCTACACTTTCTCATTCCTTTTCTGTCCAACTCTCTAACGCAAGGGTTAAACGGTATTTTCACTCTTTCATCCACTCAACCGGTCAACTCTGGAATAATCTTCGTGAATCCATCTTTCCTCCTGTCTACGACCTCCCATCTTTCAAACGCAGAGTGTCTAGGCATCTCGAAATCCCCGAACCTTGATTTTGGCTCTTCTTTTATGGGAAGGGCGCTTTTGCGGGCATTTGCTCTTGGCCCCGCCTTCCTGCATATATATATATATATATATATATATATATTAGTTAACTGCGTCTATCACTCGAAACAGAAAAACTTCACTCTTTAAAATTAGGCGAAATCAGTCGCTATATAGATCACTGGGTAACAAAATTTGAAACATTTTGTGTTTATTATGATTTTTCTGTCGTTTCTTAATGATTTCGGGGCGCTGATTCCAAAGATGATATTATTTTGCTCTATCATCAACCGTTTCAAAATATAGGTTATCACACTTTTCATATGGCAATATATAAAGAAGGCTAACAAATATTTTCTGAAAATAAAAACACTATTGGAAATTAATGTTTATTGAGCCCAAATTGTTTGACAAACCCAAAATGGTGCAAAGTATATAATATACATCATGAGGAGAACCGATAAGAGAATAACAAGCCTCGTTATGCAGTGCGCGTTCCTTAAAAATGCACTGAAGAACGCGACTTCCGCGTATGAACATTCTTATCCTTTCTGATCAGCGACCATACGTAGTCTCCCATCATGGAAGCATTCCAATGGCCCTGGTACCTTTTCTCCATCGTTTGAATATCTTGATGGAATCTTTCGCCATGTTCTTCATTCACATCTCCCAGGTTATCACGAAAAAAGTCTAGATGTGAATGCAGATAGTGTAATTTTAATGACAGACGGCACCCCATTTTGCCATAGCACTTAATCAAGTTTGACACCAACTCCTTATAGTTTGGTGCTTTATGGTTGCCTAAAAACCCACGAACCACATCACGGAAAGCACACCAAGCCTCTTTTTCGATCAGAGTCATCTTGGCTTCAAGGTTCTTTGAATTCAACAGCGCCTTGACTTGTGGTCCTACAAAGATGCCAGCCTTGACTTTGGCCTCAGAGAGTTTATGGAACATGACCCGAATCTGTTGGAAAACTTCCCCTCCAAAATCTAACGCAGTTACAAACTGCTTAATTAGACCCAACTTAATATGGAGAGGTGGTAGCAGAACTATGTCAGGCTTCACAAGAGGTTCCCCGAGTACATTGTACTTTCCTGGTTGCAGTCCTTCACGTGGAGGCCACTGAACTGTTTTATAGTGCTCAGTTGAAGCCCTGCTATCCCACAGGCAAAGAAAACATGAATATTTAGTAAACCCTCCTTGTAAACCTAACAGGAAACCAATCATTTTGAAATCACCACATACGTCCCAATTATATTGTTCATACCTGATTTGAGTGAGCAGTTGTTTGACATTTTCATAGTCCTCTTTCATTTGAACAGAATGTGCAACTGGTATAGATGGATATTTGTTCCCATTGTGAAGTAGAACAGCTTTTAAACTCCGAGTTGAACTGTCAATAAACAGGCGCCACTCTGAGGGTATATGTGTTAACCCAATAGCTGTGAATAGACCATTAACCTCGCTGCAATAACAGAGAGAGCCATTGACATCGTAGAACCTTGCAAACTCTTCATGCCGCTTTCGGTATACAGTGCTCTTGCAGTCTTCTCCAAGCAAATTCCACTCTTTGAGTCTGGAGGTCAGAAGCTCAGACCCTGATTTCGTCAGACCCAAATCTCTAATTAAGTCATCCAATTCCCTCTGATTTGGAAAGTGAGGGTTTGTACTGAAAGTTACTGTATATTCTTCATCATGACTGTCCTCACCAGCCGACATCTCAGATGAGCTAGCTGCATCCTCATTTTCAACCTGCAAAGCAAAGAAACAAAATATAGGCATAGCTATATATGTAGAAGAGCATCAGCACTAAGAAAAATCGACACATAATGACTGTAAATACAAGAGGTAAAGTAATGGATATATACCTGTTCTGGTGGACGTGGTATTGGAAGACCTTCGCCATGTGGTACAGGAGCTATGGACGATGCTATGCTTGCATACTGAAGAGTCTGCCTTCCTTTAACTTTCCTGTACTTAGAAACATCTACCATGCAGTAGTAGTAATCGTCGTGGTGGCTCTTTGGTTCTCTCCATATTCTGGGTACCGCAAAGGGCATTGTCTTGCGTACTCCCCGCAGCCACCCTTCAAGTGTGGAGCGGCAGCTTCCACAGATCACATAGGGTGCCAGGGCTTATCTTAGTCACCCATAGGCATACCAAAATAGAGCTGATACGCGATCCAGAACTTGGTGCCTTTCACAGTCTTGTGCGATACTTGCTTGGGGCCTATGTAATACCCACAAACGTAGCAGAATATATCCGGCGAGTGTTTACAAGCTCTAGTTGCCATTCTCTTTACCAAACTGTACTATATTAATCATAACCTGCATATATAGAGAGAAGAGTTATTAAATCTGCAACAGATTACAGATTCCAGAAAAAAGATGTATTCACAACACTGAAATAATGTTCGCAATAAAAAATGATCGATAACACTCAAATCGTCAGCACAGAGAAGCACAGAAACACAGTACCTCAGTGCTGGTAACCATCAGACAAACAACCTGCTTTCTTTGTGTGCTCACACTTACTAACTTCTCAGACTCTGCGCTCTTCTTTATATAGCACAGTGGAAGTTTCGGGCAATTTCTAGAGCAAGAAACTGTCAACGAACATCCGGATTGTTTTCAACAATTCCTGATTATTCTGATATTGCTGCGCCCATAACAACATTATACTGGTAAAACATGAAAAATGGATTCTCTCTGAAACCATTGATGATACACACAAACCAAGGCCAGATTTGGACTCAGAGCCCACAAATGCATATAAAAACAAAAAATTCTATATAAACAGAATCAGTGTTACACAGTGTTATTGAAAAACGTACGTTTGGGACACACACACACACACACACACACACACACACACACACACAGACGCGCACGCTCGCGCAAATCTCCGCATAAGCGAGGTACCTAGTCTACAGGTGGGAAGGGTACATCAGTACTCGAGTATTCTTGTACTCGAGTACAAGTTTTTGTTGTATTCGTTTTCAATGGAATGCGTTCATATGGTCTAATAAACTTTCCTCATGCAAGCAGCCAAGCACCAGTTAAAGTTTGAAACCACACACTTACACGCGTACTCGTACTCAAACACTAAAAAGGTATACTTGTACTCGTACTCGACCACTCAAAAAATACTATACTCGTAATCGTACTCGTCCAACTCCATAATTTTGGTACTCTTTCCACCTCTAGACTACCTACCGACTTTTTGTAATCCATATATACTGATGCGACGAGTTTAAAAAAAAAAAAAAAAAAAAAAAAAAACTACATTTTTTTTGTTTTTTACTTTTTAGTAATGTTTCCCAGAAGTAATTTTACTTAAAATATAAAAGTTAAACTAATCAAATAATACAAAAAAACTTTTTACATATCTTTCAATGAAATTAACTCTGATTAATATACAAATCTATGGTGCAAAAACAATTGGCTGTTTTCATATTAATCAATATGTGTACAGGGTGTCCAAAATATCTCGTCACCCCAGTAAAATACTGACTGATTTTCGCTTTTCTTTCAGACCCATTTGAAATGTGTGATAGCAGCAACTATACGATTGAACAATGCATATTGACTAGTACCTGGGTCCATAGACCCAGGTACTAGCCAATTAACCAATTGCTGCTGTAACATATTTCAAATGGGTCTGAAAGAAAAATTGAAACCAGTTAGTATTTTACTGGGGTGACGAGACATTGTGGACACCCTGTACAATATATATGGTTGTTTACATTTCCAAGCTGTCCAAGTTTAGAACACTTTCACAAGATGGCCAATCATTTGTCGATACAATGCGCATTCGACGCTCGACCTCCATTTGAACATCAGCAAAATACTCTTGTGTAATCGACTCGGTGACCTCTGTTTCTTTGACGGACTACTGAGACTACCGAGTTTGTTACAATACACAAATGTTTTAATATCTCCCCATAGATAAAAATCCAAAGAGGTTAAGTCACTGCTATCGGTCCATCACGCAGTTGAAATTCGCCCTATTTTAGTGAAAGATTACAGTGGAAAAGAAAAAATGCCGGTAGTACATGAAGAAAATTCGCTCGAGTCACGATACATTGGTCAAAGAAGAATTAACTGATTATGCAGATACGTCACACAGCACAACAAACGTTAACTTTTGGTGAACCCCGTTCATGTTTGTGTGTTTCAGCACTAGATAAGCCACTTCAATCACCCGACTTGACTCCTTTGGACTTTTATCTAGAGTAGTAGTTTCCAAACTGTGTTCCGCGGAACCTGGGGTTCAACGGAGGCTTAACAAGGATTCCGTGACACGTTTTCTAATCAGTCTAATCAGGTTTTAATATTAAGGTCTAATTAAGGTCCTAATATAAGGTTGTAACATATATTTTGCTCAATTTTTTAGTTCATTCAGAACAAAATTAAATGACAATGACAAATTAATCATCACTATAATTCCCTTCTTTTTTTATAACTTCCTTCCACCTGTAGAAAAGTTTTTTTATGTCACGTTCGAAGAAATCCCTTGGTTTCGAGTTAAAAAAAGCGATCACTTCATTTTCGATAGCTTCCCTGGGTTGCAGACTTCTGAATAAATGGTAGTCTGAAGGTGCGATGTCCGGAGAATAAGGTGGATGAGGTATTTTTCCCCAACCAAATGCCTCCAATTGGGCAGTGGTGATTCGAGCAGTGTGAGGGTGCGCGTTATCCTGGTGGAATAGAACATCTCTGCGATTAATTAATGCAGGACGTTTCTCTTGTAATGCCATCTTCAATCGTTGGAGTTGTTGGCAGTAGACTTCAGCTGTGATTGTTTGGTTATCTGACAGAAGCTCAAAATGAATAATTTCTTGCATATCCCACCAAACGCATAGCAAAATTTTCTTTGGATGGGGTCCATTCCTTGGCTGAGGTTCAGGCTTTGTTTTACGGCTAAGCCATTGATGTCGACGCTTAATATTGTTATAGAGGACCCATTTTTCATCCCCAGTGACGATCCGATTCAAAAACGGTGCCTGCAGTTGCTGAGAATGCAGTGATGTGCAAATATCGATTCGATGTTGAAGATTCGTTTGTTACAAATCATGCGGAACCCATTTTCCAACCGTCACTACTTTTCCTAACAGCTTCAAATGACGATGAATGGTCATATGGCTAACGCCGAGTTGCAGGCCAAGTTCTCTTACAGTTACCGTTGGGTTTTCCTCCACTGTTGCTTTCAGCAACTCTTCATGTAACTCATTTGGTCGTCCTGTTCGTTGATACTCTTTCAGACTGAAGTCTCCATTTCTGAACTTCCAAACCATCTCCTACACATCCATTCGCTCACATCATTATTTCCATAAAGGCTTTGAATGTTTTTTGCGGATTCACTACCGTTAAATCCTTTATGGAACTGATACAGCATCACATGTCGAATATGCTCTTTCGTGGGCTCCATGTTTTTTCAATTACTGTAATATCGTAGGGGTGGCGTTGTAACTGTATGAAAAACACCAGAGAAAATATTCATTAACCTAATCCTACACTAGCCTAAGTCATTCCGTATCGTGATAAAACATGTGCGAACCTGTAGCCGCGTGTATTTTGCAACATTTCTAAAACTACTTCACATGATCTTGAGGTTATTCTATTTTATATCGTCCGTTTTCTAATCGAGCAGAATTTATGACAACCTGATATTTATACATAATTTTACCTTGTGGCTTTTTGTTAAATAATATTTTATATTCTTATTCTGACTTGAAATTGCACCATCGTGGATTTGGGATCACTAAATATTTTTCGCTAAAATTAAAATCTAAGTATATGTAAATAAATTTTCGCTATTCGGCTACTGCAAAAGTGTAATTTGGCAGATTTTAATTTTAACGATTTTATAAAAGACTGATTCTATTAGTACTGTTTTGAAATAAATATCATATATAAATTCTGTTATAGTATTTAAAATTTGCCATTATTTATGACAAATCTTAATATATATATATTTTACTCGTGAGAATTTAACTAATTAATTTTGAGCAATATGTTTTCGCTAAAATCAAAATTTTCTAAGTTGCCAGTTGATTTGATGTGCACTTGTTTCGTAATTAATTGTGAACCAATCAGTATAACTATTGCCGTTGGCGTGGTGCGCTGTCAAGTTAATTTCTGATCGGCTTTATTTACTTGTTTTCGGTGTAAAAATTTGTATTGTGTTCATCACTAAAATCTGTAACGGACTTTTCTAGCATAATTTTGTAAAATGGAGAAATGGTAAGGTATGTAAGTTTTGTTGCTCAATAAATATTTTACAGCTCTAAATCTAATATATTATATATATATATATATATATATATATATATATATATATATATATATATATATATATATATATATATAGTTGGGGTTCCGCGAAATAAAAACAAGTCTGTAAGGGTTCCGACAGTTAGTAAAGTTTAGGAACCACTGATCTAGAAGGTTATATTAAAACACTAGTGTATCATGACAAACCCACTTATGTTGCAGAACTCCGCCGGAATCGGAGGTTATTGAATCTATTCCATAAGAGATCTTGCTAATACTCTAATGAACCGTTGAATACACACTGTAGCGACGAATGACGGTCATCATGTGGAAATGTTCTAAATTTGAACAGTTTGGAAATGTAAACAACCATATATTTTGCATAGGTACTATTAGAGAGAAAATATGACATTTTGGTGCAGGGAGGAGAGGCCAAGGGCGAATGCTCGTAAAGAGCCACCCGCCACCCCCCACCCCCCCAATAAAAAAAGAAGAGAGTAGAAATGAAGGTCCAGAGTTTTCAAGATGCCTAGGCACTCTGCGGCTGAAAAATTGGAGGTCATAGACAGGGAGAAAGATGGATTGAAGGACGTTCTTCTAGAGTTGACTGGTTGAGTAGATGAAAGATTGAGAATGCCGATTAACCCTTGCTTTAGACCAGCGGCTCTGAACCTTTTTCTTCTTCTGTACCCCTTGAACTCTTTCAAGGGATTTTTGGATTTTCGAGAGGCATAAAGGATTTTTACTTTCTTTACGACCTTGTGACTTGTGGCCGTTTGTTAATCGTATGTAAAATTAAAAAGGTTATATTTTCAGGACCCCATCGCGTACCCTCTAAGATTCTCTCACGTACCCTCGGTTCAGAACCACTGCGTTAGACAGTTGGACAGAAGAGGGATAAGAATGTGTAGAAAGTCTGGTATTGCATACTCTCCTTAAAAGGGGAGGCTTGAAGTAGAGAGTTCAAAAAAGCAGTGTCCGTTATAATAGCGATAGTAAAGATAGAGTGAGGCAACACTGTGGCAAAGAGAGAGGAACATAAGACAGACAGAAAGAGGCGGGGAAGTGATGAACAAAAAACCTTTGATTCCACCCAATCAACCGCTTGTGTGAGCTGAGCCACACATGAGAAGCGTACTCCATACACAGCGGTCAAGACCCCTGCACAGAGACAACAACCGAATGGGGCAGAAGAAATTATGGAGCCCGCACAGCACACCTAACCTCTCAGAAAGTGTTTTGGAAAAAGTATACATGATCTTTTGAGGAAAGCTCACGAGAAAAAGAAACAAGAATGTTAAGAGAAGAGGAAGGATTGAGTTGTGTATTGTTGAAGGCAAGGGGATAGTTGTGAAGAAACTGTAAAAATTAGACAGATGAAGGAACTGGGTTTTTGAGGCAGTGAAAACCAAGAAGTTTTCTCTGACCCAATCAGAGATAGAAGAAAGATGAAACGTCATGTGCGCCAAAGCCGTCTCACGTGAAGCATGAAATGACTGTTGAGAGGGACGCTCTATAAAACAGGTGGAGAAGTGAAGGATAGAATCATTGGCATAAGAATGGATTGAACAGGGAGTGCAACTTAAAAGATCATTTATATATAAAAAGTAAAAATGTGGGTGTAACTCGCGTCCATGTTAGCCATTGCGTGTTATTTTACATGCAACAGAAAAAAAAGTCCCAAAACAAGACATCAATTTGAACATTTGTTTTAGTTCCAGTGTATTAATTTTGTAAATTTAATTTAAAATAAATTCTTCTACGAGACCGTATATACACACACACACACACACACACACACACACACACATATATATATATATATATACACACCTTTCAAATGTTCCGTGCGATGATCCCTCATTTCACGTAGGTCAAGCTTGTCGCGCCTCCTCTCGAGTTGGCCTGGTGAAGTATAGAGTTGGTTCCTTGTACTCTCCACCTCACATAGCCAGGTATGCCCTGCTCATCTGAGATTGTTCTAAGCAAGGCGTCTAATCTTCTTTTGAAGATGTCCACCGCAACACCACTCGTGTTCCTTAGTTCCTTGGGCAACTGGTTAAACAGTCTTGGTCCTCTCACAACAAAACACTTTTTCTTTAGGGTTGAAGATGTTCCCTGTCTAGGCTTCAACTTGGGAACGCGACACAGTCTTCATTCTCTATTTTCCACTGTTGTTTGGAGGGTTATAGGGTTCAGAGTACGATTAGGGGCTACTTTCTCCATTATTTTCCAAGTGTAAATAATGATATCTCTCTCTATTCTTCTTTCCAGTGAATATAGGTTTAATTCACCTAAGCTTTCCCAGTAATTTAGTTCTTTGCACCCACTGATCTTGGCTGTGAAGCATCTCTGAATCCCTTCGAGCTGACTCATGTATTCTTTTTTATATGGGGATGTTAGGACCGAACAGTATTCCAACTTGGGTGTGACCAGTGTTTTCAGTAGAGGACCCATTATAATCCTATCCCTTCGTTTAAAGGTTCTCAGTATCTGCCCAGTTATTCTCTTTGCTCTGTTTACTGCTATCTTATTTTGTGTTTCAAATTTCGCATCATCAGTCATTACAACTCCTAAATCTTTTGCTTTAGAATTTCTCTAAATTTCTTGTCCATTTGGGGTATAATATTCCATGGATTTTAGGTCCTCCCTTTTTCTATACCTTAACAGTTGAAATTTCTCAGTGTTAATCTTCCTATTGTTGTCTTCCATCCATTTCTAGATTCTGTTCATGACTGTTTGTAGAGATCCTATACCCTCTGGGTTTCTTGTTTTTCTACTGATCTTCGTGTCATCAATAAACGATGTTACTCTGCTGTCTCTGGTAACGTCCTCGTCTATGTCAGTTAGCATGATTATGAATAGTGGAGCTAATACGGTTCCTTGTGGTACTCAGCTGACGACCTCTGATTCTGATGAAGACACTTCTTTTACTGTAACGACTTGCCACCGCTCACTGAAGAAATTATATATCCATTTCCCTACTTTCCTGTTATTCCCATATATTTCAGTTTATGTATTATGAATCCATGGTCACACTTCTCGAACGCTTTGGCAAAGTCTCTGTATATTACATCTTAGTTTTCCTTACTTTCAGGTGCATCAATAATGTTGTTCGTGCTCCATTAGCTGTGATAGGCATGATCTGCCTGACCGGAATCCATGTTGATTATCATTTAATTTTTTCTGAGTTTCCAAAAAGCCATAGATTTGTGTGATATATATATATATATATATACACACAGTGGTGTAGTGCTGTGGGAGCGCGTGGGAACGGCGTTCCCTTACTTTTTTTGGTAGACGGAACGGCGTTCCCTCACTATTTCAAATAAATCCGAACTTACAAATCTCTAACGTCATGAAATTTTAATTCCCACCCCTAGAAGAAATATGAGAAGGAATCATTACCTGTTTCATTTCTTTTAGCTTCGACTGAGGCAATGCTAGCCTATAAAGATCTGGTGAAACAGTCACCACGGCGTACCAGTTGTTAACTTTTTTTAGTTAATCATTCCAGTTGTTAGCTATTTTTATTGATCGTACTGGATGTCATATATCTAATGACACTGGAAATACTGCATCTTCAATCTTGGAATATATTCTAATATCCAGTGCATATGACCTCAAAATATCCCTGAAATTGGTCAGATTTCAAAAGATTTCCCGGGGGGCTTACAGTGCCCCCTGACCCCCAGCTGTATGGGCTCGCCGCGCTCGCCATTGTCCCCCCCGCATCTGAGTAACACTTTCAAAATGTGTTCCCTCACTTCTTTATTTAGCACTACACCACTGTATATATATATATATATATATATATATATATATATACACACACACACGAGTATATAAACTTTTCCAACGCTTTCAGTAATTTAATATGCTTAATATACAGTAGTGTCTAGTTTTCGATATTAAATAACAAATTTTAATTAGTGTAAAAGCTTTTTAAATATTTGAAATATTATTACAATTATTACTATACACACGGTAATTGTTTACCTTTCCATAACATCAAATATCGAATAATATTTGTATTATTATTATTATTATTATTAACATAACATTTTCATAATATTAAAACGTTTTGATAAGTTTATTTTATCGTATGTCCAATATTTATTTATTTTTAAAGACCAAAGAACACGATCTTTTTTTTTTTTTTTAGGGGAAACTTATGTAATAATTGGATTTTCTTTGAAAAATCTTCTCTTTTAACATTCTACAAATTGCTCTCAATAAATTACTCGCGTATATATGAGTTGGCAACTCAACCGAATTCCAACTTTTATTTCTCTTCTTAAGTTACCCATAAATAAAATTTTTATTATATCATTTTAAAAAAGTGGTTCGCGATTGTATGTAATTAAAAATAATTAAAAATATTTAGTATTTCAAGAGTAAAGTGCTAAGATTTGTGCCTACAATAGCGGCAAGGGGCACTTGGCATTAATGTTTAGTTACACCTAGTTTTCTTCATGTCAGCAGGAATGGGTGAAAACAACGCTTTTGTAGAAGAGGTCTCTTTTAGTTCACTAAAAGGAGAAATACTAATAATAGTTTGCATTATTTAACTTCTTTTTAATAACAAAGATCATGTGACGGAGAGGACCTACAGCTTTACGTGGAATCCGAACCATGGGAGCTATTGAAGAATAGGGACCCAAGCCTTCTTTAGTTAGCTTTATAAGGCTAACTAACGAAAATATCATGACCTGACCTAACCTAACCAATCGTCAAGGGCGTACAGTTAACCTAACGATTGGTTAGGTTAGGTTGTGATATTTTCGTCAGTTAGCCTTGTAAGCCTAACTAAAGAAGGCTGGGGTCCCTATTCTTCAATAGCTCCGAACCATGTACTGGTCGATACATCTGAACGCAGAGGAGGGTCCCCCATCCAACACCTGGACAGACACAACGTCGCTTAACCTCAGTGATCTAACGAGAATAGGTGTTGTCACGTGGCCACGAAGTAGATTAAGTGAAATTTTGGTGTAGTAATTTTTTTCGCATTACATAAAAAGGGTTTTGCGCTCAGCTGTCCAGAAAGATTTATGCATGATATGAGAAGACGCGATCCCGAACGAACATGTGTAAACCCTAAACGACCTACAACCCCGAAAGAAACAGTTTCCTGAATTGCAACCCCGCAGCGAGCCAAATAAATAAAATAAAATCCGGGATTTATTCCTTTCAAAAGAGATAAACATTCAGCTATAACAGATTGATTATATATATATATATATATATATATATATAAAATAAAGCTGTCTTTTTTTACAGAATTGTAATGTCAGCCCAGTATCAAATTTTTACTGGGAAGAAATGTAACCCCTTGTTTAACTATTTTGTGATATCACTGCGTATATATATATATATATATATATATATATATATATATATATATATATATATATGAAAATTATTTTACGAAAGTAACACGTGAAAAATATTTATGATGAATAAAACCACGAAGGAAAGGAAACACAAAATGGTGCTCAAGCGCTTTCGTCTAATGACATCCTCAGGAACACTGAAGTACATAAAAGGGTAACAGCCTATATATAGGTTACAGAAAGAAAAAAAAAGAAAAATAAATAACATACATACATACACACACACACATATATATACATACATATCTATATATACATATACATACATATATTTATATTATATATATGCAATAAACAGAGAAGTAAAAATAAAAATTAAAAATTAAAAATTAAAGGATTATCAGTGAGGCGTACAGATTTGTAAGGAATAATATCGATTTTTAGCACAAGATCAAATGGATTATAAAAATACAAATTTATATTGGAAAACTGCCCGGGTTTTAACACACTGCCTATGGTCAGGTTTCGATATATATAAAAATAAAATGCAAATTAAAAGTTAATAAAGTAGCAGACAAGTTTACCAAAGATTTAGTGTTCTACCCTTCTTATCTAAATCTGTTTGGAAGGAATTCAAAATAACAGGATCGAGTTGAAAAAGACCTTTGCTTATGTTGAAGTTATTTGAAAGTTGGATAATGGCAGACTCAAGAATATTTCTATTAACAATGTTGCTAGAATGGAATAAAACTGAAGCATTATTTCAATCAATACAGTGGGCTAACTCTGACAAATGGACAAAAAGGGCACTGGACAACTGTCCTGTTCTAACGGAATATTGATGCTGTTTTATACGTGTGTGCAAATCCTTTCCCGTCTGACCTATGTAAAAGGAATCACATTGTTTACAACCAATTTTATAGATAATGCCTGAATTATTGGTAGGGCTATTTTTTACTATGATATTTTTCACAATATTGTTATATGAAAATACTACATTAATATCCAAAAGTTTAAGTACATTAGCAATGCCTAAAAAGCCCGGGAAAAATGGAAGTACTAAAATATTTTTTGACAAAGTACGAGTGTTATTATTGACACGATAGAAAGTTCGTTTTGCCTTGTTGAGACAAGATTCCATAAACGCAGATGGATAACACAAATCACTTCCAAGGTCTTTTTCAACTCGATCCTGTTATTTTGAATTCCTTCCAAACAGATTTAGATAAGAAGGGTAGAACACTAAATCTTTGGTAAACTTGTCTGCTACTTTATTAACTTTTAATTTGCATTTTATTTTTATATATATCGAAACCTGACCATAGGCAGAGTGTTAAAACCAGGGCAGTTTTCCAATATAAATTTGTATTTTTATAATCCATTTGATCTTGTGCTAAAAATCGATATTATTCCTTACAAATCTGTACGCCTCACTGATAATCCTTTAATTTTTAATTTTTAATTTTTATTTTTACTTCTCTGTTTATTGCATATATATATATATATATATATGTATGTATATATAGATATGTATGTATATATATGTGTGTGTGTGTGTATGTATGTATGTTATTTATTTTTCTTTTTTTTTTGTTTCTGTAACCTATATATAGGCTGTTACCCTTTTATGTACTTCAGTGTTCCTGAGGATGTCATTAGACGAAAGCGCTTGAGCACCATTTTGTGTTTCCTTTCCTTCGTGGTTTTATTCATCATATATATATATATATATATATATATATATATATATATATATATATATATATACAGTATAGTGGCGCTCACAAGTATTCGTACAGAGAAATATTTAAGTTATATTCGTCCTGATCAGTTTGCACCATGTATAGGACAGTTATGAAAAGTTTACCATTCGTTTGCAAAAATTTAAATAAAAAAATTAGTTTAACTCCAACATCAGGGCTTCTTTTAAGGTGCAGCTCTACACAATCTGTGCAGGTCTGAAAAGAAAAGTGCAGTTCCAATAAAAATAGTGTGCAGTTCTAAAATATAGGTGTTTATTGCTGAATACAATACAAATAACGAGGTGACAGGTAACAAATTCAGTCACTTAAAAAAAGAGTCAAAATTCTTTCTGCTTCATCATCATTGGCTGCACTTCCTCCTCTTCTTCCTGCTCATCTGAATGTGAATGCTTTGTCGCAGGAAAGAGTCCTCGAAAGTACGGTTGGCTTTTGGCCTTTCTCTGACTCGATGTTGTCTCTTTGTAAGCTTATTTTATCTTATTACTTCATAGTAAAAATAGATAATTTGTGGAATGCTGTTAAGTATAGTGATACAGGTATGGTACTACTAAATAAGGTTAACATTTTAGCGTGTCTTGAATTCGACTACCGCAAACTGCCCTAATGACTGCCGTGATTTTTGATTGGGTAGGCCTAATAAATTTTTTATACATGGTTGATTATTACTAATAAGCTTATTACTAGTATAATATTAGTAATATAATATTACTAATTATATATAATTACTAATATTTTATATTACTGTAAATTGTAGTTCTAAAACTGCAGTTCTAAATTTTTCTTAAAAGAAGCCCTGTCCAACATATAATATAAAACATCAAAGAATTTGAGGAAAATAAAAAGAAGTTAAAATGCAAAAGTTTTCATACATTTATTTACAAAATTTAATACTTTCTGTGTCCACCTTTTGCTTGAATGACTCCAATGATTCGTTTTGAGTATTTTCCTACGAGGTTTCGACATCAGTAAAAATTTTATCCCAATCCCATTCTTCTTAGGAAAATTGTTACAATTCAATCAGATTCAAAGGGTTTCTCTCTTGGACAGCTTTTTTCAAATCAAACCATAAATTCTCAATTAAATTGAGATCTGGAATTTGACTGGGCCACTCGAGAAGCTTGAATTTCTTTTGTTAAAGCCATTTCATGGTGCTTATTTTAATGTTTTGGATCATTAATTTGTTGCAGTACCCACTTACGACCCATTCGCAACTCCGGAACTGAAGGCAAAACATTTCCTAAAAAAATTTCCTGATATTTCTTCGAATTCAAGATTCCAATGATGACCACAAGCTTTCCTGGACCAGACGCTCTGAAGCATCCCAAAAGAAATAAATTACCAGCACCATGTTCGACCACTGGAAGGATGCGTTTTTGTCCGAATGCGGTATTTGATTTTCGCCAAATATCCCGTTGCTCGTTGTTCCCGAATAATTCAATTTTGTTCCCCTCAGTAGTATGCCTGCAAAATGTTACATTGCAAATTGCAGTGCAATGTTGATCAATTGTTGCAAAGGGGGAGGGGGATTGGCACCCAGGGCCCAAGGAGTGGGAGTTGGTACCCGTGCTAAAATAATTCTAAACACAAAATAAAGCTTATAAACAGTGTTAATTATTTAATTACGTTTTATATATGTGTGTGTGTTATTAATTTTTAGAAAATATACTTACTAGCTACGGTTATTGAGCATTCTGAACAAGCTCACATATCTGATTCGCGTACGGGTGAACAATACGAGGCGTTTTATTTTTTTTCATTATTTTCATATATAATTATATATTATTTTAGTTATTAATTATAAAACTCGTGAGATTTAAAATGCTAATTACAACTGGTTACGAAAGTTTTATAACCAAGTTGTATTTGAATGATAAATGGACGAAATGTTTTATAATTATTTTAAAGAAAGTGATTAGCCGATAAATGGGTACCTTGTGTATAATATGATAAGATTGAACATTGATTATATGTGAAGCGGAAAAAATATTCAGAATTCTTCAGAAAAGATAATTAAAAAATTTCTGTCTACAATAATACTGTATTGTTAACCGATGAATGAAAAGCAACCTTTGAGGGATCTGATGGTTGGTCAAGAAGATGGATTGCTAAGGGTCAATCTCTACCATGGAATGAGGTTTTCTTTTAGAAAGTTTGTGTAAGACTCGGCATTCATTTTTACACCATCAGGCACTCTGTATGGGACAGCTACTTCATTGCCTATCAATCCTGCCCAAAACATGACACTACCTCCACCTTGTTGGCATCTTAATCTCGAGATGGTAGAAATTGGCTCTCAGCAATCCATCTTCTTGACCAAACATCAAGTCCCTCAAGGGTTGCTTTTCATTCATCGGTGAACAATACAGTATTAAAATCTGTTTTCACGTACTGACGCGCCCATTCAACACGCTGCTTCTTGTACCTGGGTGTTAATGGTGACTGAATCGTAGGTTTACACGTCTTGCCAATTGTTTGGAGGATTCCACATAGAGATGTTCTTGGTACATTATGTATGCCAGCCTGCTCAAAATCCTCTTTACTTGAGGACAATGGATGCTTTGCAATTTGCGCTTGATTACAGATATCTGCCGCCTTGTCACTTTTCTTATTGCTCCTTTATCACTTCGCTGCCTCAGTTTGGTACCCTCCGCTACAAACTTGTTTACAGTTCGATAAACTCTGCCAAATTGCTTCGCAATTTCAATAGATTTTATATTTTCAGCGAGTAACTTGACTATTTTTCTTTTCTCAGTTAATGTTAAATCCTTCTTCTTACCCATTTTCACCATTTAGATCCGTAAATAGAATACTTGCTTAATAATTCGGAACACAATATTTTACATATTTTTCAATAAAATGAGATGATTATTTTAATTATCAAAATATTTTATCGAAATGAATACCATCAATGCTGCTATATATAGTGATTATTTGCTACAAATTTCATTGAAATCGGTGAAAAACTTTTGAAAACATTGGGGAAAATGTAATCTACTTAATAAGTGCGAACGCAGTGTATATACTCAACATCGCATAATAAATCATGATGCACCAAATTTATTTTATTTTTCCAAAATGGGTCCCAGGAGACCCATTGCAATATTGCCTATTATTGCCTGTTACTGGGCTCCTAATGATTTTTGTTTTTAAGTATTATAGGATATGACAGTATATACATAAGCAGAGGAATACATGAAATATCAATTGAAAACGATATTTCTAAGTAATAATTTATGAAACAGAAATGACGCTTGGGTACCCGAGGACCCATTTTGTGCATTTGAGGGATAAAGGCGTTCTTTTTATATTTTCCATTCACAGAAACGTGTTCCTGCTTTCCAATTAATAACCTTTTAGTTAGAGTTGCAAGGGAAACATTTTCTATCTGCTTCGATGTCAACCCTGGTGGCACCGTGTATAATATGAGCTGGACTCTGTTAATCGGGTGTTTTATTGTGGCGTGTAGTAAATTTTTTTTCAATTTCTAGTTGTTTAGCAGAGGTTAATTTCACTCGACGCGCGCGGAGATATGTTTCCATAACGTGGATCACCATAGGCTTCGCGCTCTCTTCTTGGTCAACCCCCAGATTTAAACAAATCTCAGGTAGTTCATATATCTTTTTAGAATTTTTAAATTATACTACTTTCATCTTTAGTTTGATAATAACCTATGGCACTTAAAAAGGTATCCTTCATCTCTTCTGAAAAGTTTAGGACATTTTCCAGATAGGCTCCTCGGTGGTAGTAGCCAGATCCTGCCGAGATATTGATCTGATTTAAATACACACGTCGCACTGACTGAATATGGAGTGTAGAAAGTTTGTTTCTAGGAATACAACGTATTTGTCTTCGCAATCCGTTCCATCTGAGTGTGCTATTCGTAGTTTAGCGTACATGTACACAGAGCTTGGATTAAAAAAGTAAGGGCCTGAGCTAGGGATCACGAACTCTATAGGAGCACTCGGTGAGCTAATGGTGTTCAACGGATTAACTGTAATAAAGTCACTGTGCTCAATAGAAACTTGAGTTGGGAGCATGTCAAAGGGGAACAACTCCGATTTACAACATTGTGAACTACACGGATGGATGAAACGCGCCATGGCGAGCCAGAAACAGTGACAACTCTCTCGGCAAGTAGTAAACAGTCTATGATTCATGAGAGCAACGCCCTTAGCTTATATCAGTTAAAAAAGTAATCAACCATAGGTTTCACGCGTTAGAACACTTCTTTTTTGATGACCTTTTATGTTTAACGCCACGTGCTGGCAACCCCTTCTTTTTCCGTACAGAACTCTTCTTCTTCCCACCACCACGCATTTTTCCTCTTTGCATCTTTCATGATATCGTCCCGCGTACATTTAAATGCTTTTCTAGTTTTTTTAGGCTTAGTCCCCGCCATTATATCTTCTACCGTGTTAAGACCTGATCGTAACGCTTTCCTGCCGAGATATCTGGCACCACTCTTCAGCAAGGGGACAGCCGGACGCAGTATGGTTGAAAAAATGGCTCCAATCCCACTCCCCTGCTGGTATCTCACCCCTCGATAGACTGTAAAAGGCCTTCAGGTCATTGTATCACAGTGCAACTAAAGTGCAGCTTCACTGTTAAGCTCCGGTCACCGAATGGAAAACTTTCCCCTCAATGGTTCTTATATATATTCAGATATTGGTTAGTAGGTTGGTTGCGACACTGACATAATGAGGCTTGTCGTATGTAATGCTTAAGCTCCTTCCTCTATGATTGGGAATGTGCGGGATGCGCAGCAGGCGCGCCTGGGTATCCCAAACAAACTGATGTTCCACGATATTGCTGCAAATATAGCACATGTCCGTGGGAGTGTCGCCATCGTTCAATTTCTCCAATTTCAGCTGATACATTAATTAATCTGCACAAGTCATGTGCCCTTTGTCTTTAATATTTCTGTTAGCCTCTGAATTTAGAGTAAGAGTATGTGCCTGGGTATCTTTGTTTACTATTTCGTATACTAAATCATCCGTAAGAGTTGATCTTTTCAAACTACCATTTAAGCCTCTCACAACATCTTCAGTTGCGCCATAATGACCTGGGCCTGCGTTACTACTATAATGTAGTACTGTGCCTCCCCACTCCGGGCGGGACACATGGTTTCGTCCCGAGTTACACCGGCCTTTTCACAGTCATCACGGCTTCTAAGAACCATAAAAACGGATTCTTTATTATCAGTACTTAAAAACTTGGTAGACAATTGAATTTCGCATGTTCCTACCTCATATGATTGACCTCCTAATTCAATGGGCCCGTGGAGTTCTGTTACAGTGTTGGCCGGTAGGGCGGATCGAAAATGAGGTTTTTAAACATTTTTTCGAAATTCAAATATGGCTAGTGCGGAAAATATGTGGGTGCTATAGATAATGACTGTGCATAAATATTAGTCCTGCGAAATTATATCTTCAGGTGCCACAAAGCCGTCGAAAAAAGTGAAATATAATGATTTTCTTATATTCTGCATTAGTACAATAACTGAAACTTACTTGTTATTATTACATATTAAGTGTTCCAATTACCAAAATAGTTACTGAATTACGCAGCTCTTAGTTTATTTAGATCAATGTTCTTTTGATTAATGATCTAAATAATCCAGAACTCACCACGAGGAGGTGGCTGCGTGTCGAGCTCCACCCATGCCCTCAACCACCCATCCTTGCGCATGTTTTTTTCTATTAACGTTTTATTTAAACTTTATATTCAGCTTTACTTTCGAATGATGGCATTTTTTTACGTGACTGAAGTGTTGATCTTATGAAGCCATCTCGCGCGTTCAATCCAAATACTTTTGATGATGCTTCAGTCACTAATTTTATCATTCTTTCTACTACTTGTGTATGACAAGGGAATTTCTCGAATGGAGGGGTACTCTTGTTTTCTATGAATTCTTAATCTCATTTTCTGTCAGGTGTCTTGTCACAGGTGGTTCAGTGACAATGCATTTTTGCCAATTAATTAAATCAGTATAATCAGTAGTAGTGATGTAGCGGATGTCATTTTTTTCACATCCGCGGATGCGGATGAGGATGTTTGATTTCAACATCCGCGGATGCGGATGTCTACATTTTCGTTATTTTTTAGGATATATTCGAGATTTGTTGTGTTTAACGTAAATAATAAGTTATTATATAGAGAGAGCTGTAGCTATAATGTAATATAATTGATTAATTGTACAATAATTGCTGTACTTTTCTCTGAACATATAAAATAATATCAAGCATCTAACTAATATAGAAATCAATTAGTGAATTCCTCTGCATATAAATTCGTTATATTTTGTTGAGTTTCAGCCACAATTAGAAACCATAATTGTGTTACCAGGATGCGGGACGTGAACCCAACTCAAATGCACCCCACTTTCTGCTGCAGTCTGTTTCTCTTTTCATCATATATTAATCCAGCACTGCTAAATAATCTCTCGCTTGGTACGTTTGTTGGAGGACAGGCTAAATGTTTCCTTGCAAGTTTACTCAAGTATGGATAGATATTCTGCGTATTTTTCCACCAACTAATAGGATTGTCACATGCAGCCAGGCGTTTTTCTTGGTGATAGCTCTCGATCATTTTTACTACATCTTTTGACATCGCGTAGGTCTCGTCATTGCTGCTTGACTCAAGAAACTGAGAGACAGATTCTGTGATAGATTTGCTTGTTGAAGGTGTTGGTTCTGTCACTGAAACTTTTATTCTTTTGGTGGGTGGCGAAGCGACAGATTCAAGAGATTGAAGCTCTTCAATTGCTTTGCCAAGTGATGATTTAACTCGTTCTAATGTACTAGGTGAAAATAACTTAGCTTTGTAACATGGATCTAAGTAGGTTGCAAGAGAGTAACTTCATACAAGAACAGCCTCTCGTCTTGTCGCTTGCATCACTTTTGCGCACAATGAACTAGTTCTATTAATATAGTAGAATTTGATAATTTCCGCTTATTAATGACGTTTTATCTCAACGGTCCACATCCGCACGACATCCGCAGTCCAAAGTGCGGATGCGGACGCGAGAAAATGTGCGGATGTTCCGCGGATGCGGATGCGGATGCGACCTACATCACTAATCAGTAGATTCAAATGAATAACAGGTACTGTGAAACGCCTCACAACTTTTTCCTTGTTTGTTTGCCTTGCTTTCTTTATTCGCCTCCACGCTAATTCTCTTATGGCGCTGCGGTCATCATGAATCATTGATGCTAGAATATTTTCTGGATTTGCAAAAAATGCATTTCTTTGTATGACAGGGTTTACAATATCCTTTACTTCGTCATTCAGTGTTCTTGTTAGTTCAATAGTTTTGAAAACATGTTTTGAGCCATTGACAAAAGACGTACTTTGCTTAATAGAAAACCACATTGGGATGTAGACCTTCATTATAAAAGAAGCAATGTTCATGAGGTTCTCAGATGGACTTACAGTTGAAACGTATAGACGAAGCAAACGATTTGCTAGTCAGCCATCGTGAATGTGCCATTTTGCCTGGACTACGATGAGCAAGATCTGGAGAGCAATATCCCTTTGTTATGGCCTGATGAATATCAATTAGATATTTTTGGTCGGTGCTAAGATCTTCACAGTCTACAATTGGTTCCTCAGCATCAATCCTTTCAAACTCGACAATAGGAAGACTCTCACAGTTCTCTAATTCCCTGCCAATAGGACCGGTGAATCCGCGGGGGCCAGATGTTTTTCCATCCAGCTTTGCAACTAAATGGCGTAATGGCAATTCATTGGCATGGAGCTGGCACACTAAATGTTGAACTGGCTTCTTCAGCTTCAATTCTATAAGCCTTATAACGCCTCCCTTTTCTCCAGTGTTGACTGCTGCACCATCGCATCCAATGGCAACAAGGTTTTCCAGGTTCATGTCATTATTTCCAATATACTCAAACATTCCTTTACATATTTCTTCAGCTGATCCAGAATTCACAGAATAATGGCCCAAATAATCTGAACCAGGTTCTCTCACTAAAGTGATATGTTCTTCTGTTACCTTCTTCTGATATACTTTGGACTCTTTTTTCTTGGAAGTGTAGAATCTTTTCGACCATCAAAGTAGATTCCTCTGATTGGGACCTGATTTTGATCTTTCATAATTTCTAATCTCTTCTTTTGTCTTTCTCTTCTGATTTTACTCCTATCCACTACTTCAGATGTATTGTCAATAGAAACTTCTCCAATATCTTGCAATACTGCACTAACAATGAATGCTGCAGCTCGATCTGAAACTGCAGTCCTGTCACAAGCAGTAGCCACTGAAGGTAGATTTGTAGTTTTCCTTTTCTTGAATAATTGTTCTTCAGGTTGTTCGAGCTTTCTCTTCGAGCTAACTGGCTCTGGAAATGTATCGTCTGATATTTCGCCAGATTCACTTTCACTATTTGATGTCGATGATGATAATTCAACATTTGTATCCTGCAATTTCTCCTGTGAAGATTCTTTGGTGAGCCTCACAGCTTCTTTTTGCTTTCTTAGCAACGTAGATGCTTTTTTCTTTGAGAGTGTAATATCTACTCTATCAATAAACAGTTTTCTTTCACTCCTTTGATCTAAGAGGAACGTCACTTCTTCCTTTGGAACCGTTTTTTCTTTAGGACAAGAACATTGTGTTAGTACTTTGCACTTGCACGCTGCAATGTCAAAAAGTTTCGTGTGTGCTTCTTTTTTGAACATATCAATCTTTGCTTTGTAAGCTTCAGAATTTTTTCTGCTTTGGTATGGCTTCATAATGACACGATACTTTTCGTGGTAGCTTCTGAACATTGTTTCAATTCGCCTGTCTGACAGAATTGGGACGGAAGCACTTTCCCAAATTGTTTTCAATTTATCAACAACTTGTTCTAATATTTGAGATATTGAAGGATCTTTATTAGTATTCTGTTCAAATCGTTTCTTACAAACAAGTAATATTTAAAAACTCCTTCGTATGTAGGAAGATTCCTGTGCCACAAATTTTCCCCCATACCAAACATGGGGCACTCAGTTGAGGCCCTGGTTGATTTTGCACAAACTCGAGACATTTTGAAAGTATACAAATCTGAAAAAGAAAGAGCTAATATCAATTATACGTTAATTTCAGTTAATAGTACATGGCAAACTTAGGGCAACACAATACAGAAATGCAAAATATATAAGAAATATAGTTTAGACTATCTGAGTAACGTCAACAACAGAACACCCACCTGCTACGAGAGCGACAGCTACACTGAACCGAGGTACTCACGTGACAGCTGAGTGAGCTGACTATAGAAAACTGTTTTTAGAGAATAGAAACTTTTTTTAAAGGTTGACTGAGCTATTTTTATACAAGTGTGAATAAATTCTTGTCTATTGTGCATCGTGCACTCTTCTGTAATTATTGGTTAAAATCTGCTTTTTTCAATTTTTTTCAATATTGAAGGTCATTGTGGCACCTGAAGATATTAATGTTATGATTTTAAATTTATACCAGCTTATTTCCTCACTACTCCACACATTTTCCACACTAGCCAATTTGGAAATTCGAAAAATGAGTTTTTCACTCCGCCCTATTGGCCAGGGTGTTGCCAGGATGTACAGAATGTGAAGAAGAGGATGGGAGTGTAACGTAGAAGTGGTTAGGCGCCATGTTGCATATTATTTAAGTTTCATTATTGCATCAGCTTTTATATAGGTGAATCTTTCTGGGTACCCTAGCCATTTCACCAGGTATATTTTTCTCTTTCCTGAGCCTTTGCTTCCTAAAAAATTTTCAATTTTAAACACATTTTTTTCCTAAATTAAATGTCACTTTCTGCAACTCCTCGCTGTAAAAGCTCCCTGCAATTTCTTCCCCATCCAAATCTTCAACGTAATACAGCATTATCTCGTCTTTAGGTCTCAGCCCTAACTTTAAAAATCCCACGTGTCCAACCTTGCTCAAATCCCTTCGCGAATTTATTACCAAAGCGCGACAGCTTTACATAATCATTGATTTTAAAACGCGCAGTGTGTGGTGGCCCTCTTCGAATATCTTTTCTCACATCACGGTCTGTACGAGTGCCTCTTTCTAAAATCTCGTTAGGTGTTTTACCAATCGCGTGGTGTGAACGGTTGTAGGATGTGGCCAGCGAATCCAGAATGTCTATACATCTGTGCATTTTTGTGTGTGAAATAGCGATGCATGTGTTCCTTTATGGTACGTTGAACTCTTTGAGCTAAAGATGCATTATGTATAGAATTGCTAGTGTAGTAACTGATATTAAACTGTTAACATGTTCTGAAAAGCACGGCCCATAAATTCTTTCCCCATATCTGTACAAAAATAACCAGGAATCCTGTTTTCTTTCAACATCAGCATTTTGGTAGATTTAGCAACTGTTTCAGGCGATTTATTTTTCAGGGGAATTAGCCACAAATATCTAGAGAATACATCTATTATGAACAGGATGTAGCGGTAGCCATCATTATGCAATGAATATATCTGCATGTCTGTTAAATCCGCCTGCCAAATAGAATCAATCGAGGCTGCTGTTGTGTTGGCTGTTTTAAATCTCTTTCTCACCGGCTTATGAAGTGTATATGCATCCTGCTCCCGCAAAAACATCTCAACATCTTTTTTTCCTACACCTTCATTACAAGCACCTCTGTACAGTCTATCAACGCCACTGTAGGAGGTTGGGGTAGAAATGCATAAGGCACACGGGGAGGGTTCGCCGTTGTTTAGCCTCTTCTTTCTCCTCTTCAGAGATGCTACCGCTAGGGGCGAAGGCGTTCTTAGTTGTGGTACATGCGAGGCTTGTCCCAAGTTTTTTAACCTGTTCAGAGTACCTATCAATGCTTTGGGGACATTTATTTGCTGTAGTCTTGCTTTTGTGTGTTTCCAGCCTGCTGGTGAGGGCCTATCCCACTTTCTCACCAAGTCACGGACAATGTCAACGATGTTCGAACCTTGTACCTTTGTTCCTTCTATAACAATCTTACCTGTATCGGTTCACTGTATAATGAGATCCTCACTCAATAGATTATAAAGACTTAAAATTGATTCCTCAATGTATATGGGAGACTGCTTTTTAATACATGCTCGATATGTTGTGGGGTCGTCCCGTTGTTCTTTGACTGTTCATCTCTAGTCTCGACCCCAGGTCCTATGCCTCCATGCTTAATGTCGTCTGCGCTGTGCCTAATAACTACGGGGACCTCTGTCGGATTCTTATAATTTCCATATTCATGAAGAAATTTCTGCAGAGCTTCTTGGTATAAGATTCTTTTCTCATCAGGTGACTTTTCACTGTTTAATAGGTCTAACAATTCGCTTTCCATTCTTTTAAGCCTGCTTCTATAGGGTTCTAAAACCGTATCTGGCCTCTTTGAGCTTTGTAATGAAGCATACACCTCGTGTGGAATCACGACTACTTTCTTCATTATATTAAACTTGTCAGTAAATGTTCCAAAACTGAAAATAAGATGGGGAGAAATGAAACCCCTCCTCGTACAATAATTCGTTTTCTCTTCCGCGCAGTTTGACTTTTACGAGCCAGTTACGTATTATGTTCTTGTAACGGCGTTGGCGAGCCTTCTGAAGGGTGTTTCATTGGTACATTATATTTTATGACGTTAAGACAAATTTCACAGGTGCATTTTAAAAAGTCGGAGTCAATATTTTTAACAAACAGCTCTTGCAGTGCCCGTGGCAGTCGATGATAGATTTTTATTAATTCACGGTATTTCTTTAGCTTCTTTGTCATTCTGGGATATACACCGTTTCAGACTCATTTGGGAATATATTCGTTCTTAGAAGCACCCTGAACGTGTTTCGCGGATGAAGGTCACAAAGCAAATATCCGTAACGTTGAACTGTAGCTTCTTCATTAACTTCCAAAAACTCCTTACGCCGATTTGGGAACATTTGATTGACTAATACCCCAATTTGTGACACATCTGTACGTTGTGCGAATAAGACTAGATATTGTTTATTTAACGACACATCGCGCATGTATCTATTTTCGAAAAATAGATTCCGATTGATGAAGAATACGCTTATGTTAAGATGGTGGGAGAACACCAAGTCTCGGCAAACGTTTTATCCATTTTTAACATATGAGATCGTCAATTACAATGACTATGTTCATTTTCCTTTAACGAATTAACGTCATATACACCTTTGTGGAACAAAATATCATCTTAATACTCCTTGACCACTGACTGGTATGTCAAATAGCACCATATGACTTTATGCACAAATTTGGAGAACATCCCCTTATCTTTAATGATTTTTAAGCATAAACACAGTTTTACTACATCCTACAGGGCTAGATATAATACATGTGGATGAGCTCGTGAACCTGAATTAATTTTTCTACAGAATTCATCTCTAACACGTCACACTCCTAGGTGGAACATTTACAAACTATAATAAAATTTTAAGTGATGTTCCTTATATTCTAGTCTTGTTTTTCCTCTTCTTCCTCAGAACCGTGAATGGCAATCAGGATGAGGCGTTGTGCCAGCAACATGTCCCCATCATCGATATTGCAGACGATACCGATGAGTGTAGTTGGGGGCTACAGAACCCAACCACGCTAGCGAACCCCAGCAACGCCAACTGTAGCACCCCCACGCAAAAATTTGAGGAGAAAGCGGGGGCATGAAGAAGTTGACGATTCGCTTTCCACATCAGGTATAAAGCGTGCCATCAGTGCGCCGGTTGTTAGACCCCAAGCCCTCTACGTCTTACGACACAGCCCCCTCCACATTAGTTCCTTCTACAAATAAAACTGTGCCACCTTATTCCTGTTTAATTCCGGTCGTACCCTTCACAGCGGCAGAATCTCGTTCTGTAGAGAGTAGCATAACATTCGAGCTGGTGCGCACCGCCACCCCCACCCCTGCCCTGACTAGAAACCGGTACGTAGTCAGGGTAGACCCGCGAACCATGTATAGCAACGGTGTTGAACACGGACTACGGCGCGTAGTTAAACGTATTGTGGAGTTTGCCCTTCAGAACGGCGACGGACGTGAAGTCAGGAAAAGGCTATCCTTCGGGTTCCGGCCAGATGACGGGGATATGGACGATTTTTGGGTAGTAATACCCTACAGGCAGTTGGCTGCCGTAGATATAGAATATATTATGGGCTGTATAATGCAAGCCTCTCGAAGTAGTACCGCCTTCAACATGGACAACTTCACGATAGATATTGACCACGTGTTCCATGTTGGGGGACATAGGGCCATACCTTATACTCTTAACTTCAATTCTCAGGCTATTTACAGACGGCATATAAACACCGAGCGTGGTTGCGGCTTTATAGCAGTAGTCTTGGTCATATGTTTACTGTGCTAAATACAATCGCGTATAATATCTGGTTGCCTACAGTTATGCAGCTTGCTCGTAAACTGGCTTCAGATTGCAAGCAAGCTCAAGTTTGTCTGTAATATGGGTCCTGAAGAGCTGAGAAGGGTGGAGCAGAAAATGATTGTTCGTATAGTTGTATTTGGAATGGATGATCGTCGTACGACTGTTTCTTTTTAAAAGCAGTGTGAGAGACCGTACAAGACCCCTAATTATTTTAGGGCTGTCAGAGAGAGCGTATCTCCCCATCCGTAATATAATGGCTCTTCACGCGAGCTATGATAAAAGTCGAAAATATAGAAGGCATCATGATTTGTGTAAGGGATGTCTCGATTTTGCGGATGATATAGTGAAGCATTGTAAGGATTGCCACATGGTGTGAACAACATAAAAGGTCCAAATGTGAAAGTTGTGTAGTTGAAGCTTAGAAGAGGGACTGTAATGTGTGTAGACGCACATTTTTCAATACTAAGTGCTTTGAGCTCCATAAGTCAATTGGCACTTGCAGGAAAATGAGAATATCTGAATGTGGTATGTTTCATATGATGGATAATTGGAGAAAGTTTGAGCACAAAGGCAATTTAAATTCACTGTTCTACATGCCACGAGAAATATAAGGCAGATGGTATAAAGCATGTATGTTATACTGAAGATGCCGAACCTAAAAATAAACCTTGTATAACTGTATACTATGATATAGAAACATATACGGATGCTGAAACCAAAGAGGTTGTCCAACATCTACTTGTAAGCCAGACTATCTGCGACGAGTGCATAGAAATCGAATGTGATGACTGAGGAGTGTCACAAATGTGGTAAACGAACAAACTTTTTTAAAACGATCGCACACGACAACCCCGTGAAACTCTCTGTATCCTATATTGTAAAGTTAGCGGACAAGTTTTAAAAAAAAAAGACTATATTCTTGCTCATAAGGGCGCAAAATTTGACACACAGTTCCTTTATAAGGAACTGTTTGAACAAGAGTTATCGGAGATATTTACGGGCGATCCCTTGAAAAGAGGAAACAAACTTATACAGATGCAAATAAGAGGCAATGTTCAGTTTAAAGACACCTTATTATTCATACCTTGTAAATTAGCCAAGCTACCCAAGATGATGGGAGTAGCCGCCGAAGTTTCAAAAGGGTATTTCCCTTACACTTTCCTCACTAGCGACATTATAAATTACGTAGGACTACCTCCCACCAAAACATTACTTTAACTATGCCAACATGAACGATAGTGAGCGTGAAGATTTTGACCGTTACTACAACAGTTTTAATGAAGATATTTCTTAAAATATAGCGGATGAATGCAAGCGTTATTGTATGAATGATGTGCGCATGCTTAGAGTATGTTTCCAGGCCTTTAGAAAGATGTACATAGACCAGTTCAACTACGATCCGCTACAAGTCGCAACCACGATCGCCTCATTGTGCTTTACGGTGTTCAAGAACAACTTCATGCCTAAGACCCACTAGCCGTCATTCACACAGACCACGCAGTTATGGGCATAAGGCTATGTACTGGCTCATACACCTACATCAACAGACCGGTGTATACCTAAAACATGCCCGCAACACGGGAGAAGTACCCATTAAGGTCACTGGTTGTATTTTTTGGGTGGATGGTCTGAGCGAAGACCGTGCCACTGGTGAGAAGACTGCGTACTCCTTTAACGGTTGCTGGTGGCATGGATGCCCACATCCTGAGTGGGAATCGTAGAGATCCATCGTAGATCTCCTGCCGACAGTCTTGCATGGACCCGCACCCGCGATAAGCTTGTAGGGTCCTAGTTCACTCACAAGGTCTTGAGGGAGCATGAATATGATGCATGGATGGAAACAGATGGGCAGTCCCGCGAAGAAATAAACACCATCAAACGTTCAATGGTGGTTCAATGCGGGGACAGCTTGGTCGGTATACGAACAAATCCCTTCAAGCTATACTTTCCACCTGCGGAGGGCGTGAAACTCCATTACTGCGACTTCTGTTCTATATACCCCTACGTGATGAAGAACAATCCGTACCCCGTAGGAGCACCTGAAAAACTGGTGGGACCCGCCCTGCCCACCATCGAAGAGTTCTCAGCAAATATGAACGAGAACTACTTCGGTCTTTCTCTTGTAGATGTGCTCCCCTCCCCCTCGCGATTTATGGATGCCGATCTTACCCGTCATTATAGACCACAAACTCATGTTTCCCATGTGCGTGAAGTGCGCAGAGGAGAACAATGGGGCCTGTAATCACACAAACAACCAGCGGAAGATCAGAGGCGTATATACAAACCCTTAGCTGTCCCTAGCCGTTCGCCACGGTTACAGAATATTGAAGATATATGAGGTGTGGAGGTTTCAGAAGCTCCCCAACCTTTTCACGCCATATATAAACACTTTTTTGAAGGATAAGGTAGAAACATCAGGGTACCCACGAGGAGTTCAGACCGAACATGAAAAATCGGCGTATATTCAGCGCTACTGTGATCGTGAAGGGATACAACTTGACCGTTCCCAAATTGTAAAGAACCCTGGCAAGCGCTTTAGTGCAAAGTTGTGCCTAAATAGCCTTTGGGGGAAATTTTCCCAGAATACAGGCAAGGGGAACGTCCATCTAACCCAAAATTATAGCGAGGTGTAGGATTATGCCAACGCTCCCGATAAAGAGGTCATGGAGATCGTGAATCTGGGTAATAAGTACATAACAAAGTACAACAGGACCGAACTGGCTACAGATACAACACGTCTTACAAACATACCTGTAGCCAGCTTCACCACAGCCTAAGCTCGCATCAGACTTTGGAGTCTATTGCATTCTCTTGGGCGGAGGGTTCTGTACGCAGACACAGACAGTGTGATATTCACGGAGAAGGAAGGTGATTATATGTCACCTATTGGGGAATTCCTCGGAGAGCTGACTGACGAGATCAAGGATGAGTAAGGAGATGATGCCTACGCTGATTCTTTTGTATGAACAGGTCCAAAATCATATGGGGTACGGGTGAGGGTGGAGGAGGATGCGAGATATATTGTGAAAGCTAAAGGCATCACGCTTAACCAGGCGAACCGGCGGATTGTTAACTTTGATTCGATGAAGGAACTAGTGAGCTTAGAAGATGAGGGTGACCAGGCACCCCAACTGACTGTAGGGACTCACAATTTTCGAGCACAGAAACTGGGGGGCGTGAAGGAGCTTAGGGAGACGAAAGTGTGTCGTAACACATATAGGAAACGTTACCGTGTACCTGGCACCTACGATACCGTACCCTTTGGGTACCATGGTCCTTGAATGTTTATATATATATATATATATATATATATATATATATATATACTACTTGTTGAAGATATCTTTTATTCATTCACTAAGTGTATTTGAATATGTGCCATAAATTAGAGACTTTAATTGTTGACAATGTGTTCATTTAGTTAAAATTAATCATGTTTCAATTAGCGTTTCATTTTCTACGTGTGTGCGTGTGCGCGCGCGCGCAGTAAAAAAGATAAGCACCGCCCACTGTATACCCAATCAAAAGGGTCACGTGACTCCTGCCGCTATTTGGTGATATCTCTGTCCTACTACCTCAGTTGACCTCAACAAGCTGTGGAGCTCAGACGTGTATTTTGAAGAATTCTCACGTAGACGGAACACTCAAAGAATTCCTAGTCCTCCCTCCTTTGAGGCTTTTAAGGCCATATTGAACCGAGCGAAGCGTGAGGAGCAGGAGGTCCAAATACTCTACGGATATTCTGTAGTAGTTTAACTACCGTGTTAACTTGTAATAGTAAATTAATGTTAAGGTTTTCGTTCTCATTTTCCTCCGAAATTTCTGAACATGGAACCCCTGGCGGGAAAAGTGTTCAATCCGGTTGGTTCCCCAAAGAAACGAGCGTCAGTTGAAAGAAGACGGGCAGCCATAAAAGCCCAAAGTAGGATTCCAACTCAGGTGGCTTTTCGTTGGCTGGTCTTGTTGGCAATTTTGGGTGGTTGAATTTTGTTCAAAT
Organism: Bathynomus jamesi; assembly: GCA_023014485.1. NCBI lineage: Eukaryota > Metazoa > Arthropoda > Malacostraca > Isopoda > Cirolanidae > Bathynomus > Bathynomus jamesi. Next base: position 1,018,961 of record JAJOZX010001019.1, on the reverse strand, counting down.
TTTAATTGCAAATTTAAATTATGAATTTTGTTTGTGCGATTGCACATTTCCCAATAACATTCTTATATTAAAATTAAATTTAAAATTAAATTTTAAGTTTTCTGAAAGTTTTAAACAATTCAAATTTTATACTCTGTAACACTGGTCTACAGCCAAAATGCCTCGGAAATAAAAGTAGTCAATCTTTACTAATTTTGGTTCACTGAATACGAAAATGATGCCTAAAATTGCCAATTGGCTCTATTTATAAAGATATCAGGCAACCCTGCACCCTACTAACTGGACTGCATCTGTCGCGTAATATGTAGACGCCTGTGACACATCGACGCATTGACTCTACTGCGCATGCGCGGTTATATTTTTTATTTTAATAAATTAATGTAAATATATACATATATATGCAATAAAATGTAATTTTAAATTTATCTATTACATTATGTATTTGTAAATTATTTATTTATTAAAAAATAGATTGGATCATTTTAACATATTGCTTCCCATAATGCTTTTGATATTAATATAAATGGAATACTAACCTAACTTGACCTTACCTAATTTAAAATTATTAAAATGCAATGTAATGACTAATTTATTAAAATAAAAAAATATAACCGCGCGTGCGCAGTAGAGTCAAGGCGTCGATGTGTCACAGGCATCTACATATTACGCCACAGCATCAGTTCATTCGCGGAAGTCATACAGTGCACCCTTGTCAAACTCTTTTTAGTGTTTGCTTTTGAAACTGATTTTTTTTCAGCCTAATTTGAACAAAGATGCCTCGTAATTGCGTGAACAGTGTAGATAACTTCTGTTATGTTTGTGGAGAATTGACTTTTGCATCACAAAAGCGTGCTATAACCGCCGTGATTAGGAAAGCCTATCACCTTTATTTTGGCTGTAAGATTGGAGATCAGGACAAGAGCTGGGCCCCACACATATGCTGCAATACTTGTGCAACAAACCTTCGCCAGTGGTTGAATCGGAAAAGGAAATCTATGCCTTTTGCAGTGCCAATGGTGTGGAGGGAACCAACAGATCATGTCAGCAATTGTTACTTCTGCATGTGCCTCCAGTCAAGAAAGGTATTTGCAAGAAGAAAAAGTGGAATTTACAATATCCGAATATACCCTCTACTATACGCCCGGTACCTCACGGCGAAGGACTACCCGTTCCTGAGCCCCCACACTCATTCTCCCTGGAGTCAGAGGACGAAGAGAATGAAGGAACCTGCGAAACTTGTGAGCCTTCAACTTCACAAGACCCTGAATTTGTTTATAACTTGACATCTTCTAAACCGCACATGATAACTCAGAATGAATTAAACGACCTTATCAGAGATTTAGAACTGCCAAAGAGTAAGGCAGAGCTGTTGGGCTCCAGATTGCAGTAGTGGAATCTCCTCGCTGAAAATGTTAGTGTGTAAGTTTTGTGACCGTTAAAAAGATTTTGTCCCATTCTTCATCATGGAAGGTGACCTTGTAGCTTGCAACGACATCGATGGTCTGATGGCAGCTCTCAACATTATTCACAATCCTGATGAGTGGAGACTGTTCATTAGGGTGTGTCAATTTTGGGGGTGAAATGACTAAATTGAAAATCATGTGATTTGGTAGCAATTTAATGTAATCATTTGGCATACAAAATAATATCCTTGCTTCAAAAACAATAAAAAATAACTCCTACCTATATCAATTTTAATTAAAAAATTCCATTTTTCCATAAATTCGTAACAAAATAACAAATGTGCGCAAACATCCTATCAACATTTAAAGTGGCAATAAGATATCATTCAGAGTCTATTTGAAAGTAACCAATGCAGTCATGTCCTTTTTGCTGCGGTTCCTTGACTTCAGCATTCAGCTCGCTACTTGCGCTTTGATGTAGCCTTCTCGCCTGTCGTGACTGTAAACTTGACTAGCTGCTTCTGTGACCATTTTCACACATCTCTCCACACTCTGAGTGTGAGAAGGCCACTTTGGCACTTGCATTGGGGCCTCTAAGTTGTGTTAAATCTTTGTTTGTTATACATGTTGTCAGTGGTGGCTCCAAAACTTCCGAACTCAAGTTAACTAATTCTGACAATTTCGTGGCATTGACGTTTATCGGAGGTACCTTCCTTGTCTGAACAGAGCAGTCTCCCAGCTGGTCATCATCTAGTGATGTTCCTCTAAGCGTTAGGATGATTTCCACAGCCTCAGTTCGCTCTTTGGTACATTGGCTGCAGAGTATTGCTTGCAAAACTGCCTCTGGCCTAGCATACCAAGCGGACCTTCTCACCACAGGTAACACGATGTCCACCACTACTTTCCTTTGGGTTCTCAGTAGCTGTAATTGAAACAAGATGTGGTTGGGCCCCTCCATCCACATTGGATTAAGTTTTACATTGAACCAGTGAGGAAGATAAAACCCAATAATAAATTCAACAATCAACATCAAATTCTGTAGCATTTTGCCATTCAGTGCATGTTTGGAAACCCAAATCCTGCAGAAACGAATCGCTGTAGTTAACCAACGACTGTGACTTACGGGTCCAATCTCCAAGAGAGCCAGATTTTGAGGCAACTCTCCTGATCTGATTGCTTGAACAATACGATAAGCGTAAGATTGATCCGTGCTGAGGTCTTTGATAACTTCTTCAGACAACACTGGAAGGGGAGGGCCTACTTCGACCTTTAGAAATTTTTATTTATTTCTAATTCCGTTGCTTCATCTAGCATGTTGCCAAGGGGGCCTGACCACTCGTTGTTGCTCTTTGTAGGACCATCAAGTTCCTGGATGAGACGACGAAGAGGTAGTTCCCCTGTGTGCAAATCACATACAATCCAAACAAGCCTTCTTCCAAGTTTTTTCTCTAAATGCGTCATAACACCGCCCTGCCATCCAGTGTTCACCGCAGTTGAGTCTCCACCAACGGCCTGCAGTGAACTGTCAAGTCTTCTTTCTTGAAGCCAACATATTATTTGATCAGCAATTGCCTCTGCATGTTTCTTGCCTTCTACTTCTGCTTCAGGAACAAAGTGAAACAAATAGCGGCCACCAGGTTCGGAACACACAGAGTAGTGTTCTTCTTTGATGAGACCGGGAAACTTTCTGTCCATTCCCTCTACCTGTAGGAGAACTTTTGTGTCATCTCTTCTTCCATCAAACAAAAGGCAAGAGAGACCTTCCTCCTTCAAATCTTTTTCATGCTGATCGATATTTCCTTCATTATTTTTCTTGTGCTCTTCTTATCTTATTATGATCTATCACTAAGGATGTATCCTCTCGGCTGATGAGGCCTGCATCTATCCAAGCGACAGTGGCAATCTCTGCAGTCTCTCGTAGCCCCGTATGGTGGCGAATACTGGCAAGGGCAATGTTTGAGATGTCTTTAGTGTTGTATTTCATTCTCTTCGGCGAAGGTTCAGATGGCATTTTGGAGCTATCATCTGACGTTGCTTCTTTCTGTTCATCTGAAGAGCTTTCAAAGAAGTGAGAAACCTCTTGATAGAGCTCTTCATCTCTTTGGGTGGCTTCTTCACTCTTCTTTTTCTTCTTTTCTTCCCTCTCTCGGATTTTCTCTTTTTTCTTAGCAATAACAATCTGTGTTTTGGTTTCTGAATAATCTGCCGAACCAATCTGCATACTTCCTTGGCCTCCTGCCTTTGTTCTCTGCGCCTTTATGAAAGCCAGCTCCAAAACAGGGATCATCTTCTCACGAGGACAGCGACAATCAATGTGAGGGTGAGGTTCTCTTCTGCATGAGGGAGAACAATTGGCCTTAGAACACAACTCTATGGGACACTGGCAGTTAAAAATGTCAAGAAGAGTATCGAGTGTGTGCAGAAATTTATTTTTCTTTGCTAGTTTTCCTTTACCAAGTGATGTCTCAACTGCTTTGTGCCACAGCTTTGTTAATTTTAGCTCAATAGTTCTATACTGATTGAGTACAGGTGGTTTGAATAACACATTAGCTTTTTTCCACTGATGCAGAAGAGGGGGAATCATGTCCCTTATGAGCTCTTTCTCTGTGTAGTTCCTTCTATCCTTTGTATTTTGTTCACGAAGGAGTAACCCTAGTCTCAGCATGTCTCGCACTGTTGGTAGTTCTGATACGGGAAGCTCCTTGCCTGTACCGACTAACAGGCTCAAGTGGCATGACGACTGACCTCTTGTCTTCAATTTTGGCATCTTAGGAATATCTGAAAAGAAAGAAAAACATTTAAGTATTCTATATCAATTACAATGTTTCAAAGTTTAGTCATTCGATGTTCTAAAATTCAATAAAAAAATATTTCAGGGATTACAACATAATTAGACAGAAGAATATGATGATAATAAATAATTGTAATAATCAATAATCCATACTTACAGTTAAACTGTAATATTCGTCTAGTAGAATAACTATGAAGTAGGTACAAGAGCAATAACAGCAAACCACCGTCTATGACATCTAAGAGGCAACTGAGGACTGAGAGTGAGGGACAGTTCTATTCATGTTGTGACTTGTACATTGTACAACAACTATATGACCTTGAAAACACTCCATATGCTATCAGTGGGATAATTCTGTGACAGATGAATAGTTAATCAATTTATGTCCTATTATTTAGTAAAAGAGTCAATTTCTGAAACTTTAAGGTAAAATTGATGTAGGTAAGGGTTATTTTATTTCATTTTGGCTGGCCAATTTCAAGTTTTGACATGAAAAGACTATATTTTCACTACCAAAATTGATTTGAAAAAAGTTGACAAAATTGACACACCCTACTGTTCATTGATTCATCGAAGGTGAGTCTAAAAGCTGTTTTGTTGCATGTTGGCAACGTATTGCCATCAATTCCAGTTGGTCATGCAGTCCACATGAAGGAAACATATGACAAGATGAATTCGCAACTTTAGAACTGCATAAACTATGACAAACATCAGTGGCAGGTTTGTGGTGACTGACAAGTTGTAGACAGATCTTCGACCGCATTCCGGCTACACAAAGTATTATTCTCTTCTATGTGAATGTGATGATCGGCCTAAGACTTGAACAACAACGTAACATGATACAGTTTTGCCGGCATTTTCTCTAACTCTGCGAGGCTGCCAGGAGATTAATGATTGGCCGGCATTATCAATATTATCTCTTCATATGGTCGAATTCGACTGGACTGACGTATTGCTGTTTTCTCTGTGAATGGGATAGTCGGGCTAGGACTTTTCATTCCATCAAGAAGGATTGGCCAATCTCATATCTTAACTTATAACATATTTGTAACATGATACATTGTACATGGTATAATTCCATAACATTGTGAACAACCGCTGACGCTATTATGGACTAGGACAATATTATCTCTCTTGATGTCGAATTCGACTTGATGACGTACATACTGAATGACTATTATTATATGGACTGATGTACGTAACTTGATAATAAGTAATTATTATATATCTCTCAATTATTTTCATGACAGAAATGAGTCATAATGCTTCTCGAAGCTTCGAGAATTCTGTCTGGAGAGCATCCGGTTGCCATATAAGGATTGAGAGTCTCGCAGAGCGTCGCTTGAGTGCATATCCGGTGCATTTGTGCCCCCACGCGTATTTGCTCAGGGTAATACTAAGCCTGAGCAAATCGACAAGTAGTATGCGTGCAAAAAATATGAAACCTGGAATGTTTGGAGGGCAGAGCACCACATTCCCTCCTAGACGTAAATTATGATACACAGAGGTATTCCATCATGCATGGGATGCCGAGGACTAAAAAATTAATGTAAAGGATAATAAATAAATATAAAATAATATTAAATATGACTACAAGTAACCTAACCTAATAGGAGTGACTTAACGGAGATGTTGTTAGTAACATAACGACGATATTAATAGTGACCTAACGACGATGTTAATAATATATATACAAATACTTACTATTGTAGACAATCCTGATTCGCTTAGCTGTTCATTAATTCATCGAAGTTGAGTCTAAAAGCTGTTTTGTTGAATGTTGGCAACGTATTGCCATCAATTCCAGTTGGTCATGCAGTCCACATGAAGGAAACATATGACAACATGAAGCAACTTTTGAACTGCGTAAACTATGACAAACATCAGTGGCAGGTTTGTGGTGACTTGAAAGTTGTTGCTATCGTGCTTGGACTGCAGCCGGGCTACACTAAGTATTGCTGTTTTCTGTGTGAATGGGATAGTCGGGCTAGGACTTCTCATTACATCAAGAAGGATTGGCCACTCCGACACTCATTGGAACCTGGAACAAAAAATGTTCAGTATTTTCCACTTGTAGAATCGAGCAAGATTTTGTTACCACCCTTACACATCAAACTGGGTGTCATGAAAAATTTTGTTAAGGCTATGGATAAAACGGGGGCAGCTTTTAAGTACCTCGGTGGTAAATTCCCAAAGCTCAGTGAAGCAAAAATCAAGGAGGGTGTATTTGTTGGTCCACAGATCTGCGAGCTTCTTAGAGATGAGGAGTTCGACCGTATCCTAGGTGGTGAGAAGACAGCGTGGAATGCTTTCCGGTTAGTAGCAACCAATTTTCTCGGAAATACCAAAGCTGACAATTACAGGGAGCTGGTGGAAAACCTGCTGTTGTCCTATCAAAAAATGGGCTGCAATATGTCTTTAAAGATACATTTCCTCCATTCGCACCTGGAATTTTTTCCGGCCAACTGCAGAGCAGTCAGCGATGAACATGGTGAACATTTCCACGAGGATATCTCAGCGATGGAGAAAAGTTACCAGAGGAAATGGAGTCCATCATTGTTAGCAGACTACTGCTGGACAATAACAAGAGATGCTCCAGAAGTTGAGTACAAGAGACAAGCAAAGAAGCGACGGGTTGAATCAATATAAGTGACTGCATTATATAGGTATGTTACTAATATATAGTATACATATACAGGGTGTTTCTAAAGTAACCATCTATTTTGCGAAATAATATGAATTATAAAAAAAACACCTTTAAAACATGAATAATATATATATATATATATATATATATATATATATATATATTTGTAAGCTCGGCACACATTGTTGCTCTTCGTGGATAATCTTCTTCTTGTTAGTTGTGGAACATTTGAATGTGGTATGGCTTTTTCTTTAAATCATAACGTAGAATTCTGTAAACCGTTGTTTGTGGAATTTCTAATCTGTGGGATGCCCTCCGAATCGATAATTGTGGATCCTCTTCGAATGCTTCTTGAACAGATTCGATTCTTTCGTGAGATCTTCTTGGCCGTCCAGATCTACGCTCGTCATGCACAGATCCAGTCCTCATAAATTTGTTTACTAATTCGCGAATAGCCTGGTCTCTAGGGCCTGTTTTACGAAACCTTCTCTCAAACTTTTCTCTAATTTCATTGCACTTCATGCCTTTTATCCTGCATGTTACTACATAAACCCGTTCTTGCACATTCATCATCAATGATATGGGTCTGAAAATAAAATAAAATAATTAACAAAAAATCGTGTAAAGCAATTGAAATATTATAAATACATGAATTTTGTATAACAATGCACATACCATTATGCCAATATAACAATTGTTTAAAATCCCTCTATTTCACCAAAATAGATGGTTACTTTAGAAACACCCTGTATACAAAATGTGTAACTTAAATTTTCTTGGAAACTGTAGCCAATCGACTGTTTTTATGGTCATATTCGTTTTCAGCACCCCAAAATCCATAACAGGAAACACATTTTATCTCCGAAGCACAAACTTTTTCAAAATTTGTAGACCAGTGTAATTTGCGTTTAGTCCTGCATTTTGAAGGCGGGTTCTGACAGTAGCTTTTTCTCACGGTTCTGATATGTGTCTAAAAAACGCGCAGTTGACATCGTTCGTTTTAGGAGGTCATTAATTCAAAGATAATCGATTTCTGGTATTTAAATTAATCCCATTCCCTGGCTTCCTTTAAATTTAAGTTTATTTGGCTGTTGCTTTTATAAAAATCATGGCTGAATTGGCATATCTTAATCAGACTCGTAAATATTTAAGAGCCCAGGTAACTAAAAAGTGTAATTACATTAAAGATAACACTGATTCTCTATCTAGAGATGAAAAACTGGTTTTCATTAATAAATTAACATCAATGAAGGATGATCTTAAAGTTTTAGATCAAAAAATTACTGCAGCTATCTGGACAGAGGATAAAAGTGATGCAGATTTCGCGAAAATTTACGAGGTTTGTGAAAGCTATGAAAATACTTTGTTAACGACAGTTGTCATGTTAGAGAAGGAAGAAAGGGATAGATCTGATCAGGGAAATAGGAATGAAAGTGGAACTAGTTCATTTTTTGAGGGACTAAGAATGCCTAATAAGCTTAAGTTGCGAGAAATACCATTGCCAGAGTATAGTCACTCAGAGGGAGAAAGCTTAGAAAAGTTTTTTGTAAATTTTGAAAGCATAATAGAGAAGTACGAACTTTCCAGTTATGAGAAATTCATTTTTTTATGTAATCAGTTAAGAAAAGCTCCGCGAACTCTCACTGAATCGTTGGAAGCTACAAATCAATCTTACGAAAGCGCCAAAGAACTATTAAGTCAAGCGTTTACCTCCACGTCTATACGAAATTTTGAAGTTCTCAAAAGACTGTCAGAATTAAGAATGACGTATGAGAGTGATCCATATGATTACATTAGTAGCATGAGAACGATTGCAGAATCATTTCAATCTTTAAAAATTGATATTGATACAGTACTGCAATTTTTCTTTTGCTCAGGAATGAACGAAAGTTTTAGAAGTCAACTTGTTAGCATAACAAATAAAACTAAACCACCTCTAAAAGAAATTAATAATATTTTTGTGGCTACAGAAAGATACACCTTAGCTTGTAAGAGGTATAAAGAATCAGAGATCAAAAGGAGACGGTAATCTTATAGTAAAAAGTGCTAGCCATAAGTCCACTACTAACCTTGCTGCGAGTGTTAATTATAGTAAAACAGGAAGTGTTAAACCCTGTACTCTTTGTTCCACGAATAATGCAAAGGCAGAACACCCTATTAATAAATGTTTAGTTTATAATACACCTCGGGCAAAGGTTGATAGATTAGAAGAAATTCGAGCTTGTGCTAAGTGTGGAAATCTTCACCCTACCAAAAAATGTTATTTTAGGTTTAACAGAAAATGCCAAAAATGTCATTTTTCTTTTTTGTGCGTCTCACTTGGTGACACAGAAATAAGGAAAATGAATGTTAATAATCCTCCTTCCACATAGAAAAAGAAAGTTACCCCCGTCATGTCACATTTTCAAAATTCCAAGCGTTCAGTACCCAATGAGAATGTTACGATCAATAGTGGCGTGATCTGGTGTGAAGAATCGATGCATTCTAATACAGGTGGGGATTCCATTCTTCCTACTTTTGCCTGTTTGATTGGTGGTAGGCAAATTAGGGTTCTGCAAGACAGTGGTTGTCAGTCGAATTTCATACTAGAGTCGATAGCCAATGAAAATAATTTCAAAACAATTAAATCTAACATTTCCTTAACCATAAATGGATTTAACGCTTCTAAGCATTATAAAACTAAAATAGTAGAGGCAAAGATTGGGGACAAAATGTTCAAGTTGGAGGCTATATGTGTACCTAGAATTAACACAGGTTTGGAATTGCCTGGAGTGAAACAAGTTGTTGACAGTTTCCTCGAAAAGGGTTACGAATTAGCAGACAAGGAACTTCTTCATTTAGAGTCAGAATTATTAAATGATGCCAAAGTAATTCTGGGTTCAGAGTCGATGCATTGCTTGAAAAGCTCAACAAATACTTTTGGGGGACAAAATCCTTCTGCCTATCTACAGACCCCTGTTGGTATAATGTTGGTGGGAAAAATATCTACGATAATTAATAACCTTCAATACCTGCCAGAATTTTCGGGAAGTAATGAAGGTATATCGGTTACAACGGCTAACAGGGTGGATTCAGTGGGGCTTACGAAAGAAAGAAATAAGGGAATTGTTAATTGGCCTCGGACAGATGCTGAGTACATTTCAGTATCCCCAATTAAGGCAGATGAATTAAAGAATGAAAAAATTTCTGCCTGCGAATATTTCACTAAAATTGCCAAAACACTAATCGAGACAATGAAAATAATGAGCAGTATATTCTCAAGTTAGAACCAGAAGAGAGGCAAGAGTTAGATGTAAACAATAATTCTGCATGCGTCATTTTAGACGAAAAGAATGAAGTAATAGAGTCAGAGTTAGAAAGGGCCACAAGTGAAGTTTTAAATCAACAGTTTTCACAGGTTTCAAATTATGATACACCGCTTTCAGAAGAATAAGAAACAGAGCTAAACACTAAACTAGTTAAGTTTGTTTTAGAGAGCTCCAGTAGGGACGAAACGGGAAGAGTCGTCATGCCGCTCATGTGGAATAATAAAATAAGCCATTTGTTGGGAAATAATTTTAATTTATCAAAGCAAATCTTAAAGGCGAATCACCGTAAGCTTTCTAAAACCCTAGTATCCTTATGTTGACCCTGTTCAAGATTATGATGCTTGACACAGAACCTGATGGGGAGCGAGTTATTGAATTGAAACGTTCACTGTTCAACTTGTTTTACATGGACAATGAGGCTTGTTCAGCAAATGACTCGAGTCACCTAAAATTAGCCTACTCAAAGTTAGAAAGTATATTTTCTCCTTATCAATTTGCTCTGCAGCAATATGTGACCAATGATCAAGAACTACAAAATGAAATCGACCAAAAATTAAATACGAAAACTCCTTCGGAAGTTAAGTTATTGGGGTTGCAGTGGGATAGAAGGATGTTCTTAAGACTAGTCCCTTAAGTTTAGATGTATCGGCCACTAAAAGGCTAATTCTGAAGTCTTTAAATTCAAATTTTGATTTATTTAACTTCTGCGGTCCCATTCTAAACCGGGCGCGACTATTTCTTCATAAGTTGCAATGAAATAAATCGTTGGGATGGGACGAGATTTTGCCTCAGTCACGTACATCAGAATGATCTAAAATTGCCAAACAGGTTAACTCCAGTCCAAATATAGAAATTCCCAGATTCGTCGGTAAAAGTGAAAATAGCTACAACATTATAGCCTTCACTGATAGCAGTAAACTACTATATGGCGCTGTTGTCTATATCCAAGAAATAGAAACTAACCAAGTGACCTTTTTGCTCGCAAAAAAAACCGGGTAGTCAGTGGGAAGCTAATGGAGAAGACTATTCCTGTCTTAGAATTCCAAGCTATCTGCTTAGGAGTCAGTACAGTAATTCCGACCAAAATTAAGGGACTGCTACTTTACACAGACAGCATGGTTTCTTTGAGTTGGATTAATTCATATGTTCACAATTTTGCCAAAATGCAAAAGCGTAGCGTATTCGTAATGAATAGGCTCCACACAATAGCACAGGAATATCAAGCTTTCCCAATTCAATTTAGCTTTGTATCTGGATTTCAAAACCCTGCGGACTGTGTGAACAGAGCCTTGTCTCATAAACAACTCATGAAAACAAACTATTTGATTGGACCAAAGTTCATAGGCAGTAATCTAGATACACTTAGTCGATCAGATTCATTTATCGTACGGGTGCCAAATCCCGAAGTATCTGCTGTGGATGAGGTCCCGGAGCTTTATTTCATCACCATTCAGATTCAGGTGAGGGTGGAAGGGGAACCCAGTGAATACGGGATAAAACATTTAGTCCATTTGGACAGATGTTCAAGTTTTCATCGATTGACATTTATTCACAGATTGGTTCTGAAATTTATCAACAATTTAAAGCTAAAGCTAAAAGGAAAAGAATAGAGATAAATATGATTACTTGCAGAGTTATGACTGTACCAAAGACAATCTTTATCTTATTGCTTGCCATCAGATTCTTTCCACTGATCAGAAAATTCATTTCAAAGAAATTTTTGACTACTTTTGCAGAAAAATTGGGGTTAAAAATATGCCTAACATAGTTAGCCAATTGAATATCTTTCCCTCTAAAGAGGGCCCTTTAAGAGTGAAAAGTAAATGTGGAAGATGGAAGAATGAAGAATGCTATTTTCCAATTCTTCTTGCAAAAGAAAGCCAGCTGACCAGAATGATCATAATTGACTTGCATGTGAGATATGCCCATGCTGGTTGTTACTCGTTACTGGCGGAGCTTCGACGCCAATTTTGGGTGGTACACTACTATTCAGTGGTACGTAAGATTTTGAGAGAATGCGTAACCTATAGGAGGTTCAAAGAACGCCCGATCAAATTAAATCAAAGCCCATATAAAGATTACAGACTTGACCCTCCTTCCATTCCTTACAGATACATCTTCGTTGATTATATAGGTCCTTATTACGTAAAGTGGGAAGGAAAAAAGACGAAGACTTGGATACTTTGCATTACGTCTCTTTGGAGCAGGGCCGTAAATTTAAAATTATGCCTGAAAGCGGACGTTAAAGATTTCCTAAAAGCATTTCAATTGCATATATTTGAGTATGGGGTACCAGAGCTGTGTGTCAGATCAAGGTTCTCAAATCATAGCGGGAGCAAACGTTATAACTAATTTTCTCAACGATCCGGACACACTGGACTATTTCGAAGAAAAAGACATTAAGCCTTTAAGGTTTGAGCAATACTGTAAGGGGTGTAACGAGTTAGGATCTCTTGTGGAAAGCTGCGTAAAATTAACAAAAAGGTTAATTCATGGCGCTATTAAGAACTTAGTCCTTGAATATCTAGACTTTCATTTCATTGTCTGCCATACATACTGGCCATCTAATAAATCGCAGGCCCATTGCGTTCAAAGAATCTGATGAAATCCCTTCCCCGATCACCCCAGAAAACTAATCAGGGGTTTTGATCTTTTGTCAATGAATATAGTTCCGGGGCTTCAACTCGTACCGGACTCTGACGATTATTCATACCATCCTTCAACTCAGTCCCCAACTAGCACTATTAAAGACAACAATTTGAAACTAATTAAAACTCGCGAAAGGTTAATTGATCTGTACCATGATGAATTTTTAAAGCAGTTAGTTGACCAAGCAGTTGATCGGAAAGATCGGTATAAGCCAGTTTCTCATACTCAATTGAAAATAGGTGACATAGTATTAATTAAAGAAAAGCTTTTAAAGCGAAGTTCATATCTTATGGCCATTGTGAAAGATTTACAAGTTAATATTTTGGGAGAAGTAAGGGAGCCACAGTTATGAAGGGAAACTCACGGGAACTGGTTCTTCGGCATGTTTCCTCTCTAATTTTACTATTGAGAAATGATGAACCTCCTGAAACAGATGATTTGGAGTTTACCCAAGCGGAGAACCCTGACGGAGGACAAGTGTTCAATCCGATTGGTCCCCCAAAGAAACGAGCGTCAGTTGACAAAAGAAGGGCAGCCATAAAAGCCCAAAGTAGGATTCGAACCCTAGCTGAAGATGATTTAATATAGTTGCTACCCATAGGGAATGTATATTGTACTGTATATATTATTTCTAGCGTTAAGAAATTTGTTGAAATTCAAATTTCGTTGGGGGTGTGTACATAATTCTTACGTTGTGAGAATTAAGAAAACCTATTTCTTTCTAGAAATTAGTCCATTAACCCTGTACGAGTTTGAATTTCGACTATATTTGTAATTGGATTGCTCATTTTAAAAGTTTGAGTGATCGCCAAATAAGGGAATTAAAACCCATTTCAAAAGGGTTCAACCCTCTTCTATGTATTTAATTTGTACGGTATGTGTTCCTTGTTCAATGTCTTTCCACATGTTTTTTAGTTAAAATTTTCAAAACAATTCAATTCATAACAAATGATTTGAATTGTCACTGAAAACTATTGGTCACGCTTAGTATTATTTGCATTACAATATTGGAACCGATTGAACAAACGAACGAACATGCCACCCATAAAAACTAAGACTCCCCGCGAGGGAGGGGGGAGAGTTTTTTCGACTCATCCTCAGAAACGGCAAGAAGAGGCCAGAAAAATTTCTCATCGCCCACCGGCTACCGTCCATCTTTCTTCACTCTAAACTTAAGACCGGTGCGATTAACCATATTATGAAGCTTTGAAAAGCTTCCTTGCCGCCCAAAAAGTCGACTAAGATCAAGGCTAACAGAGGAGCCCCTGCGAGAATGATTCCCTTAAAGGAGGTACATTCACGGTTGAAAAGGCGCGTCAATTTGTGAATTTCTTAAGGGTCGCCAATTAGTTGAAACTAATTTTATTATTCCTGTTCGCGGTCGATGTAAGTATAAAGTTTGTAGGATCTCTGTAAATGTTGTTATAACTACGACTATTGTGTCAAGTTTATATTTAAAATTATGCTAAAATTTGCATTTGTCATCAGTGAGAGAAAATTTTGATCGTTCAAGTATAATCAACACCAGTGTTAATTTAAAAACTTGAGTGATCACCAATTAAGACGAAATTACATCAAATTAATATTTATATTACAACTCTTGATGATACCTTTAAAAGGAATTTAAACGATACAATTATCCGGCAGAGTCTTATGAATGGTTTGGACTTGACGGGGAAGTAAGGTTGGAGGTCACTAAGCGGGAAATCGAGCGTCACTTTACGGTTTAGTAAAGCGAGATCTCGTTGAGGATCCAAGGCCAACAGCTCCAATCTCATTGGAAGACGGAAATCCACCTGTAGTAGTTTAACTACCGTGGTAACTTGTAATAGTAAATTAATGTTAAAGTTTTCGTTCTCATTTTCCCTCCGAAATTTCCCTCCGAAAAACATTTGGAAAGACATTAACAAGGAACACATACCATACAAATTAAATACATAGAAGAGGGTTGAACCCTTTTGAAATGGGTTTTAATTCGCTTATTTGGCGATCACTCAAACTTTTAAAATGAGCAATCCAATTACAAATATAAAGTCGAAATTCAAACTTGTACAGGGTTAATGGACTAATTTCTAGAAAGAAATAGGTTTTCTTAATTCTCACAATGTGAGAATTATGTACAAGAGCAATGCGGGCTTTCGTGGCTCAAACGATGTAATGGACTACGTCATAGGACTAAACTGCGTAAAGGCGCACATACACCGCGAAGTGAAAGAAGCATCACGTGCAGAAGAGAAACAACGGGTGTGGGTTGTGAATTTGTTGACGAATGGTGTGACAAGCGGTATTATGTCATGTTACATCACACCCAGTACGCATACCCTGCGTCTGAGAATATAAATCTTGTTATCATGGACAGCCTAAAATATTTTTATCATTACGTTCATATATATCATGATGAGGTTCGCAGTGAGGTTGTGGCTAAAGGCGTGTGCGAGTTTTTAATAGAGTTTAGGGATGAGTATCGCTTGTTAAGCAAAAAGGACAGATATGGACATGTTTCTCTCAAATAGAGCGCCGGACTGTTAATAAAATGTCCGTAGTTCAAGAAACGATGTTGAATACCCCTGAACGAAGATGTCTGGTGCCCATTCCTGGGAGTGGGAGTGGTAAGACATTAAAGCCGATAACACTTCTTGTATCGGAAAAATTCTGAATGTCCGGTGTAATGGGATACAAGTATCTATATGATTCTTTCATGTTGGAACAACCCCGTACACGAATCACTAACGCTTGGTATGACGCCGCACCCGTGTGGCTCGTTCTGCCACACCTCCCACCGAGCCAAACCGCACAACGGCTGCTCATATTCACCTCAGAGCTTGACCCGACTGGACTGGACGTGCGCTCCTCACATTGGAGAACCAATATACGATGTAGCTTCCGTTGAGCAGTATCATCAATATTGTATACGACGTGTCCGTGACGAAGTCAGTGCGTGTGTTCAGGCGCTGTTAATTATGTGCTTGAAACGAGTTTAAGACAATCAAACTCTGGTAAACGGAACGTAATTTATTTAAGTGTTGAGGAGATGAACAGAATCTTCGTGGCGGTTGAGAAGTGGGGTGAGGACCGTTATAAAATACCTGCAGGTGTAGGCACAAGAAGAGAGCAGATTAACGATGCACCCTCATACGCTGTTATTTGTACGTTGTGTATAAATCGAGACCAGCCATGCATTGATATACGGTTGATGTGGAGGAATGCAGCTGATAATAACGTCCTCGTCCCAACGCGAAACCGTTTCATTCTCGACAAAATGTTTGAGATCGTCGGTTTCCGCAAGCTAAAGCCTATAATCAGACCCGCGTGTTGCCGATATGCTTTATTTTGACAAGGGTCCTTGAATACTCACACCGCTCTGCTCGACGTGTTTACCGAGTGTAGGACTGAACAAGGCGAGAAAGGATTGGAACTGGATGCGTATTTAAAAGGTATAGACTCTTCGAGATATCTTGAACTTTGGAATAAAGGACTTGAGCGGTACAGGGCTGAGCTCACCTACACTATTCACTCTGAAGAGCTATTTCTTTTTTATAATGGGCAGCTGTCGGCACGATTTAGATTTCTTCACAGCGCATATCGATAGAGTTCACGGTTGAAAAGCTCGGATTGGAAAGAATAAACTCTCCTTTGGAAAGGAGTGTTTATAAACATGAATTTAATAATGATGTGGCAAACGATGCCCTCTTTGTGCGTGCTTTTGAATGTATTCTCTTACCGTGTTTAAAGAGTGATAACTTGACAACCAATTGTAAAGTGGGTACAAAAATAGTGTTAAACGATCTGAATGCCCTTTACATTGAATATAGACACCCGTGTACTTTGAGTGGTGAAATACAGGAATACCTCAAAATTCGTCGTTTCGAATTTCGTCGTTTCACAGATTCGTCGTCAATCTTTTATTACCTATAGTTTCGCAATCCGTCGTCCATATTCGCAGATTCGTCGTTTTTTGAAAAAATGTAAAAAAAAAAACCGATCGAAATTGACGAAATTCAACTGTTTACCAACGCAATATACATTATATTTTGCCGAAAAACGAGTGGAATTTAATTAATTAATCTGTTTAATAACATAATACAGTAAAATGTTTTCTCATTGAAACATGTTATAATCTACCTCGAATTTCGTCGTGTTATTCCGGAACGAATTAACGCCGAATTTTGAGGTATTCCTGTAATGTTAAATCGTATTTATTGCATAGTACAAAGCAACGAAGATTTAACTGTCGACTCGATCACATGCGGGTTTAGTATTTTAATTAAGCGCAGTAGAACATAACGCGATTATATTTTGATATATATATATATATATAATATATATCTATATGCGCCTCGGTGGTGTAGTGGTTAGCGTTGCTGACTACGAATCCATCTGCCCCGGGTTCGAGACCCTACGGCAGCCGGCGCGCAGCAAAACCCAGCTGTTCATCCTTCCACACAATAAAGAAAGTGGTTGGTAGATAAATGGGTACCCTAGGTGGCCTAGTGGTTAAAACGCTGGGCTGCTGATGGGGCGTGGTTCGGATTCCACGTTAAACTGTAGGTCTAAGGTGGAGTGAAAAGCTTAACCTTCGTCAGAATGAACAATTCGGGCGGAAGCTAACCAAAGGTTAAACCAAAGTTTAAAGGTTATATATATATATATATATATATATATATATATATATATATATAACATGGCAATATAATTTTTTTCCTGCAAAATATTTAATTGGTAAAATAAAAAAAATTAAAAAAAATTTCACCCCATGGAAAGGGGTGAAAACGAACCATGCTTGGGGTGAAAAAAAAAATAGCATTAACTCTGGTATATGGTCCTCAAAACATACAATATGGGTGTCAATGGAATTACAGATATAATAAACCCTCTGTTGCATAACCCCTTTGCAACATTGAACAACATTTGCAATTGCATTTCAACATTCCTGCACTCTCCCATTTTGCGCCCATACTAATACATAAAACATATGTTCTTTTTAACTCCCTCCCCTCTCCCCCTTTGCAGCATTGATTTGTTGCATAACCCTTCCCCCCTTTGCAGCACTGATGTTGCATAAGCCTTGCAACATTGATGTTGCATAACCCCCTTCATTGCATACCCCTACCCTCATTTGTTGCATAACCCCTTTGCAACATTGAACATTTGCAATTGCATTTCAACATTCCTGCACTCTCCCATTTTTCGCCCATACTACTACATAAAACATAGGTTCTTTTTAACCCCAAAGAGGCTTCAACTGCATGGGGTTAAAAAAAACAGCTTCACAAGGCTTATGCCAAAGACTGTTTTATTTCTCCTCATGCATTACAAGATACACATCTTCACACTTTTCAACGTAAGTATAAATATTCTACAGTGAAAAATAATTCAGTGCCAAGCAAATAAAAAATAAATGCAAAAAAGTTTTCTTTACATATTTTTGACACTTTTTTTTCCGGTGCTCATTTCTTGGGAATGAACAAACAAAGACATCATTTTACCAACACTTTTGAAGGATATAGTGGGCTACCTGAAAAAAATTTCTTAAAAATTTTATTTATATTAAAAATTATTTTAAGGGGCCTGTTCGTTTTCACCCCGACATACCCTATGTTTTTTTTCACCCCAGATGACTATAATCCATGTATTGGAATTCTTCTGCACTAATATTTTGAAGTTTATACTATTATTTTGAATAGAATAGAATAGAATAAAATAGAATAGAATAACCTTTATTAATAATAAAATAAATACAGTAGTCTTTTTACAACTTACAATTTTTACAATGACATAAATAATTGTGAAGCTCGACTATTTATTTTTTTATTTTTTTATTTGGCCCTTAAGCTTTAGGCTTTACTGGGCTCTCATTAAAAATAAGCAGCTAGCCGTTATAAATTAATAATAATAAAATAAATAAATAAGTAAATAAGTATTATTAATAGTTAAAGCCTGTATTTCAATATTAAACAATATTAATGGACAATATAAAACATTATTAGTGGACATTAATCCAAGATTTTTGTTAGTATCCCATTATTAATCGGGATTTTAACTGGTTTTAAACAAATTTACATTCGCAATATTTTTTATATCGGCATGCAAGTCATTCCATAGTTTCAATCCAATAAAAATGGGTAGTTTTTGAAATGAAGACAATTTAAATTGAGGTATAACAATCTTTGATCTATTTCTGGTCTGATACGGGTGGATTTCTTGATGAGTTACAAAATATCTATTTACCCATTGCAAATTAATGATTTTGCTCTTACACTTGTAAATAAAAAATAAATGTGCCAGTTTGGTTATATCATTGAGCTTTAGTAGGTTTAGCTCTTTAAATAATGCACTAGAGTGATCAAGGAAAATCAGCATCAGATAATAACCTTATTGCTCGTTTTTGGATGACAAAGATACCATTTAATGCGTTGTTAGCGGAGTTTCCCCAAACAAGGGTGCAGTATGTTATATAAGGAAGAACAAGAGTATGATAAAGAGTCAATAAAACTTGTTTAGGGACTACATTTCTAAGTTTAAACATTATAGCAACGCTCCTTGAAATCTTTTTCACGATATAATTTACATGATCACTCCATTGCAAATTCTTATCTAGCATTACACCAAGAAATTTTGTTACAGTACACTCCTTTATGGTGATTTCATTAACATTGAGTTCATCAAGATATACATTTCTTTTATTAGTAAAAATCATGAAATTTGTTTTACTGGTATTTAGGAAGAGTTTATTCGTGGTCAACCATTTCATTACACTGATGAATTCTGAATGAAATATATTCTTAGCTGTATTAACATCTTTGCAAGAAAAGGAGAGAGTTGTATCATCTACAAACATTATGAAGTTCAGTATATCAGATGAACGTGGAAGGTCATTTATATATAATAAAAATAACAGTGGACCCAGCACTGAGCCCTGTGGCACACCATGTTTGACAAGCGCTTTAGTGGAGCAAACTTTATTTACTGATACAAAATTAAATCTATCGGACAAATAACTTTTAAACCAATCACTGATTGCCCCTCTAAAGCCGTAACAATACAATTTATTAAGTAGAATATTATGGTCTATTACATCAAACGCCTTACTCAAATCCATAAATATTGACATCATTATTTCTTTGTTCTCCTTAGCTATATTTACATTTTCCATAAGATTTAAAATAGCCATTTCCGTTGTTCTATTATTACGGAAGCTATATTGATTTGGAGATAATAAATTGTAAGAGTCTAAATATCGCTGCATTCTACTTTTTACAATTTTTTCGAAAACTTTGCTGAACACAGATAATGAACACACCGGCCTGTAATTTGTTGCTAGTGTAGGATCACCCCCTTTAAAAAGGGGTGTTATACAACCAGTTTTTAGCATTGATGGGAATATTCCTTTGGAAATACTGTGATTGATAATTTTAGCCAAAGTTACAGATATCTTATCTTTAACAAGTTTCAATATAGGTACAGGAATGTTATGAATGTTATTTTTTGTATTTTTTAATTTACCAATAATATTCTGGACCTCAGTAGGGGTAGCAGGAACAAAAGAAAATGAATTTAGTGGGCTGGGTGGCATATATTCTAGAGGTGAGTGATCATTATTTATTAATTGTGAGCGAAGCTTATCCGCTATTGAAGTAAAATGTGCATTTAAAGAGTCTGCAATAGCAGTATCATCAGTGATTTCTTTATTATCAACATTTAATTTCTCTATGGGATTTTTCTTAATTTGTTTTCCGAGAAGATTGTTTATGGTTGTCCAAGTGTTTTTCATGTCTCCTTTATGTTTGGAAAATTGATTGTTATAATAGTTATATTTTGCAATTTTGATTATTTTAGTTAATTTAGTTAGTTTATATATAAGTGTGTAGATGCGCGTACATATATTGAACATGTATATAAATTTCTACTGTACTATTATTATTATTCAAGAATGTATATACTGTATGTACATATATTCTTCGCTTAAAGTGTGTATATTGGATGTATATAGATTTCTTCTATTATTATTTTGATTGTATATTTACCTCCCATATATAGGTTTCTTCTTCTTCTATTATTATTTTGATTGTACATTTACCTCGCATATATTTCGAATAAGTGTATATTAAGTAATTGATTCCATGTTAAATAACTCGACTAAATAAACAGAATGACGTATTTGTGTTTTATTATTCAAAGCATATGATATTATTTGATTATTCTACCCTAAAATTAACGGCACTACAAAAGTTATATATATTTGCATTGATTTCTAAGACGACTGGAACTGGCAAGAACTTCATTATATGGAGAACATCATCTCTCTCCATTAGATATATACAAATTAAATAAATAGAGCAATCTGGCAACTATTCTTATGGACTGCATCGATAAATAAATAAATAAATAAATAATATATATATGCTCCTTCTAAACACACTAACCTTCTTTCTTTTTGGCAGAACATCTATTCCATTAATATATATATATATATATACGCCTTCTGATTATGCCTTCTAAACCAGATAAAGCTAACTGGCTGATTAAGACTTCTAAGCCAACTGAGGCTGCCAAGAGCGTTAGTATGCGACGAGATATGCCTGCGAAAAGATCTCTCCTCCTCTCTCTCTCTCTCTCTCAGGCTACCTTCTTGGTTCAGGTTAGGGAACCCCTTTTGGGGGGAGGTCATTCTCACGGACCAACCCCCTCTCACCCCTTCATGCATCTTGGGGGCTAAACACCTCCCCTAGATTGCATACCCCCTCCCCCATGGGTGCCAACCCACCCTTGCAACATTGATGAACATTGCATTGCAATTTGCACTAACATTTTGCGGGCATACTACTCTCTTCTGTCCACAGAACTTTCTTCCAAAATGCAAATCCATCATTTTGATGAGCGTTGGAGTACTTTAAACGAACTTCTTTGCGTAATTTTCGTAGCAGAGATTTTCTTCGTGTAACTCTTCCATACAGACCATTCTTTTTCAATGTACGACGTACAGTAGAGGAATGGACATCGACCTTAGATAGTGTTAATGTTTGACAAATGTTTACAGCCACTCGTGGATTCTCAGCAGCCACTCTTTCAATCCATCTATCTGTAAGTTCTGAAATCTTGCAAGGTTGTTCACACCTTGGTAGAGTTTTCATTGTTCCAAAGCCTTTCCATTTCTTTATAACTGCCGCAACTGTCGTAAATGGAATTCGAAGTTCTTCTCCTATCTTCCTATAACTCTTTCCAAACTCGTGTGCAGCAATAACAGAACTCTTAAGATCTGTAGACAGCTATTTACCACGACGAAACATTGTCTACAATCATCAGTCTTAAAAAATGCGTAGGAGGCAAAATTTCTTAAGGATAACATAGGGATTGAATTCAAAACAATCTTTGTATTTATTGAGTGAGATGTTTTTAAAAATGTAAAAATGTTTTTGTTCAGTGTGCAGTGTTAATTTGGGAATGCTGTTCATAGGCAGATTCTTTAAAATAAATGAAAAAATAGCTACCTAGCTAGCTAGCTCTCTGTCTCTGTCTGTCTCTCTCTCGTTGCTATCACCGAGTCCTGGATTCATACTGATCGCAGGGACTACGTTGGGGAGTTCGAAATTCCCGGTATAGAATGTTTCGCAAAGACCGCACCCGTGGGGAGGGGGGTGGGGTACTAATATACGTCAGGGACACGTTGAGTCCGGTTGACTGCCAGTTCCGGTCGGAACGGGAGCTGCTTGGCGTCGATCTGAATGTGGGAGGGACGAGCTATAGGTTAATCTTGGTGTACAGACCTCCGCATCTCCTCCTCGAGGAGGATACAGCCCTGTACACCGAACTCAGTAGCCTGCTAGGGGATAGGGTGTGTGTAGTTTTAGGAGACTTCAACTGTCGCGGCATAAAGTGGGAAGACAGGACTGCTGATGCTGAAGGGAGGAGGCTAGTTGACTTTGCTGATGAGAACTTCTTCACTCAGTGGGTCAATGAGCCTACACGAGGCGAAAGCGTTCTAGACTTAATATTCACGACCGAAGACAACCTCGTCACTGGCCTCACCGTTGACGAATCGTTGGGAAGGAGTGATCACGGTCTGATAAGGTTCCGTGTGTGCTTCCCTCGGGTGAAGCGTAGTAACTCGAGAGGCAGTAAGCTCGAACTCGGGCGGGCGGACTTTGTTAGCCTCAGGGATAGCGTAGGTGAGATGAGGTTAGAGGTCGGCGGCGATGTTGAGGGAGTGTGGAGTACATTCCGGGACGAGTTTATGGTGCTGCAGTCTGCTGCCATACCCTCAAAACCGGTCACCCCTGCTTCAACGCAGCCTAAGTGGTTCAATCGTGACATCGCTTCGGCTATCCGAAATAGGAAAGTAGCGTATAGGAGAGCGAAGGCCAATCGTTCCCATGAGAACACTGAAGCGTATGTCCGCCTGTGTAGGGAAGTGAAGGCGAAGGTTAGACTAGCGAAACGTAACGAAGAACTACGGGTGGCAAGTCTCTGCAAGGGGAACCCTAAGGAGTTCTTCAGTTATGTTAATAGTAGAAAGCCCATTAGAAGCATGATAAAGGACCGAAGCGGCATTCTGCGGACCTCCGACGCGGACATCGCCAATGTGCTTAATGAGTACTTTGCGGGAGTGTTCACCAGGGAGGACACCGGCATCATCCCCGAGCCAGGCGTCAGGAACGAAGGTGCTGGCCTGGATAGTGTTCGATGTACCGCGACAGTCGTTGCCGATAGAATAGACAAACTGAGCGCGTTTAAGGTTCCTGGGCCAGACAAGTTTCTCCCCAGAGTGTTGCGGGAGGAGCGCGACCAGGTGGCTCCCCACCTGGCTACAGTCTTCAACAAATCGTTGGAGACGGGCCAGGTGCCGGGAGGGAAGCCAACGTGACCCCTATCTTTAAGAAAGGGGATCACGAAAGTCCAGGGAACTATCGTCCCATTAGTCTCACTTCAGTTGTAGGTAAATTATTAGAAGGGATAATAGCTGATAGGATCGTTGACCATTTGGATTCCTACAAGCTGCTTGGGGACTCCCAACATGGGTTTAGACGGCATAGGTCGTGTCTCACCAACTTGCTCGAGTTTTTCCACGTCATGTTGAGTGAGTATGATAAGAGTAGGGCGATTGATATATTTTATCTCGACTTTCAGAAAGCCTTTGATAAGGTACCTCACCGCCGGCTAATGGCGAAAGTGCGCGCGCTGGGTATCGGTGGGGAAGTAGGTAGGTGGATTCAAAACTGGCTGAAGAATAGGCGGCAGAGGGTTGTAATTAAAGGGGCTAGTTCGGGTTGGGCCTCGGTCACTAGTGGGGTTCCTCAGGGTTCCGTTTTGGGGCCGCTGTTGTTTATCATTTACATAAATGATATCGACGGTGGCATCGTCAGTCGGATCGCCAAATTCGCTGATGACACCAAGCTTGGGGCCAATGTTGGGACGCCCGAGGCGATAGAGCACTGCGTGCGGACTACGTAGGATAGGAGAGTGGTCCAAAAAATGGCAAATGCCGTTTAACTTGGGTAAGTGCAAGGTGATGCACATTGGCTACGCCAATCCCAAGTCGAACTACTCGATGTTGGGGAATAATATCGAGACCACTGATTTGGAAAAGGACTTGGGTGTGCTAATTAGCAGCGACCTTAAGTTTACGAAACAGTGCGTAGAGGTGGAAAAGAAAGCCCAGAAGCTGATGGGTTATATCAGGAAGCAATTTCGATTTCGGAACAAGGAGATTATGCTGTCTCTGTACAATTCTCTGGTTCGGCCTCACCTGGAGTATGCTGTGCAGTTCTGGTCGCCCACCCTCAGGAAGGATATTGAGAGGCTGGAGCGAGTGCAGGAGAAGGCCACAAAATTAATCCCTTCCGTTAGGCATATCATATGGGCTACAATCGATGCTTACGCGCCCTGAATTTGTTTTCGCTGGAAACTCGGAGGCTGCGCGGTCAACTCATCGAGGTTTTCAAGTTCTTACGCGGGTTTAACAATGTTGATTTTAGAAGTATGTTTAGTTTAAATGATAACCCAACTCGCAACAATGGTTAGAAGTTGGATTTGAAACGGTTTAGGACTAGTGTATGTGAGAATTACCTTATGTATAAGATCTGTGACACGTGGAACAGGTTACCTTCAGAAGTTGTGAACAGTTTTTCTGTGGATCACTTCAAGAAAAGGTTAGACCAAATCTTGCACACTATTTGAGGGTGTAGAAAATTTTCCCTGGCACCCGTTGCCATTGCTAGCTCCTCGGTATGGGCCGCAAGGTCTCTCTCTCTCTCTCTCTCTCTCTCTCTCTCTCTCCTCTCTCTCTCTCTCTCATTAGATTGATTTCATCGGAGGCGGACGTGCTGTGTGGTCTCTCCAGTATTTTTTTTTACACTGACAAAGTTTGATTTTATAAAATTTGTTAGATAAGTATAATTATTTACTTTATTATTGAGATTAGGTCAAGCAGTATTGCTTATTAATTAGACTTAATTTATTATTAATTGGACTTAATTTATTCCTTTTCCGGTTTTAACGAACATAATTCCGTTTTGTTTAAATTCTGTTTTTTCTGCTGAGTTTCTCTGGTAAAGTTAACGTGTAATAATTTTGCATTGTTTTAGACGGTCGTTACAGATTGCATTTTCAGACAAGTTACGTAGTAAGATTTGTATATTCGAATCTATTTCCGTTTCCGTTCTGTAACACGTGCTCTCGCAGGTCCATTTCCCGCATTCACTACTTATCCCCCACGATCCGTTGTATAAATTAAAATAACATATTATATTATTTAAAGTAACATCATTCTGCATTGTTATAAACGGCTCCTACAGATCCCATTCAGTTCCGTTTTCAATTCCATTTCCGGTCTGTAACACGTGCCACTCGTTTGCGCGTATTTATTTATTTCCATATTTCTGCATTCACCATTCCTCCCTCACTAACCAACATACTAATTAAAATAGCATTGTATTATTTAAGTTAATATCAGACTGCATTGTTACTAACGGCAACCCACAGGTTCCATTCACTTCTGTATTCAACTCAGTTTCCGGTCTGTAACACGTGTTTATTTCTGCACTCACCATTACCCCTCTAACCATTCGTTATATTAATTAAAGTAGCATATTGTATTTAAAAGTAACGTATCGTATTATTTAAAAGGAACGTATCGTATTTTTTAAAGTAATATATTGTATTATTTACAGTAATATATCGTAACGTATCGTATTACACTGTATAACACTGATTCTGCTTATATAGAATTTTTTATGTTTTTATATGCATTTGTGGGCTCTGAGTCCAAATCTGGCCTTGGTTTGTGTGTATCTTCAATGGTTTCAGAGATAATTCATTTTTCATGTTTTACCAGTATAATGTTGTTATGGGCGCAGCAATATCAGAATAATCAAGAATTGTTGAGAACAATCCGGATATTCGTTGACAGTTTCTTGCTCTAGAAATTGCCCGAAACTTCTACTGTGCTATATAAAGAAGAGCGCAGAGTCTGAGAAGTCAGTAAGTGTGAGCACACAAAGAAAGCAGGTTGTTTGTCTGATGGTTACCAGCACTGAGGTACTGTGTTTCTGTGCTTCTCTGTGCTGACGATTTGAGTGTTATCGATCCTTTTTTATTGCGAACATTATTTCAGTGTTGTGAATACATCTTTTTTCTGGAATCTGTAATCTGTTGCAGATTTAATAACTCTTCTCTCTATATCTGCAGGTTATGATTAATATAGTACAGTTTGGTAAAAAGAATGGCAACTAGAGCTTGTAAACACTCGCCGGATATATTCTGCAACGTTTGTGGGTATTACATAGGCCCCAAGCAAGTATCGCACAAGATTGAAGGCACCAAGTTCTGGATCGCGTATCGGCTCTATTTTGGTATGCCTATGGGTGACCAAGATAAACCCTGGGCACCCAATGTGATATGTGGAAGCTGCCGCTCCACACTTGAAGGGTGGCTGCGGGGAGTACGCAAGGCAATGCCCTTTGCGGTACCCAGAATATGGAAAGAACCAAAGAGCCACCACGACGATTGCTACTACTGCATGGTGGATGTTTCTAAGTACAGGAAAGTTAAAGGAAGGCAGACTCTTCAGTATCTAAGCATAGCGTCGTCCATAGCTCCTGTACCACATGGCGAAGGTCTTCCAATACCACGTCCACCAGAACAGGTATCTATCCATTACTTTACCTTCTGTATTTCCAGACTGTGGGTCATTATGTGTTGATTTTTCTTAGTGTTGATGCTCTTCTACATATATAGCTATGCCTATATTTTGTTTCTTTGCTTTGCAGGTTGAAAATGAGGATGCAGCTAGGTCATCTGAGATGTCGGCTGGTGAGGACAGTCATGATGAAGAATATACAGTAACTTTCAGTACAAACCCTCACTTTCCAAATCAGAGGGAATTGGACGACTTAATTAGAGATTTGGGTCTGACGAAATCAGGGTCTGGGCTTCTGACCTCCAGACTCAAAGAGTGGAATTTGCTTGGAGAAGACTGCAAGAGCACTGTATACCGAAAGCGGCATGAAGAGTTTGCAAGGTTCTACGATATGAATGGCTCTCTCTGTTATTGCAGCGAGGTTAATGGTCTATTCACAGCTATTGGGTTAACACATATACCCTCAGAGTGGCGCCTGTTTATTGACAGTTCAACTCGGAGTTTAAAAGCTGTTCTACTCCACAATGGGAACAAATATCCATCTATACCAGTTACACATTCTGTTCAAATGAAAGAGGACTATGAAAATGTCAAACAACTGCTCACTCAAATCAGGTATGAACAATATAACTGGGACGTGTGTGGTGATTTCAAAATGATTGGTTTCCTGTTAGGTTTACAAGGAGGGTTTACTAAATATTCATGTTTTCTTTGCCTGTGGGATAGCAGGGCTTCAACTGACCACTATAAAACAGTTCAGTGGCCTCCACGTGAAGGACTGCAACCAGGAAGTACAATGTATTCAGGGAACCTCTTGTGAAGCCTGACATAGTTCTGCTACCACCCTCCATATTAAGTTGGGTCTAATTAAGCAGTTTGTAACTGCGTTAGATTTTGGTGGGGAAGTTTTCCAACAGATTCGGGTCATGTTCCCTAAACTCTCTGAGGCCAAAGTCAAGGCTGGCATCTTTGTAGGACCACAAGTCAAGGCGCTGTTGAATTCAAAGAACCTTGAAGCCAAGATGACTCCGATCGAAAAAGAGGCTTGGTGTGCTTTCCGTGATGTGGTTCGTGGGTTTTTAGGCAACCATAAAGCACCAAACTATAAGGAGTTAGTGTCAAACTTGATTAAGTGCTATGGCAAAATGGGGTGCCGTATGTCTTTAAAATTACACTATCTGCATTCACATCTAGACTTTTTTCGTGATAACCTGGGCGATGTGAGTGAAGAACATGGCGAAAGATTCCATCAAGATATTCAAACGATGGAGAAAAGGTACCAGGGCCATTGGGATGCTTCCATGATGGGAGAATACGTATGGTCGTTGATCAGAAAGGATAAGAATGTTCATACGCGGAAGTCGCGTTCTTCAGTGCATTTTTAAGGAACGCACACTGCATAACGAGGCTTGTTATTCTTTATCGGTTCTCCTCATGATATATATTATATCCTTTGCACCATTTTGGGTTTGTCAAACAATTTTGGCTCAATAAACATTAATTTCCAATAGTGTTTTTATTTTCAGAAAATATTTGTTAGCCTTCTTTATATACAGGGTGTACATAAAGTCAGGATTTATTTTTGTGAAGCACTTGGAAATTATATGGAATTCAATCATAAAATGATAAAGTGGTAACATTTATTAAATAATTAAGAGTAGGATTCGACGTGACGCCCATCAGTATCCCTGCACAGCTCAAATCGTTCCGCAGCATTTCTAAACACATTCTGGAGCATTTGCGGGGTTATGTTATCTGCAGCAGTTCGTATACGTGTACGTAAGTTTTCAAAACTCGTAATCTTCGTCTGATAGACATGCGATTTGATAAAGCCCCATGCAAAGAAATCTAAAGGGGTTAAATCTGGTGATCTCGCGCCAAGGTCTGTTGCTTCCGCGTCGATCCAGCGATTTGGAAAAACGTCCATTTAGATAATCCTGAACAATTTTGGCATAGTGACAAGGAGCACCATCATGTTGATAGACGACGGGGATAGGATTGTTAATACCGTCGTCTATCAACATGATGGTGCTCCTTGTCACTATGCCAAAATTGTTCAGGATTATCTAAATGGACGTTTTCCAAATCGCTGGATCGGACGCGGAAGCAACAGACCTTGGCCAGCTAGATCACCAGATTTAACCCCTTTAGATTTCTTTGCATGGGGCTTTATCAAATCGCACGTCTATCAGACGAAGATTACGCGTTTTGAAAACTTACGTACACGTATACGAACTGCTGCAGATAACATAACCCCGCAAATGCTCCAGAATGTGTTTAGAAATGCTGCGGAACGATTTGAGCTGTGCAGGGATACTGATGGGCGTCACGTCGAATCCTACTCTTAATTATTTAATAAATGTTATCACTTTATCATTTTATGATTGAATTCCATATAATTTCCAAGTGCTTCACAAAAATAGATCCTGACTTTATGTACACCCTGTACTTTGCCATATGAAAAGTGTGATAACCTATATTTTTGAAACGGTTAATGATAGAGCAAAACCAATATCATTTTTGGAATCAGCGCCCCGAAATCATTAAGAAACGACAGAAAAATCAGAATAAACAGAAAATTTTTCAAATTTTTTACCCAGTGTTATTTAAAAGTAACTGTATTATTTAAAGTAACATATTGTATTTTTTAAAGTAACGTATCGTAAAAAAAAGAGAAAATATGACAGGGCCAGCTAAATTGAAAGCGGAATGCTTTAAATGTAAAGTTAATCATTGGTGAGTCGACGTCCCCGAAGGTAATATCAGCGACATCACATCTCTCAGTATATGTTTATTTTGTAAACTTAGAGAAAACTACGAAAAGGAAGTTAAAGATCTAAAGGAATTAGTTAAAAAGCTTGAAGCTGGGGTCGTAGCACTGGAAATCCAACCCATT
The DNA here is from genome assembly GCA_023014485.1 of Bathynomus jamesi. Classification (NCBI taxonomy): domain Eukaryota; kingdom Metazoa; phylum Arthropoda; class Malacostraca; order Isopoda; family Cirolanidae; genus Bathynomus; species Bathynomus jamesi. The sequence goes on along the minus strand of JAJOZX010001019.1, from coordinate 989,133 downwards.
GGACAAGATCAGACTGAAAACACGTCAGCAGATATAAACTGTAAGGTAAACATCTACAGGGTGTCCCATAAGTCCGGCATCATAGGAGAAATTCCCAATTATTCCCAAGTAAGGGAATACCTGTACCAACAATTCCCTAGTCATTGGATAGGACGTCGAGGGCCTGTGGAATGGCCATGGCCAGCTAGAAGCGCGGATCTCACGCCACTAGATTTTTATCTCTGGGGCCACTTGAAAGCGCTGGTATACAGAGAAAATTAGGAGTGTTGAACATTTGCGGCAGCGCATTATTGGTGCATGTAACACCATTACTCCTGACATCATTCACCGTGTGCTTGCTGACTGGGTATCACGTCTGAATTTGTGTATTGAAAACAATGGTGGACATATTGAGCACGTTCTGTAAATAAAAGCTTTTGTTTTGCCTTTTTTTATTATTTTTCCTATGATGCCGGACTTATGGGACACCCTGTAGAACAAAGCGTGGCTCGCTTGGAAAACACGGTGAATATTCGGGGAAAGTAGAACGGAGGAACGAGAATTTCAATTGGTCAAAAATAAAAGACCCTCCAAACCAAAACCAAAACATAAGGATCCGGAACCCATTACCGTCAATAATAAATTTCACTTACTTGCCGACGAAGAGGATGAATCCTTTTTAATTGGGGATTCTATGGTAAGGAATCAAAGGGACTTTTTCGGAGCAAGACGCGTGACCAAGAGAAAACTCCGATGTTTTCCGGGTGCCACAAGCCAGATAATTAATAGGGAATTAGGCAAAATTAATATCAAGAATAAGAGTTGCCCATCATTGTCCATGTTGGTGGCAATGACGTTTTTCTGGAGGGAGAGGAGGGCAGACAGAGTCCATTATAAAAGAATTCAAGAACCTAACTGACAAGGTTAGGGATAGGACAGACATGGGTATGGTCGTAGGAATTCTCCCTCGAATGCGTGCTAGTGACTATACTCTAAGTAAAGCCATTAGCATAAATAAAAGAGTTAAACGCATGTGTGATGAAAAAGGCCTAAAGTTTGTCATTTTTGGCCTACATTCTACGGAAATGGGGAATACTTTGGTTCGGACGGGATACATTTTAACCAGAAGGGGAAAAAGAAGTTGGTGATTTACTGAACATTAATTTGTATAATCTTTTTAAACTAGGACCCCCCAAACCAGCAATTGATCCTGCTCCCCAAACAGTTAAACCTACTCCCCAGCAGTTAGTCCCCCCCAGCAGTTAGTCCCCTCCCAGCAGTTAGTCCCCTCCCAGCAGTTAGTCCCCTCCAACAGCAGTTAGTCCCACTCCAACAGCAGTTAGTCCCACTCCAACAGCAGTAGTCCCACTCCCAGCAGTAGTAGTCCACTCCCCAGTAGTTAGTTCAACTGCGTCGGGAAACGACTCAGGCCAGTTAGGAAAAATCACAACTTAAAATCACTCAAAACTGTGCTCTTCAATGCTAGGTCAATTAGAAACAAACTAATGGAATTTATAGCGCTTGTCAAAACTGAGAACTTTGATATCATCGGAATAACGGAATCCTGGATTCATTCTGAATCAAGGGATTTTGTAGGAGAATTTGAAATGGTAGGTTACAAAATGTTTCACAAAGATAGGAACGGAAGGGAAGGCGGCGGTGTACTTTTGTATGCTCGGGACTCCTGCACCCGGTAAACAGTAATATCGTATCTGCTCATGAAATGTTGGGAATTGATCTAAACCTAATAAAGTAGTGCAGCTACTTCTAGTATATAGACCACCTCACTACCCCGTTGATAAGGATATAAACTTGTATAACAAATTAAGCAGAATAGTGAATAATAAGATCAGTGTGATTTTTGGTGATTTTAATTGTGGTAATGTAAATTGGGAAAACAAAACAGCTGATGCTGAGGGCTCAAGACTGTTGGAATTTGCCGATGATAACTTATTAAGTCAATGGGTTGACGGGCCTACAAGGGGTAATAATAAACTAGACCTCATATTCACGAACGAAGATGACCTAGTCTCTAACCTGACTATTGGTGAAAATTTAAGTAACAGCGATCATAATTTGATTAGGTTTGACCTCAGGGTTCCAGTTAATACACGCGAAAAGACTCGTGAAAGACTGGATTTCTCGAGAGCAAATTTTGAAAGCTTCCGAAGTAGTTTAGACACACTTGAAGTTCTAATAAGTGAGGATGTCAATGTCACCTGGAGCTCATATAGGGATCAATTTAGAATATTACAGAACACTTTTATACCCACTAAAATGGTTTCCTTGTCAACAAAGTCACCGAAATGGTTTAACAACGAAATTAGAGTGCTATTACGGGAAGAAATAGAGCCTACAAACTACTTAAGTCGCATTTCAACCACACTAATTCAGAAAACTATATAAACCTACGTAGGAGGGTTAAGTCCTTAATTAGATCAGCCAAACGTGATGAAGAAGCTAGAGTTGCCTCACTCTGTAAAGTTAACCCTAAAGAATTTTTTGCCCATGTTAATAGCAGAAAGCCAATTAAAAATTCTGTAGGCCCCTTAAAAGATAGAAATGGCGTACTGAAATTCGGTGATAAAGATATAGCTAATATGTTAAACGAGTTCTTCGTTACAGTCTTCACGGAGGAAGACACAATAGAAGTGCCAAGTCCTCGGATTACATATGACGGTGACCATCCCGTAGAGACCATAAGTTTTACGAGAAATGAGGTACAGCAATTAATTGATAAGATGAACAAATACAAATCACCTGGCCCCGACTTATTTCTTCCAAGGGTATTAAAAGAGGTTAGCCACAATGTTGTTGACGACTTAGTAACCATATTCAAACAATCAATCGAGTTAGGGAAAGTTCCAACCGACTGGAAGTTAGCAAATGTAACACCAATCTTTAAAAAGGGTGATAGGGAAAATCCTTGTAATTACCGCCCGATCAGTTTAACATCAGTTGTCGGCAAACTGTTGGAATCCATCATTACAAAACGTATTGTGTATCACCTTGAATCTAACAATCTAATTTTTTATTCTCAACATGGATTTAGGCGACATAGATCCTGTCTGACAAACCTGTTAGAGTTTTTCCATAATATGCATACACTGTACGATGCAAGTAGGGCAATAGATATAGTGTATCTCGACTTTCAAAAAGCCTTTGACAAAGTCCCTCACGCTAGATTGATAGCTAAAGTCAAAGGACTAGGAATCACCGGGCTCGTTTCCAACTGGAGAGGTGGTTAAAAGATAAATGGAGTGGCTTCGGAGTGGGCGCCCGTCACCAGTGGTGTCCCACAGGGTTCCGTTCTGGGTCCTTTACTTTTTATCATCTATATTAACGATATAGACGTCGGGCTTCTAAGTGCAATCTCCAAATTTGCAGACGATACGAAATTAGGAAGTAGTGTAGGTACTGAGGAGGGCGTAAGAACGCTTCAGAACGATCTTGACAGGTTGGGCGAATGGTCTGCTACTTGGCAGATGCCATTCAACTTGGACAAATGTAAGGTAATGCACATAGGTTATAAAAACCCGAAGACCGATTACTCTCTCTTGGGAAGGAACTTGACTGAGACCGATCTAGAGAAAGACTTAGGAGTCTATATCAGCAACGATCTGAAACCGTCGAAGCACTGTGCAGAAGTCGAAAAGAGGGCCTTAAAATTATTAGGTTATATTAAAAGACAGTTCCAGTTTCGGAACAAGGAGACTGTAATGTCTCTTTATAATTCTCTAGTCAGACCTCAACTGGAATACTGTGCGCAGTTTTGCTCTCCATCCCTCAGGAAGGACATAGAAAGGTTAGAAAGAGTACAAACAAGGGCAACAAAATTGATCCCTTCAATGAGAGTGCACCACTACCAACGAAAATTTGAGCGCCTAAATATGTTTACCTTAGAGACGAGGAGGTTGCGGGGTCAGCTTATTGAAGTCTTCACGATGCTCAATGGAATAAACAGGGTAGATTACAGAAACTTATTCTCACTTAATGCCAATACGACAAGAAATAATGGGTTTAAACTGGAACTAAAGGCATTTAGGACCTCTGTCTGCGGAAATTTCTTTTCCTATAAAATAGTTAATATCTGTAACCAACTTCCCTCAGAGGTTGTTTCCAGCCAAAGTGTAAATGTGTTTAAAAATAGGGTAGACAAAGTACTGAATATTCTCTTAGTTTAAGACTAAAACATATGAAAACTCTGCAGGAGTTCGCTTGCACGGTGTCTCTGTGAACATGCAAATTATAGAGCTTTTTATATATTCTCCACTTTCCTGTAAAATTTCCTTGGCTACTTTTCCAGGGTCAAGGTATTTTCTTCAACCTTTTTCCGTACTTGCCTCTGGCAGGGAGGGAGTGGAGGGTGGGGAGAGGGCCTTCTACTTTTCTACTACTGCTAGGATAGTTGAAAGAAAAATAAATTTGTTTAATAACAGGAACCTCCCAGAATGGACCGGAAGGTCTTTGAGCTCTCTCTCTCTCTCTCCCAGCAGTTAGTCCCCCTCCCCCAGCAGTTAGTCCCCCTCCAACAGCAGGGAGTCCCCCTCCCCAGTAGTTAGTCCCCTCCCCCAGTAGTTAGTCCCCCTCCAACAGCAGGTAGTGACTCTCCTTCAACGTTGGAGGGGGCTCAGGCTCCTGCGGAGATTGTCCACTTGTTAGTGAGGGGCTCTTCAACTCCCGACAGCCCTGGCTGTTCGAGAAACGGGTCGTGCTAGGGGGCGGTCAGAATAGGGGAGGCTCCCTCCGTGCAATGCTTTTTAATGCTAGGTCGATCAGGAACAAGTTTGGCGAGCTACGGGCGCTCTTAGCATCAGAATACCAGGATATCGTTGCTATCACCGAGTCCTGGATTCATACTGATCGTAGGGACTACGTTGGGGAGTTCGAAATTCCCGGGTATAGAATGTTTCGCAAAGACCGCACCCGTGGGGAGGGGGATGGGGTACTAATATACGTCAGAGACACGTTGAGTCCGGTTGACTGCCAGTTGCGGTCGGAAGGGGAGCTGCTTGGCGTCGATCTGAACGTGGGAGGGACGAACTATAGGTTAATCTTGGTGTACAGACCTCCGCATCTCCTCCTCGAGGAGGATACAGCCCTGTACACCGAACTCAGTAGCCTGCTAGGGGATAGGGTGTGTAGTTTTAGGAGACTTCAACTGTCGCGGCATAAAGTGGGAAAACAGGACTGCCGATGCTGAAGGGAGGAGGCTAGTTGACTTTGCTGATGAGAACTTCCTCACTCAGTGGGTCAACGAGCCTACATGAGGCGAAAGCGTTCTAGACTTAGTATTCACGACCGAAGACAACCTCGTCACTGGCCTCACCGTTGACGAATCATTGGGCGGGAGTGATCACGGTCTTATTAGGTTCCGTGTGTGCGTCCCTCGGGTGAAGCGTAGTAACTCGAGAGGCAGTAAGCCCGATCTCCGGCGGGCGAACTTTGTTAGCCTCAGGGATAGCGTAGGAGAGATGGGGTTAGAGGTTGGCGGCGATGTTGAGGGAGTGTGGAGTGCATTCCGGGACGAGTTTATGATGCTGCAGTCTGCTGCCATACCCTCAAAACCGGTCACCCCTGCTTCAACGCAGCCTAGGTGGTTCAATCGTGACATCGCTTCGGCTATCCGAAATAGGAAAGTAGCGTATAGGAGGGCGAAGGCCAATCGTTCCCACGAGAACACTGAAGCGTATGTCCGCCTGTGTAGGGAAGTGAAGGCAAAGGTTAGGCTAGCGAAACGTAACGAAGAACTACGGGTGGCAAGCCTCTGCAAGGGGAACCCTAAGGAGTTCTTCAGTTATGTTAATAGTAGAAAGCCCATTAGAAGCATGATAGGTCCGTTAAAGGACGGAAGCGGCGTTCTGCGGACCTCCGACGCGGACATCGCTAATGTGCTTAATGAGTACTTTGCGGGAGTGTTCACCAGGGAGGATACCCGCGTCATCCCCGAGCCAGGCGTGAGGCACGAAGGTGCTGGCCTGGATAGTGTTAGATGTACTGCGACAGTCGTTGCCGATAGAATAGACAAACTGAGCGCGTTTAAGGCTCCTGGGCCAGACCAGTTTCTCCCCCGAGTGTTGCGAGAAGTGCGCGACCAGGTGGCTCCCCACCTGGCTACAGTCTTCAACAAATCGTTGGAGAGGGGCCAGGTGCCTGGTGACTGGAGGGAAGCCAACGTGACCCCTATCTTTAAGAAAGGGGATCACGAAAGTCCAGGGAACTATCGTCCCATTAGTCTCACTTCAGTTGTAGGTAAATTATTAGAAGGGATAATAGCTGATAGGATCGTTGACCATTTGGATTCCTACAAGCTGCTTGGGGACTCCCAACATGGGTTTAGACGGCATAGGTCGTGTCTCACCAACTTGCTCGAGTTTTTCCACGTCATGTTGAGTGAGTACGATAAGAGTAGGGCGATTGATATACTTTATCTCGACTTTCAGAAAGCCTTTGATAAGGTACCTCACCGCCGGCTAATGGCGAAAGTGCGCGCACTGGGTATCGGTGGGGAAATAGGTAGGTGGATTCAAAACTGGCTGAGGAATAGGCGGCAGAGGGTGGTAATTAAAGGGGCTAATTCGGGTTAGGCCTCGGTCACTAGTGGGGTTCCTCAGGTTTCCGTTTTGGGGCCTCTGTTGTTTATCATTTACATAAATGATATCGATGGTGGCATCGTCAGTCGGATCGCCAAATTCGCTGATGACACCAAGCTTGGGGCCAGTGTTGGGACGCCCGAAACGATCGAGGAACTGCGTGCGGACCTAGGTAGGATAGGAGAGTGGTGCGAAAAATGGCAAATGCCGTTTAACTTGGGTAAATGCAAAGTGATGCACATTGGCTACGCCAATCCCAAGTCGGACTACTCGATGTTGGGTAGTAATATCGAGGTGACTGATTTAGAAAAGGACTTGGGTGTGCTAATTAGCAGCGATCTGAAAGTTTACGAAACAGTGTGTAGAGGTGGAAAAGAAAGCCCAGAAAACTATTGGGTTATATCAGGAGGCAATTTCAGTTTCGGAACAAGGAGATTGTGCTCTCACTGTACAATTCCCTTGTTCGGCCGCACCTGGAGTATGCTGTGCAGTTCTGGTCGCCCACCCTCAGGAAAGATATTGAGAGGCTGGAGCGAGTGCAGGCGAGGGCCACAAAGTTATCCCCTTCCGTTAGGCATATGGGCTACAATCGACGGTTACGCGCCCTGAACTTGTTTTCGCTTGAAACTCGGAGGCTGCGGGGTAAACTGATCGAGGTTTTCAAGCTCTTACGCGAGTTGAACGATGTCGATTTTAGAAGTATGTTTAGTTTAAATGATAACCCAACTCGCAACAATGGTTGGAAGTTGGATTTGAAACGGTTTAGGACTACTGTGTGTGGGAATTACTTTACGTATAAGATCTGTGACACATGGAACAGGTTACCTTCCGAAGTTGTGAACAGTTCCTCTGTGGATCAGTTCAAGAAAAAGTTAGACCAAATCTTGCACACTATTTGAGTGTGTACAAAATTTTCCCTGGCACCCGTTGCCATTGGTACCTCCTCGGTATGGGCCGCAAGGCCTTTTGAGGTACTTATTTTCCTTGTAACTCCTTGCAACTCCTTGCAACTCTCTCTCTCTGTCACTAGCGGGGTTCCTCAGGGTTCCGTTTTGGGGCCATTGTTGTTTATCATTTACATAAATGATATCGACAGTGGCATCGTCAGTAGGATCACCAAATTCGTTGATGACACGAAGCTTGGGGCCAATGTTGGGACGCCCGAGGCGATAGAGCAACTGCGTGCGGACCTACGTAGGATAGGAGAGTGGTCCAAAAAATGGCAAATGACGTTTAACTTGGGTAAGTGCAAGGTGATGCACATTGGCTACGCCAATCCCAAGTCGGACTACTCGATGTTGGGGAACAATATCGAGGCGACTGATTTGGAAAAGGACTTGGGTGTGCTAATTAGCAGCGACCCTAAGTTTACCAATCAGTGCGTAGAGGTGGTAAAGAAAGCCCAGAAGCTGTTGGGTTGTATCAGGAGGCAATTTCAGTTTCGGAGATTATGCTCTCTCTGTACAATTCCCTGGTTCGGCCGCACCTGGAGTATGCAGTGCAGTTCTGGTCACCCACCCTCAGGAAGGATATTGAGAGGCTGGAGCGAGTGCAGGCGAGGGCCACAAAGTTAATCCCTTCCGTTAGGCATATGGGCTACAATCGGGTACTAGGGCAATTGCGTCCTGGTCAAGTGCGTCCCGGACAAATGCGTCCTGGTCAAGTGCGTCCCGGACAAATGCGTCCCGGTCATTGGCGTCCCTGGACAATTGCGTCCTGGACAATTGCGTCCCGGACAATTGCGTCCTGGACAATTGCGTCCCGGACAATTGCGCTCTTCTCCAACTACTATATGAAGTTTATTTATTAGAGAAGTGAATAGAAAGTTAGTATCGGAATTTCAAATATACTTTTCATTTTAACCTATTAAACTTGTTATATGTTCATAAGTTCTATTCGAAACTGTTCTCTAAAACTTTATCCATCATCAGCAACATCATTGTCAAATTTTATGGGTTACGTCCACTTAAGATAAAGTTAGTTTCGTTAGTTTTAACGAAAATATCACAACTTAACCTAACCAATCGTCAAGGGCATACAGTTGACCTAACTGGGCATTCAATTAATCTAACCGTGCATTATATCCCATACAAAATTACAATAACAAAAATACTCGTCCCTCGTCATTGGCGTCCCTGGTCAATTGCGTAGGTGAAGTCACAATGAACTTTCTATTCACTTCTCTAATAAATAAACTTCATGTAGTAGTTGGGGAAGTGCGCAATTGTCCGGGACGCAATTGTCCGGGACGAAATAAAACCGGATGCAATTGTCCTGGGACGCCAATGACCGGGACGCATTTGTCCGGGACGCACTTGACCAGGACGCAATTGTCCTGTCACCCTACAATCAACGTTTACGCGCCCTGAATTTGTTTTCGCTGGAAACTCGGAGGCTGCGCGGTCAACTCATTGAGGTTTTCAAGCTCTTACGCGGGTTCAACGATGTCGATTTTAGAAGCATGTTTAGTTTAAATGATAACCCAACTCGCAACAATGTTTGGAAGTTGGATTTGAAACGGTTTAGGACTAGTGTGTGTGGGAATTACTTTACCTATAAGATCTGTGACACATGGAACAGGTTACCTTCAGAAGTTGTGAACAGTTCCTCTGTGGATCATATCAAGAAAAGGTTAGACCAAATCTTGCACACTATTTGAGTGTGTACAAAATTTTCCCTGGCACCTGTTGCCATTGGTACCTCCTCGGTATGGGCCGCAAGGCCTTTTGAGGTACTTCTTTTCCTTGTAACTCCTTGTAACTCTCACATTATATATACATACTTTTCCTTTCGAAGATTCCGTGTGATGATTCTTTATTTCACGAAGGTCAAGCTTGTCGCCCCTCCTCTCGAGTTGGCCTGGTGAAGTAGTGAGTTGGTTTCTTGTACTCTCCACCTCACATAGCCAAGTACGCCCTGCTCATCAAGGATTGTTCTGAGCCAGGCGTCTAATCTTCTTTTGAAGATTCCCACCGCAACACCATTCGTGTTCCTTAGGTCTTTGGGCAGCTGATTAAACAGTTTTGGTCCTCTCGCAACAAAACTATTTTCTTTCAGGGTTAAGGATGTTCCCTGTCTCGCCTTTAATATGGAAACACGACAGTCTTCTTTTTCTACTTTCCACTGTTGTTTGGGGAGTTACAGGGTTCATAGTAAGATTAGGGACTAATTTCCCCATTATTTTCCAAGTGTAAATAATGGTATCTCTCTCTCCTCCTTTTCAGTGAATATAGGTTTAGTTCGCGTAACCTTTCCCAATAATTTAGTTCTTTGCATCCATTGATCTTGGCTGTGAAGCTTCTCTAAATCCCTTCTAGCTGTCTAATGTCTTCTTTTTTATATGGGCATGTTAAGACCGAGCAGTATTCCCATTTGGGTATGATCAGTGTTTTCAGTAGAGGAATCATTATATTCCTATCCCTTCTTTTAAAGGTTCTCAGTATCTGCCCAGTTATTCTCTTTGCTCAGTTTACTGCTATCTTATTTTGTGATTCAAATTTTGCATCATCAGTCATTACAACCCCTAAATCTTTTGCTCTAGAATTTCTCTGAATTTCCTGTCCATTTGCGGTATAATATTCCATGGATTTTAGGTCTTCTCTTTTTCCGTACCGTAACAGCTGAAGTTTTTCAGTGTTAAACTTCATATTTTAACGGTAATATTTAGCTGGTGTGCGTAACAGTGAATGTAATGTGCATGTGGATAAATTTTCTTCATTTGAACATGTACACCACAATGTAGGCCACGCATTACGGCCGCCCCATCATATGCCTGTGCAACGAGTTTATGTTTGAGATTAAATTTTTGTAGTTCTTCAGTAAGCACATTTGTAAGTCCATTTGCAGTCCTATCTCCAATTTTAGCAAATATTATGAATCTTTCAACAGGTTCGAAGTTTTTTTAGATATCGTAGTATAATTACAAATTGTGAATTACAAGCCACGTCTGTTGTTTCATCGGCTTGGACAGAAACAAAACTTATTTCATCTATTTCCTTTATTATTTCATCAATGTAAACTTCATACATGCATTCCAAAAGATCATTTTGAATTGTTTTAGATGTGTTTTTTGCAACTTTGTTGTTTTCAAGATGGTCACTCAGCGTACTATCTAAGGTAGCTGTATAGCTAATCATGTCTAAAAATACTCCACGATTGCAGGATTGTTCACCTTCATTATGTCCTCGTAATGAGAGCTCATACGTACCACAGAATTTTAAGCAGTTAATTATTCTTGGTAAAACATGCCTATTTTTGTCCACAATTGCCTATTTTTGTCCACAATTTCATTATGTCTCTGAATGCCATGGCGATATCCCTCATTAATAACAGATAAAATATTTGTGGTTCCAAACATTCTGAACTGGACAGCATTGTTTATATGAGATTTACTAGATTCGTGTTTCTGGATTCGTTCAGAAAGATGTTTTAAATCTTTACAACCAGTTTTAGTCCACAAACTTTCTCCTCCATATAATAGACAATAAAAACAAAATAAGGAACTCTTTGCACTACTAACCGTCAGCCATTCTTCTTACCAAACCAATTGCTTGAAAATGTTCTCAGTTTTTTTCCATCTCGCTGTGTAATTATTATGTCTGTAGGCTGATATACGCCGTCTTTTTATTTCTAATTTTTCCTCCAGTTTTAAGGAGGAAAATGGCTTTTTTAATATCTCGTCTCCTCTGTTCATCATATACCGGTAAGGGTAGACAAACTTTGGTTAAATATTAATGATATTATTCGCCACCAAATCGATTAGAACACTATAATTAAGCACTACCATACCATTCACTTCCGGTTTCCTAAACAGACTGAATTCAAATAAAAAGAAAAGCTAATCAGCTGTTCCGTTTTCAATGACATAATCTTTGACTATTCAAAGAAAATGTAATTGGAGTGTAACTAATTAAAATTACACATTGAAAAAGGTAAATATAAAATGAACTGTAAATGAATAAAAACAGATCTTTACATTGTGGGAATTAATGACCCCCATCTGTTCATTAAATAGATTAATATTTATTCATTGACAAAAAACCCCACCGTAAACAATCTCTAAATCAAATATGACTGCGATAATTTAAACGAAAATTTTCAGCCTTCCGGGCCACTTCACCGTGGCCCCAAGATCAGCATATTAAACCAATCAGGAGAAATCAGGATCCGCGCGGTGCGTCAATTCTCGTAATACTGTGTTATAAAATAGTGTATATAGGGCCAATTTAAATGAGCCCTTTAGATATAAGATTTCATGCTCATGTTGAAGAAAGCGTCTATAACTTAGAAAAAAAATATGTTACATATCTAATTCGAAAACTTAATAATTTATTTCATTTTTTTGCTTTTGTGCAGAGATTACTGGTGGGGCCCGGCCCCTATGGCCCTTATAGAGGAGCCGCCACTGTATATATCATTATATGACATAAGGCAGATGTTTTGATACATATCTGGCAAATGATCAGCTAATGGGGTTGGGGCTCCCCAAAAAATTTTCTCTAGGGCCCTAAAAATGCTAGAAACGGCCCCGAGTTAAACTAATTTTTTATTTGTTACATTTTTGCAAACGAACAGTAACTTTTTCATAACTGTCCTCTTAGTGGTACAAAAGATTAGGACGGACGAATCTAACTGAAATATTTCTCTGTACAAATATTTATAAGCATCACAAGGAAATATATATACTTTATGTTACTTTATGCGAGTTCGAACGACGGTTCAGGTTCGACCTGCGGTCGACCCCTCTGCAGCATCCCGCCTCATTTGTAACATTTGATGAAGGAGTGAATTGCTGTCTGATCTCCTCTTGCCCTAGTAGCCAGCCCCGCATGGCTGTTCAGGGACTTTGCAAAGGAATCTGTCCAGCTGGTTCATGAAATTATTGAAGCATCTGTGTTATTAGGGATTTCCTGAAATCCCTAACATGTTCAGGGATTTCATGTAAGGTTGAGTCGTGATATTTTCGTTAAACGTACGGGATAAGTACTGAATGCCGGGTTAATTGAATGTCCATTTAAGTTAACTGAATGTTCGGTTAGGTCAACTGTACGCCCTTGGCGATTGGTTGAGATATTTTCGTTAAAACTAATGAAAATATCACGACTTAACCTTATATGAAATCCCTGAACATTTTAGGGATTTCAGGAAATCCCTAATAACACAGATTCCCTGTAACATATATCCTTGTGGTGATTTTTTTTTTATGGGCATTATTAGAGAGAAATAATTCTAATTCAGAGCTTTTCAAAGATGAATAGTTTTTCGTAATTTCCTAGAAAATTTCCTCCATTTTTTTTTTTTTTTTTTTTTTGCTTTTCACGCTCGCTAGAACGGTAAACCTGGCACTGCACCATGAAATAATAACGTTTAAGACCAAAATTCTATTTCATTCATTTCCAAATTCGACTCTACGTTCATGGCACCCAGTGCCAATTCCGCTCGGTTGGCTCCTCTTATAGCAATTAAGACCACTTCGATAAACACGGAATAAGAACCTTATGTATGTAAATGGTTTTACTTAAAGAACGAGCATTAGGGGTTTTAAAAGGGGTTTTTCAGTGGTTTGTTCATATCATTTAATGCAATACAAGCGTTTGTTTCGAGACGTTGATTACGACGGAAAATATACGAAAAAAATCTTTTATATAAGATGGGGTGGAGGGGATATTTCTATAATTGATTTTTGCTTTTGAACCAAAGCCCGTGGCACACCGTATCCATATAAAGTAAAGACACTGAGGTCGGGGGTTCGACTCCCGACAATATTCATAATAATAATAATAATTATAATAATAATACATGGGCCGCATTCGCCTAGCATGAGCGCTGTGCCAGTTGGTGGCACTCCTTTACTGATTATTAGAACAGATTTTGGTTCATTTGTTCGTTTCTGGTTGGTTGGATCGATTGTTTTTCGTTCTTTGGCAAAGCATAATCAAAACTTATTTACACGGGGGAGCGGGTTCCAAACAAAAAAAAAAATTTGAATTCTCGCTTGAATTTTCTTCTCTGCGTAAATATATTTGAAGATTAGTTTTGAAAAAGGAAAAAATTTGCATTTACGAAGTTTAAAAACAAAAACAAAAATATTTTTTACGAAATTTGTTTATTTCTTTATTCAATTTTAGTATTTATTTATTTCATTATTATTAGCATCAATTTAATAAATAACGACTCGTGTGAGTGTGTATATATATATATATATATATATACACAGGGTGTCCCGTAAGTCCGATCTCGTAGGAAAATTTATTTTAAATTAAATTTGCAAAAATAATACATTAGAACTAAAACAAATGTTCAAATTGATGTTTTGTTTTGAGAAGCGAGTCACACTTCTCGGTTCTTTTCCTGAGGAGTGTAACCCACTTCCATGTTAGCCATTGCGTGTTATTCTACTTGCAACAAAAAAAAGGGTCCCAAAACAAGACATAACTCGATCCCATCTGCTCAGGCTGGTCTCTGACCTGTTAATGGGTGGCGGCTGCGCATCTAGGACCGCATTCGGACCGAGTCGTGTCAGTGCTTTGTGGGTTAGGTGTGTGTGTGTATGCGTTTTCTGTACTGTGTGATGTCTGTGGGGCGTGGTATGGAATGGAGTATTTGGTTATAATGTCTCTCTGGTGTTACCTTAATGGTGCGGGTGTCGGTGCATGATTGTACATGTAGTGGCAAGGGTGTTGTGGGTTAGTTGTCGCTGCTACCATGAATTGTGTTCCACCCCATGTCTAAATGTTCCCTAACTTTCAGTATTTTTGTTTCTGTTTGCAGGTGTTCTATTGGTGTTGTTTGAGTGCATCCTGTAATGATACGAAGTGCGTTGTTTTGTATTGTCTGAGATAATGGGTGCCCAGCATTGGCTAGCATAGTCCATAACTGAGCGAATATATTGTTTGTATATGAGTGATGTTTCCTGCTGGTGTCCAAAGTTTGCGCCTGTTAGTACCCGAAGCGTGTTAAGTCTTGACGTACATTTGTTTTTAATGTCCTGAATGTGGTTTGCAAAAGATAATGTGTTGTATGCAGGGTTGGCAGAAACCCAGCAAAAACCTAAAAACCCAACTGGTTTTTTGCTAGGTAGTTGGGTTTTTGCTGGGTTTTTGCCAACCCTGGTTGTATGTGCCAAGTATTTTGGTCCTGTGAGTGTGTGGAATGTTGTTGTTGTTTAGTGTAAGCTGTGGAATTATCTGGCGTTCTTTTGTGTTGCTTGTTAGCAAGATGACAGTTGATTTTGTGGGCGCTACTTTGAGTCTATTGTGTGTGAGCCAGTCCTGTATACTGTTTATGTATGTTTGTAGGTTATTTGTAGCGGTGTCGATGTTTTTGTGGGTGGATGTTAGTGACGTCATCTGCATATGATGATAAGGTAAGCTTGTTATCTATGGGTGTTGGAATGTCATGCATGTATAAGTTGAACAGTATTGGTGAGAGAACAGAGCCTTGAGGGACCCCGCTCGGAAAAGCTTGTTTTTGGATGATTTGCCATTAAATGTGACATGCGAGTATCTTCCTGAAAGATAGTTGCTCAATGCTCAGCCACCTTTTGGTGTTATTGTGCATGTTTGTGTTGAGTATTTTGTTTATGAGAGGGAACCGTGGGATAGCATCAAATGCTTTACTAATGTCTATTGTTGCTAATAGTGTACGTTGAGCTGGTCATCTGGAGTTGATGCCATCCATGATGTGCTGTGTGAGGTTAGTGAGTAATGAGGTCTGAATCCATGTTGAGTATGCGATAGTGGTATGTGTGAGTTGGTGATTTGTAAGATTAGTCTTTCTGTTACTTTGGAAGGTGTGCATAGTAAAGTAATGGGTCTATAGGAAGCTGGTTCTGTTGGATTTTTGTTTGGTTTGAGTAGTGTAATAATTTTACCTTGTTTCCAGATGTCAGGAATAATACAGTGTTGGTATGAATATGTGCTGATGTTTGTGAGAGCTATCATAGTATTCCCTGTGGGCCCAAGTGTTTAAGGTGTATGTTAGATATGCTGTCTGGTCCAGTAGCCTTCGAATTCTTAATGTTTTTGATGATGATGGTGGTCTGGTCTGTATTGAAGGGTGTAATGGTCGTGTCGAGTCTGTAGGTTTTCTTGTGTCTGGCTGTTTGTCTGTCTGCGTGTTTCACTTTATAATGAAGGGTTGGTTAATTAGGTTATTTACAGAGTGTTGACAAAAGTAAATAGACATGACGATAATTGTCCTCAAGAACAAGTGGCGAAGCTTATCTTTGGAATGCCAGAGGTGTCACCTTTACGCAGTGGTTCTTAACCACTGGGTGGGTCGCGACCCAAAATTGGGTCAAAGCCATTTTGATTGGGTCATTGAATTGTCAATTATCATTTATGTTATCCCTAAACATTTTACCATTAATTATTGATTTTATTATCGAGTGACCTTTTTGAAGGTATGGGTCGCCGAGATACCCCCGCGACCAGAATTTGGGTCGCATCCTAAAATGGTTAAGAACCACTGCCTTTACATAATTTGAAGGGAAAGTAAAACAATTTTAAATATATTGATTCAATAAATTTATAATTTTTTATTGACTTATCATCAAATAAAAACTATAGAAAAACTGAAGGTGTCTCTCTATTTTTGTCAACACTGTACATTAAGTTAAATGTCGCCATTCACGGTAAAAACTGTGAAAACGTCGAGGGTTTTATGAAGTGTGTGTGTGTGTGTACGCAACTGGGCATAAGCGAGGTCGAATGTATAATAATTCACAGATGTTGTGGGGTAAATTATAAAAAAAAAAATCTTGAAGCATTTTTATCGTCAGAGAAGAGATAGGTTGGTCCTGATTAGGTTACGTAAGTTAAGGTTAGGCTGGATTACGAGTACTTCACTATTTAGTGACTTCACAGAAACCACCCTTCGAGCACTCAATTACGTTCGAAACATTTCTCACGCCCTTCTCGGTCTCGATGGCCACTAGTAGTATAGTGGCAAAAATGTAGATGGGTGCGGGGTGAGGGTAATGGGGAGTTGGGGGAATGCCAGTGCTAATGCCAAGTGGTTGGGGTGCCACCCACGAGAAAGTAGAAAACTGAATAGCGTAACCTGACCTAAGCTAAATATGAAAATAAAGTTTTTCGTACATATATAGACGTGTTTATGTATGATATAATAAGAACTTTGGCAGCCAGCATTCAAATCTGTCTTAGGCATAACATTGATATTACACCATCGGGAGTCGAACCCCTGACCTCATTCTTTATAGCACGATAATTCGTTTGTACACCATCGGTAGTTGAACCGCCAGCCTCAATGATATATATATATATATATATATATATATATATATATATATATATATATACAGGGTGGGCCGTAAGTTTCCATACATAGGAAAAATAAACATTTTTTTATGGACAACCATTTTTATTTATATAATATGCTCTACATGGTTGCCATTGTTTTGAAAACACATTTCAATACGTGTTCCCCACTGTTGATGAACACGCATTAGCACAGTTGACGTTATGCTTGTAATGGCGTTGGTGATACGTTCCTTTAGATGATTTATGTCTCGTATCTTTTCCTGATACACCATGGCCTTCAAGTGCCCCCAAAGATAGAAATCAAGGGGGTGAGATCTGGGGATCTGGGAGGCCACTCCACAGGACCACGCCGACCAATCCAAGCATCCGGAAACTGCTGATCCAAATACCGACGCACGTGAAGACCATAATTTAAATTTTCCTATGTATGGAAACTTACGGCCCACCCTGTATATATATATATATATATATATATATATATATATATATATATATATATATATATATATACACGGTGTATATATGTAGAAGCCAATGCGGCCCAATGCTACTATGACAGCAATGATCAATAAGAAAAAATCCATGCCATTGAGTGACTCCTCCCAGCAGATTTGACTGATATGCAAAAGTATTTGACGTATAATGATGGTTACAGGTGTATATTCTATTTATAAATGATGTCTTCTCCAAATACTTGTGGCCTCGTTTTAGAAATAAGACTCGCGTATAAATATTAAACGAGATCAGAAGACAAAAATGTGTATGTAATGAATAAACATTCATTCGTAGCATATTAAAACAAAATAACTTATTTCTCACTTAGATCAATGGCAGGGGCTACTTCTAAGACAATTTTAGTGGGTGGATTGAAAGAGTTTTTTATATTTGTATTTAATCACAAATAACACAAATCAAATGAAATGTATATTTTGATGCATATATGCTCATATGCTCAGATATACTTGCATACAGTATATGCTCTTATTTTAGTAGGTGGGTGACCCACCTGGGTCGGAGCGATAAAGTCGCTCGTGTAGCCTTGGCTTTACAGACACACACACTAGTGATGTAGCGGATGTCATTTTTTTCACATCCGCGGATGCGGATGAGGATGTTTGATTTCAACATCCGCGAATGCGGATGTCTACATTTTCGTTATTTTTTAGGATATATTCGAGATTTGTTGTGTTTAACGTATATAATAAGTTATTATATAGAGAGAGCTGTAGCTATAATGTAGTATAATTGATTAATTGTACAATAATTGCTGTACTTTTCTCTGAACATATAAAATAATATCAAGCATCTAACTAATATAGAAATCAATTAGTGAATTCGTCTGCAAATAAATTCGTTATATTTTGTTGAGTTTCAGCCACAATTAGAAACCATAATTGTGTTACCAGGATGCGGGACGTGAACCCAACTCAAATGCACCCCACCGACCTCTTTCCCCAACCTCCACCCTTATAGAAAGAGATCTTTAATTAGCTTGATAACTATTTATATTAAGTTTAAAGTTTTATTAGGCATATTTATAAATGAGTAATTAAAATAAAGTAAACTAAGATGTTCATCGTTTAATGTTCAAACTTAATTATAGGAAGGTTATGCTTAAGGAACATTAATTTTTCTGCCTTTTCTGCTGCCAGTCTGTTTCTCTTTTCATCATATATTAATCCAGCACTGCTAAATAATCTCTCGCTTGGTACGTTTGTTGGAGGACAGGCTAAATGTTTCCTCGCAAGTTTACTCAAGTATGGATAGATATTCTGCGTATTTTCCACCAACTAATAGGATTGTCACATGCAGCCAGACGTTTTTCTTGGTGATAGCTCTCGATCATTTTTACTACATCTTTTGACATCGCGTAGGTCTCGTCATTGCTGCTTGACTCAAGAAACTGAGAGAGAGATTCTGTGATAGATTTGCTTGTTGAAGGTGTTGGTTCTGTCACTGAAACTTTTATTCTTTTGGTGGGTGGCGAAGCGACAGATTCAAGAGATTGAAGCTCTTCAACTGCTTTGCCAAGTGATGATTTAACTCGTTCTAATGTACTAGGTGAAAATAACTTAGCTTTGTAACGTGGATCTAAGTAGGTTGCAAGAGAGTAACTTCATACAAGAACAGCCTCTCGTCTTGTCGCTTGCATCACTTTTGCGCACAATGAACTAGTTCTATTAATATAGTAGAATTTGATAATTTCCGCTTATTAATGACATTTTATCTCAACGGTCCACATCCGCACGACATCCGCAGTCCAAAGTGCGGATGCGGACGCGGGAAAATGTGCGGATGTTCCGCGGATGCGGATGTGACCTACATCACTAACACACACATACTTCTGCTAACCCACTGGCAACACTGAACCAGACGGTGCTCGGACTTTTCGTCGCCGGACGTTTCGTCGAACGGACGTTTCGTCGAACGGACGTTTCGTCGAACGGACGTTTCGTCGACAGATGTATCGTCAAATGGCTATTTCATATTTCTACCACCCCCATCTCAGATAATGTAATGGTGCAATTAGAGGTTAATCAACCAACCAGCGTCCACAGCCGGGTAAAGTTTACGTTCCCCCTACATTATCCTAGTGTAGTTTACATTCCCCTACATTATCCTACTGTAGTTTGCGTTCCCCAACTTTGTCCGCGTATACCTAATCAAATAAAACGTTAAAACTAACGAAAATATTACGACTTTATATATATATATATATATATGAATAGAAACGACATAAGTGTTAAGGAACGTTTCTGCACACGAGGAGGAGAGATAACGAATAATGAAAAATGAGGCGAACCGCCCAGGAATCGAACCCAGGGCCTTCCAATTGCCGGTCGGACGCTCTACCATTATGCTACGGACCTCACTCAATCACAAATCGAAATTCTCCCACATAGGGCAGAAACCAATGCCCTGAGAGGGCACCCTCGCAAATCGTGAATATGCGCATATAACTGCAATGACCGCGCAGTATATAAATGAATAGAAACGACATAAGTGTTAAGGAACGTTTCTGCACACGAGGAGGAGAGATAACGAATAATGAAAAATGAGGCGAAACCGCCCAGGAATCGAACCCAGGGCCTTCCAATTGCCGGTCGGACGCTCTACCATTATGCTACGGACCTCACTCAATCACAAATCGAAATTCTCCCACATAGGGCAGAAACCAATGCCCTGAGAGGGCACCCTCGCAAATCGTGAATATGCGCATATAACTGCAATGACCGCGCAGTATATAAATGAATAGAAACGACATAAGTGTTAAGGAACGTTTCTGCACACGAGGAGGAGAGATAACGAATAATGAAAAATGAGGCGAACCGCCCAGGAATCGAACCCAGGGCCTTCCAATTGCCGGTCGGACGCTCTACCATTATGCTACGGACCTCACTCAATCACAAATCGAAATTCTCCCACATAGGGCAGAAACCAATGCCCTGAGAGGGCACCCTCGCAAATCGTGAATATGCGCATATAACTGCAATGACCGCGCAGTATATAAATGAATAGAAACGACATAAGTGTTAAGGAACGTTTCTGCACACGAGGAGGAGAGATAACGAATAATGAAAAATGAGGCGAACCGCCCAGGAATCGAACCCAGGCCTTCCAATTGCCGGTCGGACGCTCTACCATTATGCTACGGACCTCACTCAATCACAAATCGAAATTCTCCCAATAGGCAGAAACCAATGCCCTGAGAGGGCACCCTCGCAAATCGTGAATATGCGCATATAACTGCAATGACCGCGCAGTATATAAATGAATAGAAACGACATAAGTGTTAAGGAACGTTCTGCACACGAGGAGGAGAGATAACGAATAATGAAAAATGAGGCGAACCGCCCAGGAATCGAACCAGGGCCTTCCAATTGCCGGTCGGACGCTCTACCATTATGCTACGGACCTCACTCAATCACAAATCGAAATTCTCCCACATAGGGCAGAAACCAATGCCCTGAGAGGGCACCCTCGCAAATCGTGAATATGCGCATATAACTGCAATGACCGCGCAGTATATAAATGAATAGAAACGACATAAGTGTTAAGGAACGTTTCTGCACACGAGGAGGAGAGATAACGAATAATGAAAAATGAGGCGAACCGCCCAGGAATCGAACCCAGGGCCTTCCAATTGCCGGTCGGACGCTCTACCATTATGCTACGGACCTCACTCAATCACAAATCGAAATTCTCCCACATAGGGCAGAAACCAATGCCCTGAGAGGGCACCCTCGCAAATCGTGAATATGCGCATATAACTGCAATGACCGCGCAGTATATAAATGAATAGAAACGACATAAGTGTTAAGGAACGTTTCTGCACACGAGGAGGAGAGATAACGAATAATGAAAAATGAGGCGAACCGCCCAGGAATCGAACCCAGGGCCTTCCAATTGCCGGTCGGACGCTCTACCATTATGCTACGGACCTCACTCAATCACAAATCGAAATTCTCCCACATAGGGCAGAAACCAATGCCCTGAGAGGGCACCCTCGCAAATCGTGAATATGCGCATATAACTGCAATGACCGCGCAGTATATAAATGAATAGAAACGACATAAGTGTTAAGGAACGTTTCTGCACACGAGGAGGAGAGATAACGAATAATGAAAAATGAGGCGAACCGCCCAGGAATCGAACCCAGGGCCTTCCAATTGCCGGTCGGACGCTCTACCATTATGCTACGGACCTCACTCAATCACAAATCGAAATTCTCCCACATAGGGCAGAAACCAATGCCCTGAGAGGGCACCCTCGCAAATCGTGAATATGCGCATATAACTGCAATGACCGCGCAGTATATAAATGAATAGAAACGACATAAGTGTTAAGGAACGTTTCTGCACACGAGGAGGAGAGATAACGAATAATGAAAAATGAGGCGAACCGCCCAGGAATCGAACCCAGGGCCTTCCAATTGCCGGTCGGACGCTCTACCATTATGCTACGGACCTCACTCAATCACAAATCGAAATTCTCCCACATAGGTCCGTAGCATAATGGTAGAGCGTCCGACCGGCAATTGGAAGGCCCTGGGTTCGATTCCTGGGCGGTTCGCCTCATTTTTCATTATTCGTTATCTCTCCTCCTCGTGTGCAGAAACGTTCCTTAACACTTATGTCGTTTCTATTCATTTATATACTGCGCGGTCATTGCAGTTATATGCGCATATTCACGATTTGCGAGGGTGCCCTCTCAGGGCATTGGTTTCTGCCCTATGTGGAGAATTTCGATTTGTGATTGAGTGAGGTCCGTAGCATAATGGTAGAGCGTCCGACCGGCAATTGGAAGGCCCTGGGTTCGATTCCTGGGCGGTTCGCCTCATTTTTCATTATTCGTTATCTCTCCTCCTCGTGTGCAGAAACGTTCCTTAACACTTATGTCGTTTCTATTCATTTATATACTGCGCGGTCATTGCAGTTATATGCGCATATTCACGATTTGCGAGGGTGCCCTCTCAGGGCATTGGTTTCTGCCCTATGTGGGAGAATTTCGATTTGTGATTGAGTGAGGTCCGTAGCATAATGGTAGAGCGTCCGACCGGCAATTGGAAGGCCCTGGGTTCGATTCCTGGGCGGTTCGCCTCATTTTTCATTATTCGTTATCTCTCCTCCTCGTGTGCAGAAACGTTCCTTAACACTTATGTCGTTTCTATTCATTTATATACTGCGCGGTCATTGCAGTTATATGCATATATATATATATATATATATGTTAAACACAGACCGTGCATGGAACAAGGAACTCTTCTGGGAAAATTAAATCAACTATAGTCCGAATAAGTAATGGTAAATGACAAATACCCATAGTTTTCTTTTTCATGATGATGCTAGCCCGACGAAGAAAAACTATGGTATTTGTCATTTACCATTACTTATTCGGACTATAGTGGATTTAATTTTCCCAGAAGAGTTCCTTGTTCCATGCACGGTCTGTTTTAACATATAAATTTCTCAGGGGACCATTCTGAGTTTGTGTGTATATATATATATATATATATATACTGTATATATACTGACGATTAATTAGGTTAAGTCGTAATATTTTCGTTAGTTTTAACGTTTTATTTGATGGATTCATTCAAAAAATGTCTCCTAAAGATCCTAGTGTAGTTTACGTTCCCCAACTTTGACCTAGTGTAGTTTGTGTCCCCTTTTGTGGGGGAAACGTAAACTACACTTGCTCCTAATATATTAATATAATATATTAACATATAAATAATATATAATTACTAAATATTTATATAATTACCAAATATATATACCTAAATACCTAAAAGCTATTGCACATAATTTGTAAGTTTATAGGGGCACAATTTTAAAATTTCTTTCTTCCGAAATTTAAATAAATATATTTTATTTTTAAATGAAAATACAGTTCTTTCCAAAAAAAAATCCCGTAAAGGAAAATAAACCTTTCAAACAAATTCATTTTATTTTTACATGAAAATGAAGTTCTTTTAAAAAAAAATCTTTCGACGAAACGTCCGTCGACGAAACGTCCGGCCACGGAACCAGACACTTAAATTCTTATACTTTCTTTATTGGTTCACCTCTCATTTCGAAACTAATATCTAACTAATTATAGCTTTCAGGATTGAGTTGCATAACCTTAGTTTTGGTAACATTAAAAAGAATATCTGGGTTTTACAAATATAATTCACAAGTTTTTAGCAGACAATCCAGACCTTTAACAGAAGGATTTATTAATACCTTATCGTTGGCAAAGGCCAAGTTATTTATATTTAATCTCATATTATCAAGCATACACAACGTCCAACTTCTACCTCGTTAAGTGAAACAATTAAGATATTATACACACTAAACAGCAGAGGAGAGAGCTAAAAGCCTTGCCTCAATCAGCTGGAAAAATCAAAACATTTAGACAAATATTATACATTACCCACCTAACTGTAAAAGTTTGGCAGGTATACCAAAATTTCAATATTTTTAATATATACAGAGAATTTTCCGGCCTTCTACTTTTTAAAATATTATTGTTCATTCTAACATATGCTTTATTTATAACAGTAAACAACTATAAATAGTTGAATTACTGCAAATGTTTTCAAATATAATTTATTCAATACATAGGTATTATTTCTAAAGAGGCCACTCGTATCAAGATAAGACATCAATAATAAATAGAATATACCTATAACCATCATTATACATAAATTACCTTCGCATATCAGTCAAATCTGCCAGGAGGGTCATTCAATGGCATGTATTTTTCCTTATTATTGATATCGCTGTCATTCATACAGCACTGGGTAGCGTGCAAATTTTAGGATTCAGTGTGTGTGTGTGTGTGTACTCGTATAGTATATTAAACCTCGCTATAACAGAATATATCAGCCAAATGGTTGTCGTTGTAGAGAGGTTATTCGTTATAGAGAGGGTTTCCTTTGCCGATATTGTTGTGTATCTTTTAATGACCTATTTAGACCTTCAGTAGTTATTCACATATACTTTATATAGTACTGTAATGTTTTACAGTACCGTATATTAAATGCATTACTTGAAAGTATTTCTCCGTAAGGGAGAAATATTCTAGCCAATTACGTATCAGCTTTTAAGCATCAGCTAATCAGCATGCCGCTTTCTTTCTTGATCGGAGAAATTGCGGTAGAGAAGAAAACGTGCAGCTCAGGCTGAGATAGCGAAAACACCCCTTTATAACGAAACGTTTTTTCGATAGAGGTTTTTCGAAATGTCCAAAGTGTTCGGTAGAGAGGTTTCGTTATACTGCAGTGTCGTTATTGAGAAGTTTTACTGTACAAAAAAATGTTAGTTTCATATTTAAGTTAGGTTAAGTCAGATTAGGTTACTATATATTCAAAGTTAAGTTAGGTTACTCTATATTAAATTTTCTACCTTTCTGAGGAGCGGTTGGTTGTCAACCTTAACTCCCCCTTAGCACTGGCACTCCCCCACCCCCTCTACATATTTTCCATCATACTACTGCACTACAAGGTTAGGTTAGGTCAAATTAGGTTTGGTTTATAATTCATATTCCCAAAACGGATTTTAAAAAGTTCGTACCTCGCTTATGCAGAGATGTGACCGCGCGCGTGTATGTGTGTGTGTGTGTGTGTGTGTGTGTGTGTGTGATTCTGAAGTCGGATATTTAAATATCACATCACCTTTGCCCAACTAAATTCTTTACTTGAATAACATGTAATGATTCAGAAGGGCCAGAAAGTGCCACACCTCTAAATCCAGACTGATAATGCGGTCCACTGTGCTAACTCCCGAATTAATTACACTGGGCAACAAAAAAAAAATTTTTTCGTGTCCCAAGAATGAAAATACCTTATTCTTATAGTATTTTCTGTGCTGAATCCAAATAAGTTTGTAAAATTTCTCTATCAGGTCTGGTTTTTGTGTGACATGCAATTTAATTTTTAAAAACCCATATAGTTACATACTTATTAAAATATGATCGAAAAGACATACCTGTAGTTTAAAAAGTAGCTTGTTTTGATTTTCTGCTGTGCTTTGCCTCAGGCATGTCTCTCTTAAGAGTCCAGCAATAGTCAACCAGCATACTGGGGCTCCATTTGCCTTGGTAACGGTTTTCCATGGCAGAAATATCCTGATGAAAACGCTCACCATGTTCGTCGCTTATCGCACCCAGGTTTTCCGGAAAAAAGTCCAAGTGAGAGTCCAAGAAATGAACCTTTAATGACATATTGCACCCCATTGCTTGGTAAGACTTAAGAAGATCTCCTACTATTTCAGGATAGTTTTCGGCCTTGTGATTTCCCAAAAAATTTGTGCAGACACTTTTGAAACTCTGCCACGCAGCTTTCTCAACTTCATTCAACTCTCCTTCAAATCTCTCATCTCTTAACAATTCTCTGATCTGAGGGCCTACAAAAATGCCTTCTTTAATCTTGGCATCACTGATCCGGGGAAACTTATTTCTCAAGTATGTGAATCCTGTTTGCGCTTTATTCATCGCTTTAACAAAGTTTTTCATAAGTCCAAGCTTGATATGCAAAGGAGGAAGGTACACTTTCTCAGGGTCAACAAGTGAACTATTCACAACATTTTTCTTGCCTGGAACAAGTGAGGTGCGTTTTGGCCAATCCTTCTTAACGTAGTGGTTTTGCTTGTCCCTACTGTCCCACTCACATAAAAAACAACAGTACTTGGTGTAACCTAGCTGCAACCCTAGCAAAAGTGCAATGACCTTCAGATCTCCACAGATATTCCACTTATATTTCTGATACTGAAACTTTTCTAAATGCAACTTCATGTTGTCGTATGACTCTTTCATGTTTGCAGCATGTGCAATAGGTACTGAAGGAAATTTATTTCCGTTGTGAAGAAGGACTGCTTTCAAGGAGTCAATGAACAATCGCCACTCATCCACGTTATGTTCATGACCAAGAGCCCCATGACTGAATTAACATCTTTACAAAACACAAGTCCATCTTCATGGGAGAACCATTCTTTGAATTCATCATGGCGGCTGCGGAAAAAAACAAACTTTAGTGTCACGTTGCAGTAGATTCCAACCCTTTAATCTTGAACCTAAAAGTTCAGCCTGCTTCTTAGATAATTTCAAATCACGAACTAGGTCATTTAGATCTCCTTGTGACAGTAAATGTGGTTCATTGGAGGAACAGGTAGCCTGGAATGTTGGATCAGAAATGTCTTCATCTTTTTCCTCGTGATATGCTACAGCTACGTTTGATTCTTCATCACTTAAACGTACATGTTCAGGAGGATTTGGTACTGGAAGTTGAGCACTGTGGGGAACTGGTCTCATTGCAGACGGTAGATTAGGGTATTTCATAAGGCTCTTTGTTTTTGAAGTGATCCCCTTTGTATTTACCAGGCAGAAATAGCAGTCTGTTGTGTGATCTTTGGGTTCCCTCCAAATCATTGGAATAGCAAATGGCATGTGACGTGAACCGTTTAGCCATCCTGTAAGCAAAGCTGGGCACTTGCGGTATTTTTTGCGGTACTGCGGTACTACCGCACTACCAAACCGGTACCGCATAACGCAGTACGGCAAAGGATCGCTGAAAGTACAGCAGTACCGCTACCGCATTCAAATTTCCCGCGGTACTTTCCGCGGTACCGACAAACACGACTTTTCAAAAAATTAACACTTTTTTTGAAGTAAACCTTATTACAGGAGTACAGTAAGACGAATGCTGCGTGTGTTGCATCAGCCTAACTCTAGACACGTTAAGTTTTCGTTCAGAACATGTTACGTTGCCATCCTATCACAACGCCTCAGTGCAGTGCTTGCTTTTGAGCCGGTTGCACGTGTGTTACATTTCTGTGACAAAGATCGATTTTTAGCCATTATGGCAGAAAGTTCAGGTGCGAAATCGCCGATATGCAATTTCTGAAAATATGTGCTATTACTTGTGTTGTTCTTGTGTGCAGTACCGCAGTACCGCAGTACCGCGGAACGCACCAGGGGGACCTGAAAAAGTACCGCAGTACCGCGTAACGCACTGGGCATGCTGAGGTACCGCAGTACCGCGTAACGCACCCCCAAATTTTGGTACCGCGCCCACCACTGCCTGTAAGTAGTCTTACACATGTCACACAACAAATGTGAGGGGCCCAACTCTTGTCCTGATCGCCTACTTTACATCCGAAATAAAGTTCATAGCATTTTTTTACTAATGGTGTAAAGTTACGTTTCTGGGATTTTAAAGTTAGATCACCACATACATAACAAAAGGAATTAGGATGATTCAGACAGTTCCGCGGCATTACAAAACATCTATATGAATACAACACTGGTGTAAAATTAACAAGAAGCAACAGACACTAGCTGTTAACACTGACATTTACAAGCAGACTGACTTGGAGCTGCTTCACACACAGAAACTAGGCTCATGTCTGAACAGGTACAAACATGTTTCAACCTGCACAGCCTGCTGCTCCGACCAAATTTATCCTGCCAGCATTATCAGAACTTTCTTCCCAAAGGAATAAATTGTACTAATTTTACAGAAAAATTAATACAACATATATATTAATATTAATATATTTTATTATAGTTATATTAATTAATATAATATATTATTATATTTATTATTTTTATAATGTTTTATATTATAATATTGTTATATACTTAATTATATATAATATGTTATTATTTTTTTATCCGGTGATCATGCTAAATGAGGAAAAAATGAACATAGCGTCACGAGTAAACTAAGTCTGATAGAAAAAATCTGATTTCATATTTAGATTCAGCATGAAAAAGTACACTTAGAACACCCATCAAAACCCTTGTGACAAAATTGTTGTTGACCAGTGTTATTATTACCAGCACCATCAGGAATCGGATCCCCGATCTCAGTTTCTTCATTTCGCTCATAGGAAAACAGTGTTATCCATTGAGCCACTGATGTTGACTGACGAAATCTTTATCATCATGTGTTTGTTGGTTGTATAAATTGGTATATTTTAATTTCTCTGTAAACAATTTCCCCGAAAAGAAAATGCATTAAACTCAAAAGCGCTCGGAAGAATTTTTTTTATTTTTTTTTTTAGTTAAATAAAATACTTTACTTGTTTCATTAATGTCAGGAGTTCTCACATTCTGTACACACGCACACACACACAATATATATATATATATATATATATATATATATATATATATATATATATATATATATTATAGTAGCGCTCATAAGTATTTATAGCAGAGAAATATTTCAGTTATATTTATCTATCTTTTGTACTGTGCACAGGACAGTTATGAAAAGTTTACCGTTCGTTTGGAAAATTAAAAAAAAAAAAAGAATTACTTTAACTCCAACATATAATGCAAAACATCAAAGATGAGGAAAATAAAAAGAAGTTAAAATGCAAAAGTTTTCGTACATTTATTTACAAAATTATTTAATACTTTGTGTCTCCACCTGAGGCTTGAAGAATTAAAAAATTTATCAGTAGTTGGCTGTTTATTGATTAGAGACTGTTGGCAACTCTGAATTATAGAATTTTCTTTTTGAATCTTCATTGAAAATGGATGACTGTACAAGCATTAGTAAGCAATTGGTCGTCGTGGTAAAGAACTGTCTACGGCTCTTAAGAGATCTGCTATTGTTGCACACGAGACTGGAAAGAGTTATAGGAAGATAGGAGAAGAACTTCGAATTCTATTTACGACAGTTGCGGCAGGTATAAAGAAATGGAAAGGCTTTGGAACAATGAAAACTCTACCAAGGTGTGGAAGACCTTGCAAGATTTCAGAACGTACAGCTAGACGGATGACTACAGGTGATATTTGCTAGACATTAAGACTAAGATCGATGGTCCATCCCTCAACTGTACGTCGTACATTGAGAAAGAATGGTCAGCATGGAAAAGTTGCACGAAGAAAACTTCTGCTACAGAAAACGCACAAAAAGGTTCGTTTAAAGTACTTCAAGGATTATCAAAATGATGGATTTGCATTCTGGGAGAAAGTTCTGTGGACAGACGAGACCAAAATTGAATTATTTGGCAACAACGAAAAACGGTGTGTTTGGGGAAAATCAAATGCTGCATTCGAGGAAAAAACATCCTTCCTGTGGTTAAACATGATGGTGGTAGTTTGCTTCTTTGGGGATGCTTTAGTGCTTCTGGTCCAGGAAAGTTAAGTGGGATCCGAACCACGGGTCGCTACATAATCTGGCCGCAAAAGACTGTTTCCATCTAACTATCAAAACTCCAGTGCCGCTTAACTTTGCTGATCGCGGGAAGCGTAGTACATACATACATACGAATGAGAACCACATGGCAGAAGTAAGAGTAGATAAATCAAACAGTTACGTGGAACTTTCAGCAGTAAAAACTAAAAATCTAAACTAATATATAGGGTAACTTATATATAGAACCTCCCCCAAACACCCCAACTGCAAAATTCTCTCATACCATTACGGAAATCAGAAAATTAATAAAAGCCTTGAACTCCTCATCCCTTAATGTGATATTCTGCAGAGATTTTAATTTGCCATTTAAAAAAAAATAAGAGTGGGAAAATATATATATATATATATATATATATATATATATATATATAAACCAGAACAAAGGAGCACACGAGAAGACCAGGAACAAGCAAAAATGTTAACAGTTCTAAAAAATTAATTTCTCTTAACACAAGAGATAAGATAACACCAGAAAAAATAACTGCTTGGATCTAGTATTCACGAATAACAACAACAACTTCACTGATGACATAAAAATAACCCCAATTATAATCTTAAATCACAACATAATCGAAATATGACGACAACTTTAAAAGAAAATACACACACAAACACAACCAAAGAAAGATGCAAACTGAACATTTTTAACCGAAACTGCAAAACTATAAATTGGGAAAAAATCATATGCCATCCGACCCAAATAGACTGGGAAACAATCTTAGAGGATAAAACAACTGAAAAAAAATACTAATAACCCTGGGAAAAAAAGACGCTGGAAATTTTAGGAAAATATTTTCCGAAAGCAGAGCCAAAAGGAAATTATTTCAAGACAAAAGCGAAGGATATTCGCCAACAGAAAGAGTAATTACGAAATTAATGGCTTGCAAAGACAAAAATAGCGGGAAAGTGATACAAGAAAAGCTGGAGAGAATCGATGGGGAAATACGAGTTCTAATTTAGGGCCATTCAGAGAGGAAAGAGGAAGATGAGGGTTAGGTAATAAAAAGAATAGGTAATAAAGGAAAACAAGTACTGGCGTCTCTATCGGACCTTTAAAGAAAGAAAATAATGAGCTAACCGACGATTTATAAGAAATATCTGAAATATTGAGAGCTCAGTATGAATCAGTTTTCAGTACCCCAAAACGAGACAAAGTGGTACCTGATAGAAATACCTTCTTTCAACAGGAGAGTACTATATAACCTATTTTGATTTTTATCCCGGAAGATATAGCGCGAGCTATAGGACAAATGAAATCACATTCACCTGCAAGAAAGATTCATTGAGAACCAGCACGGATTCTGATCGGGAAGATCATGCCTATCACGACTAACGGAGCATTATAACAATATAAACAATGCGTTTGAAAACAATGACAACTATGATGTCATATACACGGATTTTGCTAAAGCATTCAAGAAATGTGATCATTGTATAATAGCACATAAAATAAAATATACGGGAATAACGGGCAAAGTGGGAAAATCGATCTACAACTTTCTCAGAACGTTACCAAGTTGTTAAAATTAAAGGTATATCATCATCATCAGAATCGAAAGTACGCAGCTCACTCCCATTCATTATCGTGCTAACAGACATACTTAGACCAGTGATGGCGAACCACTGACCCACGAGACAATTTTTAGTGACCCACGACCTCTTATTTAAATAAAATATGACTAATTTTTAATATTTTTTGCCTTACAGTTTTAAAATTATTTTATTCTCCCACCGAAATAAACAGCTGATACACATTCAAACGTTTTTAAACGTATAATATACGTTTAAAAACGTGGGTGTATGTATGACAACCGACCGAAATAAACAGCTGATACACATTGAAACGTTTTTAAACGTATAATATACGTTTAAAAACGTGGGTGTATGTATGACAACCGACCGAAATAAACAGCTGATACACATTGAAACGTTTTTAAACGTATAATATACGTTTAAAAACGTGGGTGTATGTATGACAACCGACCGAAATAAACAGCTGATACACATTGAAACGTTTTTAAACGTATAATATACGTTTAAAAACGTGGGTGTATGTATGACAACCGACCGAAATAAACAGCTGATACACATTGAAACGTTTTTAAACGTATAATATACGTTTAAAAACGTGGGTGTATGTATGACAACCGACCGAAATAAACAGCTGATACACATTGAAACGTTTTTAAACGTATACTATACGTTTAAAAACATAGTGTATGTATGACAACCGACTCATGGTGCGCGCCGCGCAGTCATCCGCCTTCCCAGTTTTGTAGTTCAAGTCCTTAACCCTTTGCCTGTCCAAAGCATTTTCATAAGTTTGGTCCAAACGTCCATGCTTGTTTTCAGACTTTTGGTTATAGGAAGTTTATTTGGTTTAGTTGGTGGGTAATATGTGATCATAGAATGTATCACACTAAATATTATTTATGATGCGCTCTGTGTATCATATGTGATGCATGTATCACATGTGATGCACGGGACAGGCAAAGGGTTAAGTTTGGGAGTGCCAAATTATTAGCGCAGAAATTATCACCCATAAAAAAATGGCTACAAAAAAAACGAAAAACTAGTTCTGAAGGTAGTGGAACTGGAAGGTTATTTCATGAAGAGTGGACTGTGAAATACGGTGTTATTAAACGAAATAATAAAGCTTTTTGTTGTATTTGCAAAGTGAACATTGTTGCTCGCTCGCTTTTATAATATTAAGCGGCATTTTGAAAGCAACGACAAAAATTGTGCTCATTGTCAGATGAGGAAAGGAATGAAATTATTATGCGGCAATTAAACCAACAGCGGCAATTAAACCAACAGCAGCAACAATCTGCTATTTTCAAAAGAATTTTTAAACCAAACAACAATATTACACCAGCTAGTTTTCAATTATTATCTACCATTGCTCAACATGGAAAACCACTTCTGATGGTGGTTATTTAAAAGAAGCTTTTATAAACTGCTCAGACTATTTATGTGAAGATTTTCGGAATAAAGATCAAATAATTAAACGTATTAATGAGTTGCCTGTGGCCTGAAATACGGTCAAAGATAGAATAATTATCATTGACAAAGATGTATCTGATCAACTTTTATTGGATTTGACAAATGCTGGAATGTTTTCAATTTGTTTGGATGAAAGTACAGATGTCACATCACAGGCCCGTCTAGCAGTTATTGCAAGATTTTATTCCGAAAATATAATGAAGGAAGAGCTAATTAAATTGACGACACTGCCTGAGAAAACCACAGGACAGGATATTATGAATGAATTAAAAAAGGAATTCATCCAAATGGGTATTAATTTCAGAAATATTGTATCTGTGACGACTGATGGAGCTCCGAGTATGATTGGAAAAAATGTTGGATTTGTTCAATTACTTCAAGAAGTGAAACACCCTTTAGTTGAATTTCATTGTATTTTACACCAAGAAGCTCTGTAGGCAAAAAAAAAAATGTTTAAAATCACTTGAAAATGTGAAGCCTCTTTGTGACAAAGATTGTCAATTTTATAGTTGCTCACGATCTTAACAAACGTCAATTTACCAAACTATTAGATGAGGTTGACTCTCAATTTTCAGGGTTAGTCATGTATAACAATGTCAGATGGTTAAGTCGTGGTCAAGTTTTGAATCGCTTTGTTGAATTGTTAGAAGAAATAAGATATTTTTTGAATGAAAAGGAACACGAATATCCAGAACTGACTGACATGAATTGGTTGAACGACTTACATTTTTTCGCTGATTTCACATTGTATTACAATGCTTTAAATAAAAAGTTGCAAGGTCGCGGCTGTGTTGTATCATCAATGTTTGAAAATATTAAAGCGTTTGAAAAAACTAAATATTTTCTCAAATCACTTTCAGAGATGTTTTCACAATTCCGACAAATTGATGCAACATTACAATTCATTCAATTTCCCCGTACTATTCAATTTGAAGATCTTCAGTTATCAGCTTTTCATTGGCTTGGCATTGGTAATTTAGAAATGGAATTGGTAATTTAGAAATGGAATTGGTTGACTTTCGAGAAAGTGCAGTATGGATAATGGAAGTCTAAATTTATTGATCTTAATCTGAAATTACAAGAAAAGGAATTGGAGTCGTCAATTTTGGGTGTAACCAGAGAACAACAATCAATAGAAAGAGTAGAGAATCTTATTCTTGCAGAATGGAACTCTTTACCAAATTCTTTTGCATCAATGAAAAAGCTAGCATTATCTCTGCTAACAATGTTTGGTTCATCTTATTCGTGTGAACAGTTGTTTTCCTCCATGAATTTCGTCAAATCCACCACTAGGAATCGCCTTGGCACAGATACGAGTGCTGCATGTGTGAGACTAAAGACAACTAAATATAAACCTTGGATCAAAACATTAGCAGTTAAAATCCAATAAGTTTCTCACTAAAAATGATAAGTAAATAAATTATTGCGACCCAATTTCGTTTTTTTAAAAATCAAAATTAACAAAAATGACCCGCCAGCAAAAAAGGTTCGCCATCATTGCTGTAGATAATGAAGTAACCAACAGTAGTATAGAAACATCCTTTGCTGATGATACAAAAATCAGCAGAAAAATTAGAAATTCAGAAAAGATAGAAGCCCAGCAGCGAACACCAACAGAATATAGTGATGGTCAGAAGACAACATGAAATTTGACACCGGGAAACTTCAGCTCTTGAGATACGGGCAAAATGAGGAGCTGAAACAGATAAAATATTATGCTTGAGATAGACAAGAAAATAAGAGAAGCATGGTTTAGAAGTTACTAGCAAAAGTGGTTTAGCTAGACATGCAGTGCTGGGGAGTCAATTATTTGGTCAATGAAACTATAGAAAAGAACGCAGCCATAAAACCTTAAGCTCTACAAATCTTGATACAATGGGCTCAGATGTGAAGCTTAAAATTTTCATTACCGCGTTCTTTTCTATAGTTTTATTGATCGAATAATTGAAAAAAAACCAGCAATGAAAGTCAACGCGTTACAGTAAAAAGTTGAAACAAAGCAAAGCGCATTTATTTCTATGTTCAGAATCGCTTAATAGCAAATATATGGTGTCTCCAGACGCATAGACAGGACTGCCTTTTATAGTATAGGTAATGACCAATAATGCAGAAATTGACACACAAAATAAAGCCCTCCAAGGAAGAAATGGCTAAGCGACAAAAGTGAAAAACTCCAGAAAACGCAAAGTTGTAAAATTTGAAACTGCCATAACTTTTAAACTTTTGAAGATACTTTGACAAAATATCTTCTAAATAGTGGTGTACCGATTAATCGGCATCTGCAGAATCGGCTATTTTGGGGTATCGGCGAAATTTTAGTAGATTCTCTTACCGATTCTTTGAAATTTTAAAATTTTCGATACAAAACAATCTATATTTATAGAAAATTGAACAGACAAAAACATTATTTATGATACTTTATACTCATTTCAAAGTGTAATTATATAAGATTTTACATTCACGAAAAAGGCAAAGCTTAATAAGTTGTCCATAAATTTACATTTTCTCTAACTAGCTAGTCTCTAAATATTATAAACTGTTGTAATTCTCCTACTCTATATTAATAATAATTCCATATTAAGTTCTACTTTATAATTTATATATTAAACCATCTTATGATGTTGATTAAGTATTTTAATAATTTTATAAATCCCAATTACATATACATTTTTTTATTAAAATTGGGCATCAGGGACTTGAAATTTTAATGAAAATTTTGGTTCTTGTTGATACTGTTGAAGACAGAAAATACCTTCAATATAAGGAAAAAAGTTACTTTAAATATAGGTATTCAATTATGAAACAAAAATAAAACCTATTTCAGCATTTTACTTTGGTTAACCTTTAGTTAGCTTCCGCCCGAATTGTTCATTCTGACGAAGGTCAAACTTTTCACTCCACCTCAGACCTACAGTTTAACGTGGAACCCGAACCACGCCCCACCAGCAGCCCAGCGTCTTAACAACTAGGCCACCCAGGATACCCATTTATCTACCAACCACTTTCTTTATTATGTGGAAAGATGAACAGCTGGGTTTTGCTGCGCGCAGGCTGCCGTCACCGGGTCTCGATTCTGGGACCGATGGATTCGTAGTCAGCGACGCTAACCACTACACCACCGAGGCGCATTACTGAGTAATAATTTTTTTTATCACCATTTTAGCTATGGTATGTGAGTAACAAATTCTAGTACTGTATATTTTGGAGTGGGCTAAGGAAAAGCATTTAATTAAACAAATTTGAAATGTAAAAATGTGAAAATTGAAAGTTTTCACATTGGATTAGTAACATTAATGATGGGAATTGATTTTTTTAAAAATCTAGGCAAAGAATCGGCATTGGCTAAATTTTGGAATCGGTACATCACTACTTCAAAAGTTAGAGCACTTTCAATTTTGGTACAACTTAAACTGCGTTCCTGGCATTTTTATTTTTGTCGCTTAGTCACTTCTTCCGAGGAAGGCCTCAAATAAGAGAGCGATAAAATAATTATGGGGAAAGATACTGAGAATATTTAAATGAAGAGAAGAAAAAATAATGATTCCCCTCCACTGATCATACAAAAACTTGAATGCTGCGGTCTTCACGTCCTCGTATAAAAAAGAAATCAATAAACTAGAAGATATTCAAAGAAATTTCACGGCTAAGATCGATCGCTGCAAAGAAGTCAATTGCTGGAAAAACTACGTTCATTAAATCTACATTTGCTGGAAAGAAGAAAAAATAGATACATCGTAATAAACGCATGGAAAGTAATACAAAAAATAGTACCTAACCTGAAATTGAACGCGGTAACCATCCAAACACTGGAAAATAGGAAAGTATACGGTGTCCTGTTGCCAAACTAAAGCATCGAGTTAGAGTGGGTGTCATTGAAATGGGGCAGGGGAGAGGAAATATAGCAAAAAGGGGGAAAAAGAGAAAAATTTTAAAGCACAGCTGTGTAAACAGTGGTTGATAAAAGTACACAATAGGTTTGATAAGGGGAAGTGATATAAAATAAGGATTATAAAATATATATATATATATATAATATATATTAAACACAGACCGTGCATGGAACAAGGAACTCTTCCCAGAAGAGTTCCTTGTTCCATGCACGGTCTGTGTTTAACACAGGGTTGTGGAGTCGGAGTCGTGGAGTCGGAGTCGTGGAGTCGGAGTCGTGGAGTCGCACGTTTCAGGGCGGAGTCGGAGTCGGAGTCGGTAAAAAACTTCCGACTCCGACTCCAATTTCTGTGTCCTGTGTCACCCTTAATTTCTAAATCCTAAATACTAACATTTAGGTTATTTAGTTTTTTTGGTCAATAAACCTTATTCATTGATAGCCCCTAGATTAAGTTTTTTTAATATTTTTTTTTTACATTTTCAGAATATACAATTAATATTTATTTAAATATAAAATATAAAATATAAAATTTCACACTTAGTGTGGTGGTGATGAAATGTCTTATTATTATGATAATTATAGAGTGAAACACTAGAGGAGTCGGAGTCGTATATTTAAAATGTGAGGAGTCGGAGTCGGATTTTTAGATTTTTTACAATGTGTGGAGTCGGAGTCGGAGTCGAATTTTTACAATGTGTGGAGTCGGAGTCGGAAAATTTTGGACCGACTCCACAACCCTGGTTTAACATATAAGTTTCTCAGGGGACCATTCTGAGTATGTGTGTGTGTGTGTATATATATATATATATATAATATATATATATATATATATATTGTGTGTGTGTGTGTGTGTGTCACAGTATGAAATTTAGCGGCCACAGTTACTATTGACTCCAGCGACCACCCTATAATAAAGGTAAAAGCTTTCAAAGGGTGTAAGGTACAGGCTATAGGGGTTACCGGCATAGGGCACGTTGACAGAGTCATATACACCTATAATGAAGAAAACTATGTAACCTACCTTCACAAGTGGGAAAAAAGGGAAAAATTCACAAGAGGGGGAAAAATAATAAAAAATAGAGTAACCTAACAGTAGTAACTAACTATCACAGAATTCTTGGTTTCCCTACATTCACAAACAAACAAACGCAGAGTGCGGAATGGGGGGGCGGCGTGTGCGCATAATGGTTGCGCTTGGATGGGGCTGACGAAGTTACAGGAAGCCCCAAACCCGAGGCTTTCCCTCCAAACAACTGACTCGTGGGAGAGGCCTATACAGCATGACTAGACAGGAAATCCAAATCAAGCACAGCTATTTATGCGCGCACCATACAGTGGACGGAGTCAATACATTGTGTCCATACAGGAATGTTACACACACACACACATTGAGGGCAACCCAACATACAACTGGTATCCAGACCCAAATTCTCTTAAAAATAGTTTATACTGCATTACTGTGAATACAAATTTATTGAGTTATTGTAAATACCAATTTTGCTCTTAAGGCAAGTTCATCTGCTTCACACTAGAGTCAGATATATCTCATAAATTTCGATTAAAATTTTTGACATACGAATGATAAATTAAAGCCTATTTTCAGGTTTTTTATTGTCCTGCCAGTCCACAATTTTTTGTATCTTAATCTAGACTTTGACAAAGGTAGTCCTCGACTAGAGCCATATGACAAGTTCTTTGGCTAAACTTTCCACAAGATCTGTTGTAACTTGTATGCTTTAAATAGAGGGTAGGGATTTATGATATTTGCTTTCATCCAATAGTTTGGGGTTTAATTCATCCTAAGGGTGAGTTAAACACATCACTTAATATTATATTTTACTCCATTAACAGAGTTGATTTCTTTCAGATAGAATTTGTCTAAGGTTAATGTGAAGTCGTAAATTTAGAGCTATTTATGTAGAAGTCTGAAAAATCTAATTCATAGGGTTTATATAAGAACAAAAAAATTAATCTAATCTATGCAGGTCATTGCAGGTTTCTCTAGATCAGGGGTTCTCAAACTGGGGTATGTGTACCGCTAGGGTTACGTATTAAGGTTTCCTGGGAGTACGGGAAGAAATGGACAAAATTTACGCTATATATATTTATTTCGACATAATTCAAGTGAATATTCTAAAAAATTTTGAAAACGTTTACTCCACTTATTGAAAAACTAGTTTCCACACATCAGGCACATCCCTCACACTAAAATTCAAGAATTATAGCTACCCTAATTTTATTTACACATGTAGTTTGATATTTATTCATTTAGTAAAGCATTTATTATTGATATTTCTGCATCTTATGTGAATTCTTACTAATAGGGGTACTAGCTGATTGTCTGATGAATCAGAGGGTACGAAGTGACAAAAAGTTGGAGAACCCCTGCTCTAGATTATTCCTGTTCAAAATAAGAATCAAAACAGCCCAAATGCATACTGTACTGCATTTATAATACGATAATTATACCAAAAATAAACAAAAACCTGCCAGCTATTTACAAGATTTCCCTTTGATCAATGATTAACTTTTAAAAAGAGAAGTGGTGGATAGCTAGTGAGCCGGAGGCAGAGGCTGCGAAGCAGCCGATCGACCCTGTGCAGCGAGTAAGGAGCACAGTAGCACCGTGGCCCGTAGGGGCACGGTGCACGGAGCGCGGGGAGGTTGCAAGAGGTAGTATCCCCCTCGTGCTGGGGGAATTGGGTGGTCTTCCCCAAGGAAAATTTCTAGCAGGGTGCTTCTAAGATGCTATTTCATGGCGCTGTTTCATTAAACAGACCTCATCCAATGTTTTCATACACTTAGTATGTGTGAAATATATTTATTTTGGGTATTCACTTCACATTCCTCTTCACGATCAATTTCGCAATTTAATAAACTATTAGTGGGTAAATATTTTCAGTGAGACAATCGGTGCAAGAAATACTTTATACAAAAAGAAATGGCAGGCCAAATATCAGTGTCGGAACGCCGTTCCGGTGCGTTCGGCACAAAATGACCACTGCCTTTGATTAAAAAATTCACAAAGCTCTTTCTTTAAACTGCTCAAAGTACTGCTATTCTTCACTGTAGATGGCAAGTCACACCAAAATTCCATCAGCCGCCCCTGGTTTGAAAAGAAAAGAATACATAGATCAAAAGTATTAAGAATGTTTTCTTTTGAAAGAAGTTGTATTAGGGGTGACATGCATGAGGAATAAATTTTTTTCTTCCATTGAGGGTTTTAAAAATGTATACAAAATAAAAAATTTACATTGAATTTTATTGTTCTACTGACTCTGTGTATATGAATGTGTCAACGTGATACCGGTGGCCCCTATACCTTATATCTCGAAAATTTTACATTATAGTATGACGTCACACATACATGTGTGTGTATATATATTTTTATTCTTTCCTTTATCTTTTTTCTTACCTCATTACCCAACTCCACCATTCATCATTAACCTCCTCCCTTCAAAATTTTGCCATTTCCATATTTCAACAATGCAAATAAACAGTGGCCGCCAAAGTTCATAGCATGACGCATACGCACGCACACATACGTACGTTATATACAATTGCCGTATATTATATTTTGTTATTTTTATTTTCCCTTATGACCATCCTTCTTATCTTACACCACTCTCTCTTATCAAACCCACTGTTTACACTTATCAACCATTGTTTAACACAGATGTGCTTAAAATTTTACTTTTTCACCCCCTTCTCCTATTGTTTTCTTTCACCCCCTTTTTCCATTTCTACACGTTTCCCCTCCCCCCTTTCCCTTGTTTCCATTCTACCTCGATGCACATATATTACTGGGACATCGCCAACTCTGAATAAAAATAGTTTTGTTGTCAGAGGGTCAAGAAACACCACTGAGGTCTTCTTAAAAAGAAGACCAGACGCCTGGTTTAGGCCAGTTCCTGATAAGCCGGGTGTGCCTGTCTATGTGAAATGGAGAGCTCAAGACAAACTCTTTCCTACATCAGGCCAGGTCTAGAGGTAGGGCCACCAGCCTGACCTCCGTGTGAGTTCATGGAAAATCTAGAAGTTTACAAGGTACGTATATACTGTTTTAAACCCACAGGGGAAAAATGAAAAGTGATTCCATGGCCTTTCGTGTATATAGCAATATACATTTTATTTTTACTTGTGGATTTGCATCATTTATTAATTTCACCTTAACTGAAATTCATCTCATCTCATATATAATATATATATATATATATATATATATATATACAGGGTGGGCGGAAAGTAGCTCCCTATTTTGGATTGGTAAAAAAATACGTATATTATCCATTTATTTCAGAAGAAATAATGTGAAAAGGTAGGCATACATGGTAGGTTTTCTATAAAATTCAATGTGGGCTCCAACTCTTTCCACCAGCTTCTGGAGCCGCCCAGGAATGGCGTCCACTGACTTTAGCAGGAACTCCGGCGGGATGGAGGACATGACTTCCCGAATTCGGTCCTCCAGTTCTTCCAATGTCCTCGGTTTGGTGCGGTAGACTTCTTCCTTTACCCACCCCCAAAGAAAGAAGTCGCACGGTTACCGCTGAAAAACGGCAGAATCGGTTCAGTGTAACGGTGTGGTGTGGTATGACCTCAGATCAGGTTGTGGGCCCGTTCCTTCTGCGCAACACCATGAATGCTGAGCGGTACCTTGCTATGTTGCGAAACGAGGTCTGGCCGGTTGTCAGCACATGGGAGAACATCGACGATCTGATATTTATGCAAGATGGCGCCCCTCCGCACTTCGCTCTTGTTGTCCGTGAGTGGCTGGATGCCCACTTCCCTGGGCGTTGGATGGGTCGTCGTGGTCCACATCAATGGCCAGCAGGAGCCCCGACTTGACACCGTGCGACTTCTTTCTTTGGGGGTGGGTAAAGGAAGAAGTCTACCGCACCAAACCGAGGACATTGGAAGAACTGGAGGACCGAATTCGGGAAGTCATGTCCTCAATCCCGCCGGAGTT
The DNA here is from genome assembly GCA_023014485.1 of Bathynomus jamesi. NCBI lineage: Eukaryota > Metazoa > Arthropoda > Malacostraca > Isopoda > Cirolanidae > Bathynomus > Bathynomus jamesi. Next base: position 947,723 of record JAJOZX010001019.1, on the reverse strand, counting down.
CCTGCTAAAGTCAGTGGACGCCATTCCTGGGCGGCTACAGAAGCTGGTGGAAAGAGTTGGAGCCCACATTGAATTTCAGAGAAAACCTACCATGTATGCCTACCTTTTCATATTATTTCTTCTGAAATAAATGGATAATATACGTATTTTTTTACCAATCCAAAATAGGGAGCTACTTTCCGCCCACCCTGTATATATATATATATATATATATTATTATATTCTTCGCCTATAAAGTCCAAGATTCTATTAATTAAGTTTCACAACGGAGAACAATCACATAATTCCATCCGACTGTTAAAAATAAAGGCATTTCTAATAGATTTCTGTTGCCATGGCAACGGAAACCTGTTAGAAATGTTACAAAGAAGTAATCCAAACTAAATTAATTTTAACTTAAATATTATTATTATTATTTCAGAGTTAAAACAAAATAAGTTCAACGAAGAAATCGCCATTTTGGAATTAAAATATTGTGTTAAACTATAAACTTGTTTGTGGTTGTAAAAAGACGCTTGAAAGCCGCATTTCGAATAAAGTTGTAGGTCCCCTCCGTCATATGACTTTTACAAATGTTACGAACGAAGTTAACCAATTCGAAACTTTGTTATTACCCATTTAGAGTCAATGGCTAAAGATGGAGTCTGTACTCAGTAATGTCAAAGATCTTTACAATCTTCAGAACTCGTACAGTATCGGTGAGCAACTATTAAAAGGATTTAGAAAAACAAATGCAGACATGAAAGTGCACTTTTCAACATTTATAGCATGAAATGTTTCCTCTTAGGGAAGCCGCACACAGAATCGCCTTGCGACTCACGACTTAGTTCGTGACGACTGGAGTCGCGTGTGATTTTACATTGACAGAATGGGAGCTCCGCACACTGTAGCGACCGGACGCGATTCCCCAGAATCTTATCGTCAATGTAAAATCACGCGCGTCGTCACCCAAGTCGTCAGTCGTGAGTGGCAAGACGATCCTGTGTGCGGCCAGTAGTATACCCGCTGAAGGGCCGAGTGCAATTGCAATGCAACACTGCATGCAACATCGCATGGAACAAGATGAGATTAGTTTTAACCCCCCTCCCCCCTACAAAAAAAAAAAATTATAATAAAAATGAACAATGAATAATTCCTATATTCTTATATTTATTCGTATAATTCTTATATAATTCGTATATTTATATAAATCCTTATATTTATGTAATCCTTATGTTTACATAATCCTTATATTTATTATATTCATATAATACTTACATTTGTATACATTTATATTCACACAGTATATTCATTTTTACATAAAGACCAAAATCACATAAGGCGAGTTTGGATAAATTTTTGATTTGCTTTCTATTTTATTTTTGCCAAATAATTGAAGTTTCTTTTTAAATTACTTAATAATTTTTTTAGATTTAGCTTAATAATAAAACCTGATTTAATTCTGCAATGTTCATTTTCTGTATACATTCTCTCTTTGTTATAAAAGATGAAGTCATGTCTTGCTTACACGTTCAATTTTAAATCTTAAGCCTTTAATTTTTGCTCATGTGCATGTTTAATTGTAATTCATAATAAAACGCATATTTCACTTCCCATTTTTAGTTAACTCGGCAGATCATGATAACATCAGATTTGTCAATATGCGGTTTAAAATAAAAATATGGCTCCATCTTCAAATATCTTGCTTATCGGTTTAGACGTTGCCACAGCTAAAATATTTACCTTATCTTCAAATACTGTGCAAAAATAATGCAGCCTATTGAGAATAAAAACCAAACAAGTCAACATTAAATAATAATGATGTCCACAAAATTTGGGCATATAAACACATGTAATTTTTCAAATTGTTATTCTGATTTGACTGATCTAACTTTGAGGCTGAGCACTACTTGTAACATTTTAGCAGTAAACTACGGTAAGGGAAATTTTTTATCTCGTCCTTCGAGCCTTGCTCTCTTCAGAGAACTTAGTCTTAAATAAAGAAACTATAATTTCCAGATACGTTACAAGAAGAATCGGGGAACCTTCAGAGAATTTAATCGCCTTCCAGAATCCTCAGATCCACAAGAAGAAATCGGATAGTAGTATAAGTAGGGGGGGTTGTTAATTTGTTATTTTGAATTTTTTTGGAATTCCTAAGTGAGGATCCCCTCAAAATATGGACCACCAATAGTGAAACTCGGGTCAAAAACGATTTTTGATTTTTGACCCCTCTCACCCCCATGTACAGTGCTTACAATAAGTCTCGCGCCTGTCTCGTCCCAAGCTAGTCTGGTAGGTATAAAATGGGCGGTCCTTAAGGCAGCGGAGGTGTGTTCGGATTGGTGCACATAATTGCTCTAACCCCATCAATGACGTCCACATTATCTTTGTGTTGATCACTCTATCTATTTACATATAGAGACATACTGTATATAGATATATATAGAGTATGCAGGGGATAACGTGTCTCAGTCCCAGCTATGGTAGTTGTCTTACAATTAACAGTCCCAAGTGCAAGTTACGTTAACACCTCCACATAAACTACCCTGGTGTTGTAAACTTTATACTTGGGGTGTGACAGCCCTCCGGTCCCGAGTCGTGGGATTCTAGAGAAATTGGCTGCCAATTCCTTTAGGTTCTCTCTCTTTCGGGAGGGCGGGTGAAGTCTGTTGTACAAACCTGTCCCGTGGGTTACTAGGACCCCTTCCCATCCCACTCTGTCCTTTTAGCTTAGGTTAGGGATGTTCTCCTCTGACTGCAAAAAAAAAGAAAAACTTTTAGTATTGTCTTTTTCTCTACTGTTACGATTAGGACGCTACTGCTATCTCATGCGTGGGAAGAGAGGCTTGGAACCTCTATAAATAACACCATTTAACTTCAGTTGTAGGTAAATATTTAGAGGGGATAATAGCGAGTAGGATTGTTGACCATTTGGATTCCTACAAGCTACTTGGGGACTCCAACATGGGTTTAGACGGCATAGGTCGTGTCTCACCATCATGCTCGAGTTTTTCTACGTCATGTTGAGTGAGTATGATAAGAGTAGGGCGATTGATTAGAAGGCCTTTGATAAGGTACCTCACCGCCGGCTAATGGCCGAAGTGCGCGCGCTGGGTATTGGTGGGGAAGTAGGTAGGTGGATTGGAAACTGGCGAAAAATGCCACAAAGTTAATCCCTTTCGTTCGGCATATGGGCTACAATCGACGCTTACGTGACGCGGGTTCAAAGATGTCGATTTTAGAAGCATGTTTAGTTCAAATGATAACCCAACTCGCAACAATGGTTAGAAGTTGGATTTGAAACGATTTAGGACTAGTATATGTGGGAATTACTTTAACACGTTGATAGTTTAAGATTAAAACATAAGAAAACTCTGCAGGAGTTCGCTTGCACGGTGTCTCTGTGAGCAAGCTAAATATAGAGCTATTTATATATTCTCCACTTTCCTGTAAAATTTCCTTGGCTACTTTTCCAGGGTCAAGGTATTTTCTTCAACCTTTTTCCGTACCTGCCTCTGGCAGGGAGGGAGCGGAGGGTGGGGAGAGAGCCTTCTACTTTTCTATCCAGTTTTCTACTACTGCTAGGATTGTTGAAAGAAAAATAAAGTTTCACAAAATTTTCCCTGGCACCCGTTGCCATTGGTACCTCCTCGGTATGGGCCGCAAGGCCTTTTGAGGTACTTCTTTTCCTTGTAACTCCTTGTAACTCTGTCTCTCTCTGTCTCTGTCTCTCTCTGTCTCTGTCTCTCTCTGTGTCTCTCTCTCTGTCTCTCTCTCTCTCTGTCTCTCTCTCTCTGTGTGTCTCTCTCTCTGTGTGTCTCTCTCTCTGTGTGTGTGTCTCTCTCTCTCTGTCTGTCTCCCCGTGGTGAGTTCTGGGTGATTTGCAGTTCATACTCAGATCAGCGAGACGCTGCGTTCTTTGCTAGAAAGACTAGTTAGTGTAGGCGTTTCCTTGCGTTTTAGTAGATTTCGATCTGGTAGCGTCATCGTTACACAGACGGAGGTAGACATGCGAAATATGTATATATTTAAGTAGGTTCAGCTGACGATATGGCGAAAGCAGTTCCATCTGTTGGCATTACCGCTACACATACATATTAACAAATTTTGAAACAATGAGCGCTATGCTTTGGTTGATGAAGTTTTAGGCGTCGTAAAATACAAGAGGTAAAGGTAGGGCCCACTTCGTAGGGCCGGTGGGATGGGCGCGTTGTGGAACTCACATGCGCAGCAACCTTCCCTTGCTGTGAGTTCTGGGTGATTTGCAGTTCATACTCAGATCAGTGAGACGCTGCGTTCTTTGCTAGAAAGACTAGTTAGTGTAGGCGTTTCCTTGCGTTTTAGTAGATTTCGATCTGGTAGCGTCATCGTTACACAGACGGAGATATACATGCGAAATATGTATATATTTAAGTAGGTTCAGCTCACGATATGGCGAAAGCAGTTCCATCTGTTGGCGTTACCGCTACACAGATACATATTAACAAATTTTGAAACAATAGGCGCTATGCTTTTGTTGATGAAGTTTTAGGCGTCGTAAAATACAAGGGGTAAAGGTAGGGCCCGCTTCGTAGGGCCGGTGGGATGGGCGCGTTGTGATTGAAAACTGGCTGAAAAATAGGCGGCAGAGTGTTGTAATTAAAGGGGTTAATTCAGGTTGGGCCTCGGTCACTAGTGGGCTTCCTCAGGGTTCCGATTTGGGGCCAGTGTTGTTTATCATTTACATAAATGATATCGACGGTGGCATCGTCAGTCGGATCGCCAAATTCGCTGATGACACCAAACTTGGGGCCAATGTTGGGACGCCCGAAGCGATCGAGGAACTGCGTGCGGACCTAGGTAGGATAGGAGAGAGGTCCGAAAAGTGGCAAATGCCGTTTAACTTGGGTAAATGCAAAGTGATGCACATTGGGTATGCCAATCCCAAGTCAGACTACTCAATGTTGGGAAGTAATATCGAGGCGACTGATTTGGAAAAGGATGGGTGTGCTAATTAGCAGCGACCTTAAGTTTACGAAACTGCGTAGAGGTTGAAAAGAAAGCCCAGAAGCTGTTACGTTATATCAGGAGGCAATTTCAGTTTCGAAACAAGGAGATTGTGCTCTCTCTGTACAATTCCCTGGTTCGGCCGCACCTAGAATGTGCTGTGCAGTTTGGCTGCGCGGTCAACTGATCGAGGTTTTCAAGCTCTTACGCGCGTTCAACGATGTCGATTTTAGAAGCATTTTTAGTTTAAATGATAACCCAAATCGCAACAATTGTTGGAAGTTGGATTTAAAGCGGTTTAGGACTAGTGTGTGTGGGAATTACTTTACGTATAAGATCTGTGACACGTGGAACAGGTTACCTTCAGAAGTTTTGAACAGTTCCTCTGTGGATCATTTTAAGAAAAGGTTAGACCAAATCTTGCACACTATTTGAGGGTGTAAAAAATTTTCCCTGGCACCCGTTGCCATTGGTACCTCCTCGGTATGGGCCGCAAGGCCTTTTGAGGTACTTCTTTTCCTTGTAACTCCTTGTAGCTCTGTCTCTCTCTCTCTTTGATCACACCGCATGGCAATGTATCCATATAACGTTAATAATAACCGAAACTCGAGAAAATATATACTCTGCCTTCCGCTCTATCCCAAATCCTTTTCTCTTAGTAACCTCTTAATACAAACTAATCTATCATATTTTGCGACTTTTTAACTCTGGTAGGATTCAATTCCATTCCTATAGTGTAAGATACTTAAATTCATGTGTGTATTATGCCATATGATGTGCGAAATAAATAATCATTTTTAAATATTTGGAGTGTTCAAGGTCATCTGTAGTAATCTATAGACTACCCCCTCAAGCCCACTCTCAACACTTAGATTCCCCTAAGACACAGGCGTCTTCAAGTAACATGAATGCGTAGAGATCTAAGGTGTTAGATTCCATATTATATAATTTATGTGCTAGGTTTAAGGACACTGGCATTGAAGGATGGAAGGAAGGGACAGTAAAAGCGATAATAGGTTTAATGAAGGAAGTGGAATGAGGATGGAGGTAAGCGTTGCTATGTCGAAGAAAACGAGGTTGGGTGGGGAATTACGAAGGGAGGAGGAAAGGGAGCCAGAGATTATTAATCTAATTCTGCCACCACGTTCTCCTGATATGAATCCGATTGAAAACCTTTGGGCAATAATGATTAACGAATGGGAGCAACGCAATGAAAGAACATTTGAAGCACTTTTAGCTCACATGAGGAATAGTTGGGAGAGCTTACGCCGAACACCAAACATTCCCTACAATCTGGCCTCTTCTATGCCGCAACGATTGCAAGAAATTATTGATGCCGGAGGAAGCTATACGAAATACTGATGTTAAAGCCATGACGTAAATGTGTATCGAATATATATTTATGCTAATATAGAATTGTATTATATTTTTATGTTTGACATCTATAGAAGTATATATTGTGACCATGAAAGAACTTTACTTATCCTTAGTTAGAATCTTTTCTTGCAATGTCTACGCTCGTGGAGATGATAATATATGCATTGTTGAAACAAACTATGAGAAGGTAATAGTTTCAGGAAAAAAATAAAAACTGGCAACATCGAGGCCATCACATGTTTATGGGAATTGTCATATGATATGCTACCAATAAACTCTTATATACTATTATATACAGTATACTATATTACGTAATAATTACGATGAACAAATCAAATGCAAATTTCTCTGATTCACGGCCCACCAGTCTTGCTTTAGACTAATGACTTTCATAAGATGGAATAGGTTACCACTTACCTTACCTTAAACCTTAAATTTACCTTAAAGCGCTTCTGCCTCAAGGGTGCGCTGCTCCCACGAAGTCCACTCAGCGCCTCCTGAGGCGGGGCCACGACGGGGTCGCCACCCTTCTTTTCTCTTGCTCCTGCCATACGATTTGGTCCCCTATTGAATTTGTAGGGGCTGGTCTGGCAGAGGAATACCCTGACACTGTGGGTTGGTCGGGTATGTTGGCTAAAAACATGTCCAAGTGTTTTTTAAAGTATCTACTGGGACTGCACTTATATCTCTAAGGTACTGAGGCAAGGAGTTAAACAGGCGAGAACCCTGCCTAGAGATACTATTATATTGAAGGGTTTGAATCCTTCTCAGACTGTTTGGTGGGAGGTGATATTTTTTACACATTCTGCCAGTTCTTGTTAAGGTGGGCACAATTGGTTCAGTATTGGGGGCAACTAAAAGCCCTTCTAGAATTTTCCAGGTGTAGATTAGGATGTATCTCTCAAACCTTCTCTCTATGGAATAAAGGTTGAGGCCTCTAAGCCTATCCCAGTAGTTTAATTTGTCTTTACTCACCTGTTGCCCATCAGGTTGTTTAATATACGAGGTAAAGGTTCTTTGTAGGCCCTCAATTTTTTGCAATTCATTCTGTTTGTGGGGAAACCATAATTGAGAGCAGTAGTCAATGCGTGGAAGGACAAGTGATTTCCACAGGGTAAGCATGGTCATACTGTCCCTAGTTCTGAATGTCCTCAGTATATATCCTATTAGTTGTTTGCATGATGAGGTTACTTTGTCAATGTGCCTATTGAATGTTGCATCTTCAGGTAATATAATCCCTAGATTCCTGACATGATCAGTTTGTGCAATATCTTTTCCTGTGGGTCCAGTGTAGTTGAATTGTTCTTTCATGTATTTATTTGGTCCATACTTAATTAGTTCAAATTTGTCTTCATTGAAGGCCATATTGTTTGCATCTGCCCATGCATATATAGTTTGTAGATCTTTTTGTAGCTCTACACAGTCTTCTTTTTCTGTAATTGGTCTTAGTATTCTGGTATCATCTGCGAATGACAGGAGAGAGCTTCCTAGGTTACAGTTTATATTGTTTAGCATTATAATGAATAGAATTGGTCCTAGTACTGTGCCTTGCGGCACTCCACTAATCACTTCTTTTTCTATAGATCTTGCTCCATTTACAGTTGTTATTTGTTTTCTGTCAGAGAGAAAGGCATGGATCCATTTTCCTACTTTTCCACAAATACCAAGTTCTTTTAGTTTATGGAATAATATACCATGGTCAACCTTGTCAAAAGCTTTTGCAAAGTCTAGATAGATGACATCAACATTTTGGTTTTCTCCCAAGTATTGTAGGATTGTATTGCAATGGTCTATAAGTTCAGTAAGGCAGAATCTCTTGTGTCTGAAGCCATGTTGAAAGTCTTCTAAGAGATGTTCATTTTCTATAAACTGACAATGTGCCTTTTCAGGACTTTCTCAAATATTTTAATAATATGGGAAGTCAAAGATATGGGTCTATAGTTCTTGGCTTCCTTTCTTTTGCCTCCTTTGTAGATTGGGGTAATATTTGCTTGTTTCATGATTGGTGGTATTCTACTGGTGTCTAGTGAGGATCTCCACAGGATTTCAAAGGCAGAGATGAAGTATGTTTGCATTCCTTAAGAATCTTGGCTCCAATTCCATCTGGACCAGGGCTGAACTCCCCGGTAGCTCTGTTATTGCCTGTTGTATATCTCTAGTGGTTATTTGTATATCTTCTAATAATGGTCTGTCTTGGTCATTTTCTTCTCTATCAAAAAATGCTGTAGTTTTTATTTTCTTTACTACAGGGGTACTCCAGCTTAAAGCATATTGAGATTGTAGAATGTTTGCCATTTCCTGTGTATTAGATGTGAGAGTTAGTCCATCTTTAGCAAGCAATGGGCCAATGCTCGTTTTGATAACTGCTTTGCGTTTAGCATAGCTAAAGAAGAATTTGCTATTTTCCTTTATAGTGCCAATAGCTTTGTGTTCATTATCAATATTCTCTCTTATGGTTGACTCCTTTATTTTAAGTTCTAACATCAGTATCTGATTCCGGATGTTACTATGTCTTGTATCACTTAATTGCTTTGTCAGTTGTTTAGATAGCTTTGTTCTCTTTCTCATAAGTGTCCTTCTGTATCTGTGCTCTTTTGTCCGGTGCTTCTGTGCACTATCGTTTTTCTTTGGTGTGTGTTTGTATAATGCTGATGACAGCAGGTATTGTATTCTACTCCAGCATTCTTCTGGCTTTAGGTTTTCTAATTCATCTTCCTAGTTTATTTTTCCCAGACAGTTATTTATTGATGTCCAGTCTGACTTGTGCAGGTTTAGGTCAGAGTATGGCAAGTTCGTTTGGCATGGGTCTTGCTTACATTTGTGGAGGGACAAGTTTGTGAATATGTGCATGACATTGTGGTCGGAGTGTATGTATAGTTGGTGTTATAACAATGTGGTCAATTGTAGTTGCATTATTTGTCAGCACTAAATCTAGGATATTATTTTTTCTAGTTGGGCAGTGGACATGTTGTACTAGGAGCAGTTTTTCCATAAACTCATTCAGGTGTTTTGATTTGGACCTTTTTGTCCCTGATTTCATACCACCATATTAGTTCCAGGTGCAATTTGGGAGATTAAAGTCTCCTGTAATGATTAATTCTCTTGTTGAGTCTACAATAGCTGGGCAGTGCCTGATTTTTTCCAGAACTTCAGTGAGCTCTAGATGGGAGCTATCTGGGGGGCTATAGATATTCACTAGTATTATGTCTTCTTTATTTATGCTGAGCATGATGATTAGGAGTTCACAGGCTCCATTTGAGTATGCCATGAGCAGTTCACTTTGAATGTTTTCAGGGATGTACATTGTACATCAGGACACCACCATTTAGACGGTCTTCTCTGTCACATCTATGGGTGGTGTACCCTTTGATTGCAATTTCACTACTCATGATCATGGGGTTCAGGTGTGTTTCTGTGAGGGCTATAACTGTGCTAGTAGTGTGTTCCACTAGGCTCTTTAGGTAAGGTACTTTGGTATGGTTTGAGTTTGGGTAAAGGCCCTGGATGTTTAAGTAAATTATTGATACATTTGTGGAGCCATTTGTTTCATCTCCCACATATAGGGCATTTGAAGGGTTCCTGCTGGGGTTCTCGTTTGCTTTTGTATGAGGAGCCCAAGTGAGCTTTGAATGTCTTGTATTTGTTTTATGAGGTGGTAAAACCCCAATGGGGTTTCATGGTTGCTTGCTGTACTATTTTCACCAGTGGGCTTACCTGGACCCGCTACATCAGCATAAGATCTGGGTGCATGAATGGTATTTGGCAGGCACGTGCACAGGGGGGGGACTTGGAGTGCTGAGCCCCTGCCCTTTTTCTTCTTCATATCAAAAGTGCCCTTTTAGTCAAAATTCATAAATATATTGATTCGACATAAATTTGAATTAATTAGTTATATTTTTATTTAGTTACTGCTACTTCAACAGATTTTCAAAACTGGAATTACTTTGATCTATGATTTTTTATTAGAATAATAAAATTAACATACCGTTACTATTATTTTGTCAATCAGGGAGGGCGTCCCTAGTGGTAACACTGACTGCAGCTGTTCACTGTTGATTGCGTCTCTCGGGTATGTGGGTGTATTGTTTACTGTTTGTTTATTTTACGTTAACCTAAGCTAACTAGTGATTTCTCACTGATAATTATGGTAAGTTGGAATCCAAAGCAGTGTGACATTACTCCAAAAAATATTGTATGACATTACTCGTAAAGTTGGTAAAAACGTCCACGTCCCCTACTTAGTCTTAGGCCTACTAGGCTAGGCCCATCAGTACACCAGTGTGTCAAACGATGGATTTTGGGTTTTAGTACTGGCATGAATTTCATTAAATTAATAAATGATTTATTAAACAACATATCATAACCTTTTCATTTTTAATATGAAATTGATTTTTAAAAACAATACAGTTTTCATTAAAAGTGAATAAAAATACCTAGATTATTTATTATAAAACGATGCAATTTTTCCGCAAGGACGACAATTACGGTAGATCCTTCTGCCCTTTATCCTGCTGATTGATACTTATAAAAGTTATAAGTAAAGTAACTATTTAGAAATTGCATGCTATTAAATATTGTGAATTTGGTTAACAAAAGCTTAATTAGGTCTACTGCATTGAATTTAATCGAGTTTAAGAATATTTACCACATACAATTTTAAAATTTTTCTTTGTGTGTGTATATATAGCCTATATGACATTGCGGATTTCATTTTTAAAAATGTTAGGGGAGTGCCCTTTTTTCAACTGAGCCCCTGCCCTTCTGAAAGTCTGTGCACGTCACTGGTATTTGGTCTTGGGTTTTCTTGCACCCCTTGGGCCAAATAGTGCTGAGGGATAGTAGGCTCACTATCCTGGTATTCTCTCCGTTGAGTTTGATGTGGTTGGAATCGGATTGTTCCCTTCAGGTGGGCCAGATTGCAGTTCTCTTTAAAACAACTTCTTTCCCACCATGAGCTCTGGCAAATTTGGGGATAAAAATAGGGACATCTTGCTGCACAGAGCTGGGCATTTGCGGCATATTTTGCGGTACTGCGGTACTTGCGGTACCACCGCACTACCACCCCGGGCCCCCATAACGCAGTACCGCAAAGGATCGCTGAAAGTACCGCAGTACCGCTACCGCATTCAAATTTCCGCGTACCGGTTTGGTACCGGTTTGGTAGTGCAGCAGTACCGCAGTACCGCAATATGCCGCAAGTGCCCAGCTCTGATTCTTGCATTGGATCTACATCCAGAAATGCCATTCCCATCGTGTATAAACTTTTTGCAGTGGTGGGTGAGCAAATGGGCATTCTCTTCCCTTAAGTCCATATTTACACAAGCCCCTCCTGTAATACTTGCATACTGGCTTCTTGTTTTCACTCTTGGCTTTTTGGTGACTATGTACAGTGGGGTTGTTCACTTTGTTGAAGGTCTTAATGTCTATTTCCTGTTCTTGTTTTTGTTTTGTCTCTTTTGGTGCCCTTTTTGCTTGCAGTGTCCCACTCTCTAGGGTCTCATCCTGAGGGTTTCTCACTTTTTCAGCAAGCTCTGCATTTGCAATGATAATTTCCTCCTCCTGTAACTCACCTGCCACTTCTACTTCAAGCTCTTCAAATTGTCTGTCATAGTCATCGCAAATTTGACGAGCACATTTAAAGCATGAGAATTTCCTTTTTGAATTTTGAAGGATGAGTAGGAAATAAATAGGTAGTTCACTACATTTGTAGTGTATCCATAGTCTGCATTCATCACATTTTAATGCATGTAGGCTGCAGTCTAATGCACATTTTATGCATGGGTTTCTGTTTTTGTTTCCTTCCTCTGCCATGTTGACTTGCATACTTGTTTTAGTGTGGAGCGTAGATATTAAAATATTTTGCAAAGGTTTAAGTTTATTGTTTATTTTGTAATTTTCTATAATTTTCTATAACGAAACGTGCCCACCCAAATTATTTATTTATTTATTTATTTTTTTTATTTATTTATTTATTTATTTTTTTTTTTTATTTATTTATTTATTTATTTTTTTTTTATTATTTTTGGTTTCTGTTTCCTTTCTTTCGATGTTTCGATGGTCGGGTGTATTTCGAGAGGTTTCTGACCTTTGCGTTTTTATGACCTTTTTCCTGCCTTATTTCAAACTTTCACGAATGCCCAACCTTATTTCGTTTTTCGTTTTGAATATATACGTTAAAACTGGTGATAGATGATGTAAACTGTATTGCACTTTCTTTATTTTAATGGATTTCACTTTATAATTTATATGCACGGATTCACTGATACTTTATGCACTTTCGGGTGTAAACAGAATAACCGCCGAATAGATTTTTCCCTTTTCGTAAATATACCTAAGTTAAAAAAACATTTACTTCTTAAAACAATGGGTAAACTATTTATTAGTGAGACGACCGTGACTTCCTCGAAATGCGAGCGCGTGAGAGGTTCACTGAGGAATTTGGTCATTAGATTCTTCACGTAGGATATGTATCACAAACAACAATATTGACAACAATTCCCAACAATTACTTAATATCAATCATTGCATTTGAGCAAATAATTTAGACCTGCGTCAAAATAACTTAGGTATCATGCCATGATTTGGGATATTTGCGGAATTAGTCGTTCTCTATAGTCTACAGTATATATTGAGACGGTATAATGTAATGCCCAGCTAATATTATGATGACTAGGATTGCTCCATAACCATCCCAACATGCCGAAACTTGGTCATTCTGCTTCTTAATAATCTGTATTTTAAACACTAAAATGTAGCAGAAGTGACGTAATAATGGACGTCATTGATGGGGTTAGAGCAATTATGTGCACCAATCCGAACACACCTCCGCTGCCATAAGGACCGCCCATTTTATACCTAACAGACTAGCTTGGGACGAGACAGAGGCGCGAAACTTATTCTAAGCACTGTACATACCACCTGAAAGTATACATACAGTATGTGTATTATTGTATTTTTCTGCTATATAATCCATATTTATTGCCAGATTTGCTTTGTAATATGTCCTTTATAGGGTTTACGGGGTCGGAGAACGCAAATCTGTACTCAGAATTTTAAAAATCTAATATGGCAGCCAAAAATCTCCATTTTCATCAGACTGTCATGGATGACAGCATCCCTAATGTTATGATATATACTAAAGAATGTATTAACGCACACATACAACACAGACACGATCACCTTTCATACCACACTGTCCAGGTGTCAGCCTGATTAGCATCAGCACATAAGTGACACCTAGTGGACCAACATCCAACCACCACATCTAATGCTGGTTTCATGGACCGGAAATATTATTATGTTTCACTGTGCTTTCATTACATTGTTGTATGTGCCTTTATTTATTCCCTAAGACTCCCATTTCATGCCGCAAGGTTTTCCAGTCTGATGCAACTCGTTTTTTTTTTCTTTTTTCAGACTTCACACCTGAGTGAACAATGAGCTACGCTCGGACGCCAAGTACACGCTCGTCCGCCCAGAAGACCTTGGGTTCAACAACCTACATAGAAGCTGCTGACTTTTCAAATGGCTTGCTTCCAATGAAAAAGGTCAAAGGAAGTTGCAGCCGGAATTCTTGCGGACGTCCTTCAAAAACACTGGATTTTTTTAATATATATACAGTGACCACTAAACGCATCAAACTGAAAATTTTGGAACTGTATGAAAGATTCATCAAATTAGTTCAGACCAGAAAAAACCGCCGAACCGACAATTATTATAAAAAAGTCGAAGATTTCAACGAAAAAACGAAAGAACTTTTTGATATCTTCTGCGCGGACGATGAAGTAAGGAAACGCTTAGAAAATTTTTATGGTGTGAAAATGACTCGAGAAGAATAGGACTTGACTTTCTGGGAGACCAAAGACATGATAGAAAAATGTTTTGCGAGAGTTTTGTCGACAGAAAATGGAATAAGACCATGGAACGCAGGAAGAGAGATCTGCAGAGTTTGGAGCGAATGAGAGAGGAAGCAGAGATGGAAAGAGCGAGGAATAGAGAAATGGCTTCAGCTGAAGGCTTCAGTGAACTATCTGAGGATGATCCGAATCATAGTGACTTCCAAATTGGCACATCAGAATCAGATGAGCCTTCCACGTCTACGGGTCGGAAGCGTCGTAAACTGTCCCCTAGACAAAAAAAAATTGAAAAGGATGAGTTGCCGCCAAAGTACCAGCACATAAGAGAAAGTGTCAGAAAAGTAAGGCCCGATGTTTACGAAGCAGTGGACCAGCTCAAAAGTTCTCATCACATGTCAGATAGTCAAGCTGCGGGAGCCGTAGTGATTGTTGGCAATAAACTCTTTGGTCGGAAATGGAAATTTCATGACGAATCGCCAGACTTAGTAGACGTAGACACTCTACCACAGTCTAGCATTATTTGACAAGCCGGAAAGAGCATTGAAGAGCTAGCATTGCATGAAATTGCGAAAGAGATCATGCAATCAGATCAAAAGTCGGTAGTTACCTATTCTGTTGATGGTTCGAAAAAACAGGGAGCTGGTTCTTTCTTGGTGCAGGGAATGACGGTAAATTGAAAATACAGACCTCTCCCGACATTTCCGATTGCTACGGAAAGTAGAGAGAACTTGGCGGATTTGAAAGTTGCCATGTTGAACATACTGGAAGCAGCGAGCGGAGTTAGTTCGAAGGAACTGTTTGAAAAGATAGACTTTGTGATCACTGATCAGACATCCCATAATCTCTGTCAAACAAGTGGTGGCCAAGAAGCTAGAATCAGAACATGCCCCGGATCATTTGTTTTGCAATGTCCACCAAACTCTCATGTTCAATCGAGTAATCACTAAACAATGGACTGAAATAGAAAATGCCATTGGGCGAGATAAAATATATTCCAGCGCTCTCGTCACTGCCACAACTTCATCCTCGAGTGTGACCAAACAAGCGCTGGACTGTATAACCAGACTGATAAATCATGACTTTGACCACAAACCGTGGAACAAAGCCAACGATTTCGACGCTCATATCGCGCCGAAGCGAAACAAATCTGTCAGTCTAAAAGATGAACGTTTCAACAGATTGACGTTGACATGTGCCATAACCTTGTATCACATTGACGATGTGGGAACATTTCTCGGAAAATTTGAGCATGTGACGAACCAATTGGCCTGCATCGTACGATGCTTCCTGGATCTGGACTTCTTGAGAGTTGTGTACACGGCTGGAGCTCTCATTGGACTTCATTTAGTGGAGCCGTTCCTTTCACTGACGATATCGACCAGTACAAATTATTCAAAGCTAATTCCAGCATTCCAACAGTTATACCTCGTTTCTACTGATCCGGCTAAACTGTTCGAAATGGATACGCCGGCATTTGAGTTTGTGTCTGTTGAAAGATTCCAACAAACACGATATGACAATGATATTTGCAATGCTATCAAAGCTACAGCTCTCCAAATGAGTACTGAAGTCACAAAGGTTTTGGGTATGATATTGCCAAAGCTTGCTGAAGGATTTCAGAAACAAAATGGAGATATCTTTGGATTCGGAGAATTTGACGAATCAGCGGAACATGCTCTCTCAAAAATGGACTGTGAAAAACTGGACAAGGCGCCAATTCACAACTTGGACTCTGAGCGCAGTGTAGGGTTCATCAACTATGAACTCGGCAGAAGAGGCCCCAAGCAACTCGCGTGCCCGTCGGCAGCGCAGGTCAAAGCTAAATCTCTTGCGTTGATTCAAAAACAACCAACAGGGTCTTTCAAAGACTATAGGAAAATTGGAACTGCAAAAATTCCGGAAATAATTAGAGAGTGGAGCGTACGACAAGAACAATTACAGAAGCAAGGATTACAGACTAAAGAGATTGCGAATGTCGCTGTAGACCGCAGGAGAAATAGAGACCTGGAAGAATTAAAAAGACTAGGAGGGCCATTCACGGCTAGTGAGCAAGGGGATAATTATCTCGAAGAATCAAATGTCGACGATTCGCAGAAGCTGAACCGTCTTTATCTCGAAGAATCAAATGTGGACGATTCGCAGAAGCTGAACCGTCTTTATCTCGAAGTCAGATATACGCGAGATACCGCTTTCTGTGCCAAAGACTAGTGATATATTTCGTCTAATGAAGGACCACAGAAAATTGCCCCTCTCAACGTATGCCACTAATTTGAAGCTTTATCTAAGCAATGTCAGCTGTAAAGCTCAGGTTACAATCAGTGAGTTTAACCATGCAGTAGACACATTACTGAAATGAACAATATGCGTGTATGGTAATATACTATGATCTTTATACAAATATAGAATGTGTGAAAATCATCTTGAAATCGGTCTTTGTGCACTAAGCACTCTCCTTATTGTCCTTGGTGGTCTCAGATGGGTTGAAAGTTCATGATTTAACTGTATTAGTTCTCACAAATACCTTCTCAACTGCATAATTCTGTTCAGTGTTGTCGCAAACCCCCAATTAAATGTAGTATAATGGATGTTTGTAGTATTTCCATCCACATTTCACTTTCAAATGGCCAAAAATTTGTGGTTTTGACCGCCACCTTGGATTTCCGCCATAATGATTTTTCAAAATTCCATTACGAATGCGTATTCGTGTTCTGCGACCCTGAAAACCCCATAAAGGACATATTACAAAGCACATCTGGCAATAAATATTGATTTTATAGCAGAAAAACAGAAAATACACATATGTATGCCTTCAGGGGGATGTACAGGGGGGTGTACAGCGGGGTAAGAGGTTTCGGAAAAAAATTTAAATATAAAATCGTGCTTAGAAAGGACGTCTCCAAATTTTATGCTTTTCCCGAGCAAAATTTTGGATTAACAACCCCTTCCCTAGTATAAGAGAGACGACTGCGATTCCCTATGATACGATACTAGCTACTCCAGAGTAACAAATCCGTTGCTGCCACCTAAGCAGACCCCCGTCAACTTTGAACCGACCAAGGCCTTAGACAGAGGGGTTAACATATATATATATATATATATATATATATATATATATATATATATATATATATATATATATATATATATATATATATATATACCTGTGTGTGTGACCTCCAAGAGTAACCTAACCTGGCTGCTCAGGCTCACAAAAATATGTGTGTGGATGTGTATGCACATATAGGAAAGTTTCTTTTATATATATATATAAGTTGTATGCATATGAACTCCAAGGGGTAACCTAACTTGGCTGCTCAGGCCCACAAAAGTATATGAAATGTATGCGTGTGGGTGTGTATGCATGAATAGGAAAGTTATATATATATGAATTGTATAGGTCCTATTTATGTAGCGGAGGGCCTGGGCTAGACCCCCCAAAGGTGGGTAGCCTAAAATAAAGTACATGGAGGAGAGAAGCTCCATCCATTCGTAGCCATGGAGCATCGCATAATGGTATCTTCAGCATCACAACCATCAGGATTAGAAGACAACCAATCGCCTCACAGCCAGTCGTATAGGGCGTACACAGTTATTTACGTACATATAAACTAGAATTAGCATCCCTTTGCCTCAAAATACACACATATAAAGGCGAACTAACGCAGTTCTATCCCAACAAATACAAGCGAACCCTTAGAATACCTCACAGTTATACATAGCCCCATCTTAACAAGCCACAAGCATATAACGTACACGGAGAATTAAAGCAGTTCTACTATAACAAAATAGATGCGAGCCCTTAGAATACCTCACACACCCCTTCATACACAGCCCCATCTCCAAAACACACGTGAGCATGCCATACCTCTCAACCAGAGAGAGCACCACCACCACTCATTAGACCGGTAAGGTCTCAAAAAATGGCAGAGATAATATAATTATCAGCTCGTGACAAAAAGCCGTCACGAAGGCCAGGATTGTGATGTATTGGAATCCTGTCTATTCTTTCAAACAAAAACTGAAACAGTGCAAACCAAATTTAAAGTAAAAACAATTTTTTTTCTTAATCTAGAAATATATCTTTAAATTTTATTATAAAAAATATTAATATAATTTCATAATAAAAATAGATTTTACTCTTTCGGGCTAACTTATTCATTTTTTATAAAAATATCCTATTTTTGAACGGATCCTGGTTTCACAATATATAAAAAGTCGGCGAGCAGCAGACAATTAATTTCATAAATAAATACACGGTTATATATACAGGGAAAATATATAAATACATTTCTTTAGTTGGTATCAACACGAATGCAAGAGCAGAACATTAGCCGTCTCTTCTTTTGCCAGGCATATCTGACAACTCTCTCCATCAGCTGGTGTGAAAAAGTTGCCAGCGTTGTTCTTTTAACCAATAATATTTTTCTAAACGTATTTTATAAAGACGCTAATCAAAATACAATTTTAATGAATTTATTTTTCGCCTTTTATCCCCGCATTAAAGAATTTTCTGAAACAAGTTTTGTATTAATATATACAATTATTCCTTCTCAGCATATTATAAAAAATATTAATTTAATTGGTAAACTACTGTAGATTTTAGTTTTAGTGGTAACTTATTAATTTTTTTATAAAAATATCCTATATTTCGGAAGGATCCTGTTTTTTACTATATAAAAAATCGGCGAACAGCAGACAATTAATTTCATAAATAAATATAAGGCAAATAAATATAAGGCAAATAAATATAAGGCAAATAAATATAAGGCAAATAAATATAAGGCAAATAAATATAAGGCAAATAAATATAAGGCAAATAAATATAAGGCAAATAAATATAGATACATTTCTTTAGTAGCGTGCATCGCGAATGCAAGAACAAAATATTAGCTGTCCATTTTTTTACCAGCCAATCAGCACCTGGACTGAAAATTGCCAGCGAGACCTTTACGACAAAAAATATTTTTCTAAACTCACTTTATAAAGAGACGTAAATTTATTTATATACTAATGAATTTATGTAAATCATTTTAGATACATGGGATGGCTATAATTGACCTCTCTACCTCTACCTCTCTCTCTCGTGTACCTCATTCAATTCATTGTTTTATTCGTTATTTACTTTACTATTTCCCTCTTATCATTGCTTTTTCTTCTCTTTACACTCACTTCACTGTACTTTATAACCACTGGCAGACGGGTAGCCATCGCCGGCATTATGGTTTCGAACAAAGCAAAGGGGACCTGGAATAATTACACACTATTATTCACTATTTACTGACGTTTTATTTATTCCGAAACAATTTAGACAAAGGGGGTAAAGCGAGGGCGGAATTATCATTAACATTTAACCGCGGAGAGACACATAATTAATATTTTAAATAAACAACAAGCAGAGCCTTCGGCTCCCTGCCCTACGGGCGGAGCTTGTGCCTCGCAAACTCGCCTACGGCGAGGGCACGTTAGGGTTACCCCTTTGGAGGAGATTATTCTCCCTCTCCTCCCAAAACCCCCTCACCCCCCTTTATGCAACTTTGGGGTCTAACCCCCACCCTTCTTGTTGCATAACCCCCTCCCATTACCTCCATCCCCTCCAGCTCCCTTTGTTATGTAAATTTATTAACCGACTGGAAAATGGTTGAAACATTGTGGGTAATTTTTTTTTTATTTAAAACAGGAAATGGATGGAAACAGGAAATGGAAGGAATTGTAGATGTTTTTCTAATAGTTTAAGGATAACATTCTAATACGAAAAACCACCTAACCAAGTCACATCCCGCCCAAAGACTAAATTGGACATTTTACTGTTTCTTTCGGCCCATTTCAGGTGTTGCCAACTAGCACTTTATATTCTTAATTTCAAATAAACCATTATTAATTTCTCATTAAACATTATTTTCTTATTTATTAAACAAAACATTATTAAATTCTTATAAACAAAACATTCTTTTCTTATTAAACATTATCATCATCTTAAAAAAAAACCAATACACTACACTCGCATCACCCCCCTTGAAAATAAGTTTTTACTTGGTAAACTTATTTATTTATTTAATTTATTTTCTTTTAACAAATTTATTTACTCAATAAATTTATTTATTTTTCAGCTTTTTTCCTTTAACAATTTCAAAGAAGACAAGAAATAATTTAAATGACAAATTCCACACAGATATTTTGTATCATTTCATAAAATCGAAGAAAATTAAAATTTTCACGTTTACACAAAATAACATTTCACAATAATAATCAAATGTACAACCTGTAACAAAGCTGTTACGTGAAAAATATCTGACGCATCAATGTCACACACTCTTTCCTTGTCCGAAGCATCATTGTCACACACTCTTTCCTTATCCGAAGCAGCAATGTCACACACTCTTTCCTTATCCGAAGCAGCAATGTCACACACTCTTTCCTTATCCGAAGCAGCAATGTCACACACTCTTTCCTTATCCGAAGCAGCAATGTCACACACTCTTTCCTTATCTGAAGCATCAATGTCACACACTCTTTCCTTATCTGAAGCATCAGTGTCACACACTCTTTCCTTATCTGAAGCATCAGTGTCACACACTCTTTCCTTATCTGAAGCATCAGTGTCACACACTCTTTCCTTATCTGAAGCATCAGTGTCACACACTCTTTCCTTATCTGAAGCATCAGTGTCACACACTCTTTCCTTATCTGAAGCATCAGTGTCACACACTCTTTCCTTATCTGAAGCATCAGTGTCACACACTCTTTCCTTATCTGAAGCATCAGTGTCACACACTCTTTCCTTATCTGAAGCATCAGTGTCACACACTCTTTCCTTATCTGAAGCATCAGTGTCACACACTCTTTCCTTATCTGAAGCATCAGTGTCACACACTCTTTCCTTATCTGAAGCATCAATATCACACACTATTTCCTTATCTGAAGCATCAATATCACACAATCTTTCCTTATGTAAAGCAATAATGTCACGCTCATTTTCCTTATCTTCAGCATCAATGTCAAACTCATTTTCCTTATCTGAAGATCAACATCACAGTCGTTTCCCTTATCTGAAAGATTGAAGTCAACCTCATTTTCTAAAGTTGTGTTCTTCAACCTCATGAAGGGATTCTATCTGACTTCCTGGTGACTGTAATGTAGTTTCACTTGAAAATGTTTCAGTTTCTTGAAAATTAATATTTGACATGGATTCCTTCTGTGTCTATTGTGTTGGTTTCTCCAATTTTGAAAATTCCAATAATGAGCCCAATTTTTTGACATATCACCATAACCAGTAAAATATGGAGACTGATGATACCTACTGTGGTGATGTTTGTGCCAATATGGTCTTGGTCTTCTCATCTTCCAAAAGTAAGATTATTTTCCTGAATGGGTATGGAGAATTATTCTGTTTCACACTTCTTTGAGAATACAAAATTCTTGCACGTTTTGGTGGGGTACTGCTATTATCTTCTGATAGGGAACGTTTCACTCTCAAATGTACATTTTCTCTCTCTCTCTCTCTCTCTCTCTCTTTTTATTGCTACTTTATTTTCCTTATTTCCTGGAGTAACGGGTTCCACCTTTATAGAACCCAATCTTGGCTCAATCCATCTGGGATCAATGGGAGTGCTACATGATTCACAATTGGAAATAATAAGTTTAGGCTCAGACTCATATGGCTCAACTTTAATCTGAACAGGTACCTGAAGGGGTGTCACCAGTGCTGGCCTTTCATTTCCTCCAGGTTGTGAAGTATCAAAATGTTCTTCCTTAATGCCACTTTAAATATTTCTCTCCATTGTTTTTTGCAAATGCTTAAAACTTTCAGTTGATTTTCTTCTATTAAAAAAATCAAAAAAATCAATAAAAACTATAGGTTCATTGAGCTTTTGTTGAATGGCATTAATCTACATTTAATCTGCAATAAATTTAGTTATTGTTATAATTGTACAGCACTAAGAATAAACTCTGAACTATGCAAGCAGTCCATCAACACTGCTGATTAGTTATTTACTTACAAATAAATTTTAAATCAGCTAACATTAAAACGTATTTCCTCAACCCAACTAAATAATGAAACTTTAATTATGCTTTATACAACGCCTGTCAAGCAACAATGCTTTATCAAATTTTAAAATAAAAATGAATAATTCTATTACAGTATTTCCTGAAGGTTTTCACTTTCATATTACTTTATATATTTCTGAGGGGAAAAGTAGATGAAAACACTTCATATGGCAGTGGGACTTATCACTGATTCGAATTTGGTGTTTGGTGGTAGTGGTTACCAGTGATGTTTTGGAAAAGTTGAAATAGTAGTAAAGTAACTGATTTATACACACACTTATTATTCATTAAATTTACCAGCTATAAACCAAGAGTGGTTGTGCTACTATTGTAGAACTGTTAAATTTACAGCCAAGTTATTCCTTCAAATCATATGAGTATTGGAGCAAATAAGAAAAGATTAAATATAAAAAAAAAACACTCCAATATTTTGATATTCTCATTTCTGAAAAATTTTCTATTTCTTTACTCAGCCAAAGCACTTTTTCTACTCAATTCAATTTCAATTATGCCTACAACTGAATTAAAAGTTTCACCATTTCCAAAATTTTGAGAGTTACAAGGAGTTACAAGGAAAAGTAGTACCTCAAAAGGCCATGCAGCCCATACCGAGGAGGAACCAATGGCAACGGGTGCCACGGAAAAATTCTGTCACCCTCAAATAATGTGCAAGATTCGGTTTAACCTTTTCTTAAACTGATCCACAACTTCTGAAGGTAACCTGTTCCACGTGTTACAGATCTTATACGTAAAGTAATTCCCACACAAACTAGTCCTAAACCGTTTCAAATCCAACTTCCAACCATTGTTGCGAATTGGGTTATCATTTAAACTAAACATGCTTCTAAAATCGACATCGTTGAACCTGCGTAAGAGCTTGAAAACCTCGAAGAATTGACCGCGCAGCCTCCGAGTTTCCAGCGAAAACAAGTTCAGGGCGCGTAAGCGTCGATTGTAGCCCATATGCATAACGGAAGAGATTAACTTTGTGGCCCTCGCCTGCACTCGCTCCGGCCTCTCGATATCTTTCCTGAGGGTGGGCGACCAGAACTACACAGCATACTCCAGGTGCGGTCGAACCAGGGAATTGTACAGAGAGAGCACAATCTTCTTGTTCCGAAACTGAAATTGCCTCCTGATACAACTCAACAGCTTCTGGACTTTCTTTTCCACCTCTACGCACTGTTTCGTAAACTTAAGGTCGCTGCTAATTAGCGCACCCAAGTCCTTTTCCAAATCGGTGGCCTCGTTATTACTCCCCAACATGGAGTAGTCCGACTTGGGATTGGTGTAGCCAATGTGCATCACTTTGCATTTACCCAAGTTAAACGGCATTTGCCATTTTTCGGACCTCTCTCCTATCCTACCTAGGTCCGCACGCAGTTGCTCGATCGCTTCGGGCGTCCCAACATTGGCCCCAAGCTTCGTGTCATCAGCGAATTTGGCGATCCGACTGACGATGCCACCGTCGATATCATTTATGTAAATGATAAACAACAGTGGCCCCAAATCGGAACCCTGAGGAACCGCACTAGTGACCGAGGCCCAAACCGAACTAACCCCTTTAATTACAACCCTCTGCCGCCTATTCTTCAGCCAGTTTTCAATCCACCTACCTATTTCCCCACCGATACCCAGCCCGCGCACTTTCGCCATTAGCCGGAGGTGAGGTACCTTATCAAAGGCTTTCTGAAAGTCGAGATAAAGTATATCAATCGCCCTACTCTTATCGTACTCACTCAACATGACGTGGAAAAACTCGAGCAAGTTGGTGAGACACGATGTATGCCGTCTAAACCCATGTTGGGAGTCCCCAAGCAGCTTGTAGGAATCCAAATGTTCAACGATCCTATCCGCTATTATCCCCTCTAATAATTTACCTACAACTGAAGTGAGACTAATGGGACGATAGTTCCCTGGACTTTCGTGATCCCCTTTCTTAAAGATAGGGGTCACATTGGCTTCCCTCCAGTCACCAGGCACCTGGCCCGTCTCCACCGATTTGTTGAAGAATGTAGCCAGGTGGGGAGCCACGTGGTCGCGCACCTCCCGCAACACTGGGGAGAAACTAGTCTGGCCCAGGAGCCTTAAACGCGCTCAGTTTGTCTATTCTATCGGCAACGACTGTCGCGGTACATCGAACACTATCCAGGCCAGCACCTTCGTGCCTCACGCCTGGCTCGGGGATGACGCGGGTGTCCTCCCTGGTGAGCACTCCCGCAAAGTACTCATTTAGCACATTAGTGATGTCCACGTCGGAGGTCCGTCTAATGGGCTTTCTACTATTAACATAACTGAGGAACTCCTTAGGGTTCCCCTTGCAGAGGCTTGCCACCCGTAGTTCTTCGTTAGGTTTCGCTAGCCTAACCTTCGCTTTCACTTCCCTACACAGGCGGGCATACGTTTCAGTGTTCTCATGGGAACGATTGGCCTTCGCCCTCCTATACGCTACTTTCCTATTTCGGATAGCCGAAGCGATGTCACGACTGAACCACTTAGGCTGCGTTGAAGCAGGGGTGACCGGTTTTGAGGATATGGCAGCAGACTGCAGCACCATAAACTCGTCCCGGAATGCACTCCACACTCCCTCAACATCGCCGCCGACCTCTAACCCCATCTCACCTACGCTATCCCGGAGGCTAACAAAGTCCGCCCGTCGGAGATCGAGCTTACTGCCTCTCGAGTTACTACGCTTCACCTGAGGGACGCGCACACGGAACCTAATCAGACCGTGATCACTCCCGCCCAACGATTCGTCAACGGTGAGGCCAGTGACGAGGTTGTCTTCGGTCGTGAATACTAAGTCTAGAACGCTTTCGCCTCATTGACCCACTGAGTGAGGAAGTTCTCATCAGCAAAGTCAACTAGCCTCCTCCCTTCAGCATCGGCAGTCCTGTTTTCCCACTTTATGCCGCGACAGTTGAAGTCTCCTAAAACTACACACACCCTATCCCCTAGCAGGCTACTGAGTTCGGTGTACAGGGCTGTATCATCCTCGAGGAGGAGATGCGGAGGTCTGTACACCAAGATTAAACTATAGTTCGTCCCTCCCACGTTCAGATCGACGCCAAGCAGCTCCCGTTCCGACCAGAACTGGCAGTCAACCGGACTCAACGTATCCCTCACGTATATCAGTACTCCCCCCTCCCCACGGGTGCGGTCTTTGCGAAACATTCTATACCCTGGAATTTCGAACTCCCGAACGTAGTCCCTACGATCAGTATGAATCCAGGACTCGGTGATAGCAACGATATCCTGGTATTCTGATGCTAAGAGCGCCCGTAGCTCGCAAAACTTATTCCAAATCGACCTAGCATTAAAAAGCATTGCACGGAGGGAGCCTTCCCTATTCTGACCGCCCCCTAGCGGAGAGAGAGAGAGAGAGAGAGAGAGAGAGAGAGAGAGAGAGAGAGAGAGTGTGTGTGTGTGTGTGTGTATTTAAATTATAGCCATCCCATATATCTAAAATGATTTACATAAATTCATTGGTATATATATAAGTTTACGTGTCTTTATAAAGTGAGTTTAGAAAAAATAGTTTTTGTCGTAAAGATCTCGCTGGCAACTCTCAGTCCAGGTGCTGAGAAGGTTGCCAGATTTGGTTGGTAAAAGAATGGACAGCTAATATACTGTTCTTGCATTCGCGATGCACACTACTAAAGAAATGTATTTATATATATTTTCCCTGTATATATTTGCTTTATATATATCCGTGTATTTATTTATGATATTAATTGTTCTGACCATGGTAAGAAAAATGGTAAGAAAAATTAATTGTCTGCTGCTCGCCGACTTTTTGTATAGTAAAACACAGGATCCTTACGAAATATAGGATAGTTTTAGAATAAATTAATAAGTTACCAGTAAAACAAATTAGTTTACTAATTAAATTAATATTTTTTTATAATATGCTCAGAAGTAATAATTGTATATATTAATACAAAACTTGTTTCAGATAAATCTTTAATAGGGGATAAAAGGCGAAAAATAAATTCATTATATTTTGATTAGTCTCTTTATAAAATACGTTTAGAAAATATTATTGGTTTAAAAGACAACGCTGGCAACTTTTTCACACCAGCTGTCAGATATGCCTGTCAAAAAAAATGGATGGTTAATATTCTGCTCTTGCATTAGTGTGTTGATACCGAAATAAAGAATTTATATATATATATATATAAATATATAATCGTGTATTTATGAAATTAGTTGTCTACTACTCGCCGACTTTTTATATATTGTGAAACACAGTATCCATTCAAAAAATAGGACATTTTTTTATAAATAATGAATAAGTTAGCCCTAAAAAGTAAAATCTATTTTATTATTGTAGTGGTTAATTTATTTAAGGGCCCATTCCTTCATTATAATATTCTTTATTTTACTTTACTTTTTATTCAATTTCTTCTTTATCCTTCATCATTCTCTTTACACTCGTTTCGCTGTACTTTATAAATACGGTTGACGTGACCGAGTGGAAAACCATTATAATCTGAACCAGGCATGGGAGACCGGGGGATTAATTATACACTAATTACACTTTACTGACTTTATTTATTTATACCGAAAACGCTTTTAGATAACGGGGTAATGCGAGGGGGAAATTTAACGTTAAAATTTTAAGCCGGAGAGAGACACGAAATACTATTCTAAATTTACAACTACATCGTCACACACAAAAACACCTTACTAAGCCCAAGGCCGTCCGATGACTGCCCTTTTTTGGGCATTTCTCTCACTCGTCCCGCTTGGGCCGATTTCTAGTGTTACCAACTCGTATTTTATAATTTTAATAACCATTTTTTATTTCTTACTTAATAAAACTTAATTGAACATCATTAAATTCTTATAAACAAACATTTAATTCTTAATTAGACATTACTACATTATAAAATTATATTAATATTTTTTATAATAAGATTTAAAGATATATTTCTAGATTATGAAAAAAAAATTGTTTTTGCTTTAAATTTGGTTTACCGTGTTTCAGTTTTTGTTTGAAAGAATAGACAGGCTTTCTGTCACGAGCTAATAATTATATCTGTGCCATTTTTATGAGATCTTACCGGTCTAATGGGTGGCATGCTCACGTGTGTTTTTGAGATGGGGCTGTGTATGAAGGGGTGTGTGAGGTATTCTAAGGGCTCGCATCTATTTTGTTATAATAGAACTGCTTTAATTCTCCGTGTACGTTATGTGCTTGTGGCTTGTTAAGAAGGGGCTATGTATAACTGTGAGGTATTCTAAGGGTTCGCGTGTATTTTTTGGGATAGAACTACGTTAATTCGCCTTTGTGTGTGTGTGTTTTGAGGCAAATCGATGCTAATTCTAGTTTATATGTACGTAAATAACTGTGTACGCCCTATACGACTGGCTGTGAGGCGATTGGTTGTCTTCTAAGCCTGATGGCCGTGATGCTGAAGACATCATTATGCGATGCTCCATGATTACGAATGGATGGAGCTTCTCTCCTCCTCGAGCTTTATTTTAGCCTACCCACCTTTGGGGGGTCTAGCCCCGGCCCTCCGCTACATATATATACACAATTCATATATATACACACAACTTTTCTATACATGCATAGTCGCATACACACCACCATACATACATTTCATATATACTTTTTGTGGGCCTGAGTAGCCTGGTTAGATTACCCTTGAAGATCACACACACACACACACACACATAATATATATATATATATATATATATATTATATATATATCTATATATATATATCTATATATATATATCTATCGGAGATCAGCAAAGTTAAGCGACATTGGGTCTGGGTAGTAGTTGGATGGGAGACCGTCCTCTGCGCCCACATTATGTTGCAACCCGTGGTTCGGATCCCACGTAAATCTGTAGGTCCCCTCCGTCATATGACCTTAGTTGTTGCGAAGGAGGTTAAACAATCCAAATTTAAAAAAAATATATATATATTATATATATATATATATATATATATAATATATTTTTAGGAAGATTCAAAACCAGTCTCATCTTCTTGCATGCAATTGCATTCGGCCTTTTGCATGTACACTACTGCGGCTGGCTTTAATAGGTAGGTACACGATTAGGGCGTATTATACTGTAGTTTAAAGGACAAAACAAGAAAATTTCTTGAAATGTTGTACACAAACATTTTCTTAGAGTTTGTTGTCTTGCAAATTTGAAACTGCTGGGATATGATTCGATGATTTGGTCAGTTGTTCAAATTTTCTCTCGAGAATTTGTTCCGTCGATCAAAATGTTGTGTGTATACATATGTAGTTACGCCCGGGTTAGGCGTACTCTCAGTTAAGTAGTTTGCATTGGTTTGGTTAGATCTATTCTATTTCAGTATGTTTCGCGGTGAAAAATGTGATAGTTCAAATCGAAAATTATCATCATTTTGCAAATATGTTTCGATGTCTTTGCAAATGTGGATCCAAATAATTTTCTCGCGAAATTTCTCATTCCATTCGAGAACAACTTCCTGACAGTTCGAGAACTTGGTCCGTCAGTCAAAAATTTCGTCTTTCTAAAGAGTCCAACGCCCACGAATTGATACAAGAGACAAACAGATAATAACTTCAACTCATCAATTAAGGAACGGTAAATGAATATTGAAATAAATTAGAAATTACTCTTTGCACAAACGAAATAAACCTCCCCCAAACCACCATCACCTCCGTCCCCATCTCCCCCTCCCCGCAAAATAATGGCGTATAATTTATAATTTTATAATTTACGTATGGGGAATAAATTATAAACAAAACTGCATCTTCGGCCATTCTGAGCCACTCTCAAAATTGAATCTCTCTTCCACCTTCCCTAAAATTATACACTTTATTACAAACTATCTAACTTATTTTCATTAGTAAAACGTTAGTTACAAGTTAGTTTATACGTTTTATACGTTAAAGTCCGTTTTTATTCTCCTTGGAAGCTCCGTTATCTCTCAGCCGACCAAAAGAGTGGTTGTAAGTCCGAAATCTTTATTAGAGAAGACGTTATTTCGTTTAGTATTGCAAGGGATACTCGCTTATTGGGGAAACCCTCTCGTAATTCGTGATAAACAAAGAGAATAAAGTGAAAATTTGATGAATGAAAATTTAAAAAAAAAATGAAAAATGAAAAATTCGAATGAATTTCATATTCGCTGATGAATGAATACATTATTCACTGATGGATAAACCGAATTGGCGAAATTAAATTGGGGAAAAATTTAAATAAAATTTTTATTTCGCAGTTTATATGATTGTTCATATATATCATATATATATAATACACGCAGACCGTCTGTTCCGTCCTTGTTCCATGCACGGTCTGTGTATACATAAAAATTATCTGTGGGGACCATTCTGAGTTATATATAATATATATATATATATATATATTTTAAAGTTCGGGAAGAACCGATTCGCCTCTATTTAAAAGGGCATATCTCGGCGGAAAAACAAAGAAAAAGTGAGAGGAAAGACAGAGGAAAAAGAAAGGGTGGAGGGGACAGTCGAAGTGGAAAAAGACTAAGGATGACAAGGACTGCAGGGTCGAGCCCCATCATCCTTGGGTGCTAGGGCCGGGAGGGCGCACGTGAAACCTCCAGGAACAAGCACGTACAAACGAGCACAAAGAGCACTCAAGAGCACGAGCTTAGAACCCCCTTGCAGGGATATATATATACAGGGTGTCCCAGAATTAACTATTTCAATGAAATTGGACAAATTTTTTAAAAACACTTTTATTTATGTTTATCATGTTTAATGTGTGTTAAAAATGTATAAATTTCTAAATTTTTTTCCTAATTTTATGTTCATAATTTTTTCATAGTTTTATTTTCATTCTCTTTCAGAACCCTATTAATAATGAATACACAAGAACGCATCTTTGTTGTAACATCCCGTATCAAAGGAATGCAATGTAATGAAATCAGAGAAAAATTTACAAGAAGATTCCACAGAACCAGTCCTACAGACAAAGCGATTCGTGAACTTGTGAACAAATTTAAAAGAACTGGATCCGTACACGACGAGGTGGGAAGAGGACGCCCAAGGACAGCACGTAACAGTACCGAACAGGTACGACAATTGTTTGAGGATGAACCAACAACTTCGGTTAGGGAGGCCGGTCGAAGACTCAACATATCCAAGACAACAGTTCATAGAATCTTGCGTTCGTCACTGATGAAAAAGGCTTTGATACGGGATGTTACAACAAAGATGCGTTCTTGTGTATTCATTATTAATAGGGTTCTGAAAGAGAATGAAAATAAAACTATGAAAAAATTATGAAAATAAAATTATGAAAAAAATTTAGAAATTTATACCTTTTTAACACATATTAAACATGATAAACATAAATAAAAGTGTGTTTTAAAAATTTGTCCGATTTCATTGAAATAGATAGTTAATTCTGGGACACCCTGTATATATATATATATATATATATATATATATATATAGAGAGAGAGGAGAGAGAGAGAGAGAGAGAGGAGGAGGAGTTACAAGGAAAAGAAGTACCTCAAAAGGCCTTGCGGCTCATACCAAGGAGGTACCAATGGCAACGGATGCCAGGGAAAATTTCATACACCCTCAAATAGTGTGCAAGATTCGGTTTAACCTTTTCTTGAACTGATCCACAGAGGAACTGTTCACAACTTCTGAAGGTAGCCTGTTCCACCTGTCACAGATCTTATATGTAAAGTAATTCCCACACATACTAGTCCTAAACCGTTTCAAATCCAACTTCCAACCATTGTTGCGAGTTGGGTTATTATTTAAACTAAACATGCTTCTAAAATCGATATCGTTGAACCCGCGTAAGAGCTTGAAAACCTCGATGAGTTGACCGCGCAGCCTCCGAATTTCCAGCGAAAACAATTCAGGGCGCGTAAGCGTCGATTGTAGCCAATTTGCCTAACGGAAGGGATTAACTTTGTTGCCCTCGCCTGCACTCGCTCCGGCCTCTCAATATCTTTCCTGAGTGTGGGCGACCAGAACTACACTGCATACTCCAGGTGCAGCCAAACCAGAGAATTGTACACAGAGAGCACAATCTCCTTGTTCTGAAATCGAAATTGCCTCCTAATATACCTTAACAACTTCTGGGCTTTCTTTTCCACCTCTACGCACTGTTTCGTAAACTTACGGTCGCTGCTAATTAGCACACCCAAGTCCTTTTCCAAATCAGTCGCCTCGATATTACTCCCTAACATCGAGTAGGCCGACTTAGGATTGGCGTAGCCAATCTGCATCACCTTGCATTTACGCAAGTTAAACGGCATTTGCCATTTTACGGACCACTCTCCTGTCCTACCTAGGTCCGCACGGAGTTGCTCGATCGCCTCGGACGTCCCAACATTGGCCCCAAGCTTGGTGTCATCAGCGAATTTGGCGAACCTACGGATGCCACCACCGTCTATATCATTTATGTAGATGATAAACACAACAGTGGCCGCAAAACGGAACCCTGAGGAAACCCGATAGTGACCGAGACCCAACCCGAACTAGCCCCTTTAATTACAACC
The DNA here is from genome assembly GCA_023014485.1 of Bathynomus jamesi. Lineage (NCBI taxonomy): Eukaryota > Metazoa > Arthropoda > Malacostraca > Isopoda > Cirolanidae > Bathynomus > Bathynomus jamesi. The sequence continues at coordinate 915,962 of JAJOZX010001019.1, read as the reverse complement.
CTCTGGCGCCTATTCTTCAGCCAGTTTTCAATCCACCTACCTACTTCCCCACCAATACCCAGCGCGCACACTTTGGCTATTAGCCGACGGTGAGGTACCTTATCAAAGGCTTTCTCAAAGTCGAGCTAAAGTATATCAATCGCCCTACTCTTATCATACTCATTCAACATGACGTGGAAAAACTCGAGCAAGTTGGTGAGACACGACATATGCCGTCTAAAACCATGTTGGGAGTCCCAAAGCAGCTTGTAGAATCCAAATGATCAACGATCCTATCCGCTGTTATCCCCTCTAATAATTTACCTACAACCGAAGTGAGACTAATGAGACGATAGTTCCCTGGATTTTCATGATCCCCTTTCTTAAAGATAGGGGTCACATTGGCTTCCCTCCAGTCACCAGGCACCTGGCCCGTGTCAACGATTTGTTGAAGACTGTAGCCAGGTGGGGAGCCACGTGGTCGCGCACCTCCCGCAACACTCTGGGGAGAAACTGGTCTGGCCCAGGAGTCTTTAACGCCCTCAGTTTGTCTATTTTATCGGCAACGACTGTCGCGGTACATCGAACACTATCCAGGCCAGCACCTTCGTGCCTCACGCCTGGCTCGGGGATGACGCGGGTGTCCTCCCTGGTGAACACTTCCGCAAAGTACTCATTAAGCACGCTAGCGATGTCCGCGTCGGAGGTCCGCAGAACGCCGCTGGGATCCTTTAACGGACCAATCATGCTTCTAATGGGCTTTCTACTATTAACATAACTGAAGAACTCCTTAGGGTTCCCCTTGCAGAGGCTTGCCACCAGTAGTTCTTCGTTACGTTTCGCTAGCCTAACCTTCGCCTTCGCTTCCCTACACAGGCGGACATACCCCTCATTGTTCTCATGGGAACGATTGGCCTTCGCCCTCCTATACGCAGCTTTCCTATTTCGGATAGCCGAAGCGATGTCACGATTGAACCACTTAGGCTGCGTTGAAGAGAGATAGAGATGGAGAGAATTCTTTCCCTCGCCGTTCTGAAACATCATGGAATCAAAACAAAGGCTATACACGTGGGCATGAAACAGGCCCACGGAGGAAACACAGATTTTGTGGTATTTCCCAGAATGCCCACCAGAGGACGTCACCAAAGTCTATAAAAGTGCGGTTCTTTCTCAAATCACTCACTCGCCATTTTCTCGTTACGTCTTACTCTCAGCGCCTTCGTCAGTAACACCGCTCGTCACGCCACCCGCTCTCCGGCCGTCGCCGGAAAGCGGCCCGCTGTTCCTTCAATGCTTTGGTCGAGCATACACGAAGTCTATCATCAAGTAACGCCCTCTACAAATTCATCTTGCAAGAAGCAACATCACTGTTGCAGGAGTTTCCACTGGTCCCGTTTTAAACAAATCTCTACCGGCCCTCAACACTCATCCTATCGCCGGGAAGGCCAGTCCGCCTTCAGAAGCATCACCTTCGAAGCTCAGGTCCGTAAACCTTCTAGTCGGCTACAAGCCATAAGCCTACCTTTACTTCGTCTTCGTATTAAGCAATTCCCGCGTAGCCTACATAGTGTAACCTCAGCATAGCGAATAGGCTATACCCAAAAGTGTACGCAAACAACCAGCAAACTAACTCTCCTATTAGTCTATTACGACTATAGTAGGCCTGTTCAATTATTTTATCGTATTTGTATCCGCTGATTTACTTGCTCATTCATGCATTTCATTGTACTTGCCTAATCCGTTTACTGTACCACACCGTACTTCCAAGACCTCATTATTGGCTTAATTATTTATTGTGTTCACTGCCGCACATCTTATTAGCCTACCTAAATTAGTGTTTCTTGTCATTATTATATTTACTTAACGCTTAAACTGTGTAACCATTTCTTATTGCTAATCATCAGTCATTTGTAAAAGAGCACAATTATTGCATACGGAATTGTTAATCACTGTGAACAACTAATTCATTTATTTTTCTAATTAAACACAAAACAACGAAGTAATTTCTCTCATTAAATATTGTTTGTGTGGGCTGTATCCCAAATTGGTGACCCCTAATTATTAATTTTAATTAAATTCATAAATTATGGTAAGCTTACTTTCTTGGCCACATGAATGTGCTGATACACATACACATACACACACATATACACACACACACACATTATATATATATATATATATATATATATATATATATATATATATATATAATAATATATTTATTACACACAGACCGTGCATGGAACATTGAACTCTTCTGGGAAAATTAAATCCACTATAGTCCGAATAAGTAATGGTAAATGACAAATATTATAGTTTTTTTTTTCATGATGTTAGCCCGACGTGGGCAACGAGTCGCTCGCAAAGAGGACCCGAAAATATAGCTTCCCTCACCAGCTATCTGCAAAGCAGATACGATCCAGCTTTGGGACAGGATCTAGGGTTCCCAGAAGAGTTCCTTGTTCCATGCACGGTCTGTGTGGATCATAAAAAGCCTCAGGGGACTATTCTGAGTTCTATCCCATATATATATATATATATATATATATATATATATATATGAATAGAAACGACGTAAGTAATAAGGAGCGTCCGTACGAGGTCTGTAGTGTAATGGTAGCGCATCCAACCGGCAATTGGAAGGCCCTGGGTTCGATTCCCGGGCGGTTCGCCTCATTTTTCATTTATTCGTTATTTCTCTTCCCCGTGTGCAGAGACGCTCCTTATTACTTACGTCGTTTCTATTCATTTATATACTGCGTGGTCATTGCAGTTAAATGCATATATATATATATATATATATATATATATATATTGCAGTTAAATGCATATATATATATATATATATATACACACACACACAATATACTATTAATATTTCATTATAAACGTAAACTAGATTAAAAATGAATTTTAGTGAAAATTAAAAACCAGTTTTAATTTATATTTTCAAACTGTTTCTTTTTTAATTTTATTTTTATTTCCTAAAATTATAAAAATTTTAATTTTCAAAAAATGGAATTTCTTTTTCGTGCTTATTAAACCTGAGTTGCCAGTTTTTCAATTTTTATCCCAAAATGATATATGTACGAGTGTGTATATATATATATACACCTTACCTTACAAAGGTTCCGCGCGATGATTTCTCATTTCGCGAAGGTCAAGCTTGTCGCCCCTCCTCTCGCGTTGGCCTGGTGAAGTAGTGAGTTGGGTTCTTGCGCTCTCCACCTCACATAGCCAGGTACGCCCGGCTCATTGAGGACTGTTCTGAGCCAGGCGTCTAGTCTTCTTTTGAAGATTTCCACTGCAACTCCCTTCGTGTTTCTTAGGTCTTTGGGCAACTGATTAAACAGTTTTGGTCCTCTCACTACAAAACTATTTTCTTTCAGGGTTAAGGATGTGCCCTGTCTCGCCTTCAATTTGGGAATTCGGCACAGTCTGCCGTTTCTACTGTCCACCGTTGTTTGGGGAGTTATAGGGTTCAGAGTAAGATCAGGGACTAGTTTCTCTATTATTTTCCAAGTGTAAATAATGGTGTATCTCTCTCTTCTCCTTTCCAGTGAATATAGGTCTAGTTCTCATAACCTTTCCTAGTAATTTAGTTCTTTGTACCCATTGATCTTGGCTGTGAAGCTTCTTTGGATCCCCTCCGGCTGTCTAATGTCTTCTTTTTTATATGGGGATGTTAGGACCGAGCAGTATTCCAATTTGGTATTATCAGGGTTTTCAGTAGAGGAATCATTACATTCATATCCCTTCGTTTAAAGGTTCTCAATATCTGACCCGTTATTCTCTTTGCTCTGTTTACTGCTATCTTATTTTGTGTTTCAAATTTCGCATCATCTGTCATTACAACCCCTAAATCTTTTGCTCTGGAATTTCTCTGAATTTCCTGTCCATATATATATATATATATATATATATATATATATATTAGTGATGGATCGAGTGGTCGGTTTTCACAACCGCGGTTGCGGTTGTGTTTGCGGTTGTCGAATTTTTTCCAACCGCTGTTGCGGTTGCGGTTATCATATACTAGGAAAAATGCGTAATTATTAACTGGATTTAGCCACTATAGTGCGATTTAGCCACACTTGGTACATAATATATACTAAATAGTATTTATTTAGTAAATACCTTATGTTGAACACAAGTTTTGCAATACACCGCTACCGCTATTTGTGTGTTGCAAAACTTGTGTTCAACATAAGGTATTTACTAAATAAATACTATTTAAATGAAGTATATTCTAAACTTATATAGCTATTATGAAAGAATAGGTCAAATTAATTAAAACCATATTTTGCACTAAGTGTGTTACCAGGATGAGGGACGAGGACCCATCGCACTGTTCATCCCACCTACCACTTTTCCCAGCCTCCACCCATTGGAAAGTTATGGATTATTATTCAATTGAAAAACTGATGTCAAACTTAATGACAGGCAGTGTGAATTTCAAGAATAATATTTTTGCTGCATTTTCACCTTTCAAGCGGCAACGCCTCTCATCGTACAACGTTCCCGCTCCACTGAAGAGCTGCTCGCTTGGAATGCTACTTGAAGGGCAAGCAAGATATGTTCTTGCAATACAGCCAAGTTCTTTGTATTTTAGTTCGTTATCTTTCCACCACTGAAGAGGATCATCGTCGGGAGCAATTCTTTTTTCTTTGTGATAGTTGTCTAGAAGAACTCGCATCTTCTTGTTGATCCTTGGTGAACTTTCTTCTTCTTCACTGCTTGAACTCAAAAATGCGTTCATCGAGTCCAGTAGTGACGACTTTGAAGAACTTGGCTCAGGAGAATCAGTCATTCGGGCTCTTTTTGGCTGCTTTTTGACTGGTTCAGGGTTTGTTCAGGGTTAAAATTAACTAAGCTTTTACAACCGCAACCGCACTTATGGAACGGCGGTTGCGGTTACGGTTGTGAATTTTTGTGCGGTTGTAGTGCGGTTGCGGTTGCGGTTATTCGATCCATCACTAATATATATATATATTAATATATATATATATATATATATATATATATATATATTATATATAGTGTATAGTAGGGCGGGGCGAAAATATATCGAACAAGTTGTCAGTATGAAACATGGCTGAAAAGGTGCTCTCGTACCCATCTATCATAAAAACATCAACTTTTATAGCCTTTGAATATAATATATATATATATATAATATATATATATATATATACAGGGTGGCGCAGAAGTCACGCATCATAGGAATTTTCAGTGTTAACTATATTATTTTTTTCTTTTACGTAAGGGATGGCTGCGAAATTCACAATGGACGAGAGGGTGAACTTGGTTTTAATGTATGGAATAGCAGGTACAACAAATCGTTGAATCAGTACAGAATTTAAATTCTGTACCGAGTCATCGATTTGTTGTACTTGGTATTCCATACATTAAAATGAAGCTCACCCTCTCGTCTATCAATTTCGCAACCATCCCCTACCTAAAAGAAAAAATATAGTTAACACTGAAAATTCCTATGATGCGTGACTTTTGCGTCACCCTATATATATATAATATATATATATATTATATATATATATATATTATATATATTATATATATATATATATATCAATGGCGTTCAGCCAGGGTACGCAAGGTACGCTCAGCGTACCCAAAGAAAACTTATAAGATGAAATTAACCTAATTAAACTTCTGTTCTACTTTTTCTCCAAGTCTTTCCCACTGCCAATAAAAAAAAAAGATATAAATGAAATTTAAGCCATGCAAATTAAATCACTCTCACTCACTCTCAGGGTATAATACAGTTCGTGTGACGCTCGGGTACCCTGTGAGTTAATTTGGTTCTTATGTGCATGAGTATAAAATCATGGCTGTTGGCGACGATATATTTCCCTGGCTGAGACTGGCTGAAAAAAGCCATAATGTACGCAACTTTTAATTTGCGTTTAAGCTTTAAACAATCCATATATATATAATGTTAAAATTTTATCAAGTATGATTACCTTAGTCATATGCATAACTCGTATGTAACTGTAATTTAACTATTAAATGTGAATAGTAAATTAACTTCAGAATAAGAGTAATTTTTAAGTATGTTATTATATGTAGTTTATTGTAGAAGAGCTCGTTTGGCGAACACTGGCAATGTCACTCATTACGGTAACGTTGCCAACGAAGTCTCAAGGGTTTAATCATATTAACTATTAAAAGAAAAAATTTGCGTTTAATTTATGTATTGGAAACCATTACAAAAAAATAGTTTTCGGTTTTTGCAATTTGTAAGAGAATTGGTTCCCGCTCTCCTGCCCTCGTAGTCAACCACACATATAATAAATTGTGTATATATATATATATATATATATATATTATATATATATATATATATATATATATATATATGAGGGGTCCCGCGTCTTAAGGTACCTAAGCGCCAAAATTAAAATTCGCCAGAAATTCCCTCCAAAGTTCAGCAATATTCTCGCGATAGTATCTCTGTTATTAATTGAGCTAGAACGTTCATTTTTGGCTAAATTAGAGTTCTAAGTATGCTAATGAAGATTTTGATGAGTTTTTGGAATAGATTTTCATATTTTATATTTTATATATATTTTTTTTATTTTTTTATTTTCTTATTATGCCGAACTTTGGGTGAACTTTTGGCCTGACTCGTTGCGTAGCGGTGTTGTATATTTATTTACCTGCCCCAGGTGTCTCCTTGGGAATTACATCGGCAGCACTGTTCGCTCTCTCAGGGCTAGATTTTATTCGCATATGGGAATAAGTGGCCGAACAGGTAAAATTTTAAAAACTAAAGAAGCCTCGAGTATTCGTGAACACAGCATTAAATGTAAAATTGATGTCACTTTAGACAATTTTAAAATTCTTGGTTGTAATACTTGTCCCAACTCACTAAGAATTTTAGAATCGCTGTTCATTAAAGCATTGTCCCCTAGTCTGAATGTTGACTCATCAGCCGTCCCTCTCAATTTGCTATGATCCCTCCTCCTTCCCCAATTCCTTATAATCCCTCCTTCCCCAATCGCCCTCGCCATCTCTCGTGTTTCCCGTTCCTGTCTCTGCTCAAATTAGTCAGCCTCGGATACTGCTGTGTAAGGTAGCTAGTTCCATTATTCCTGTGTACTATTGTTAATTTTTCCAGTGTATTAATTTCACATTTACTATATGTATTTAAAAATAACTTCTTAATTTTTATATGTAAATCTGTATAACTTAGAATTTAACCCTCTTTTCTCAGTCTTTTAAAATTTGTCTTTACGAATAGGTTATAGAAATTTTCTGTTTTGTTTTTCATTCAATATTGATTTTAATTTCACATTGTTATTAAACAGCCTGAAGATGAGCGTATTGCTCGAAACGTTGCGCATTAAAGAAGTCTTTTCATGGCATTTACATTTCTCCTTGTCATTGGATTTCTCCTAAATATTATATATATATATATATATATATCACAAAAAAAAGTTTTGAAGTTTTGTAATTTGCGATGTATACATATTTTTAGGTTTATTTTCTTGTCAGAAGTTCGTCGAAATTATATTTGTTTGATTTTTTGATCTGAGCAAAGACTCATGTACTCTATATTGTGTATCTAGTTTCGAAAGTCACGGCATGCCATTGATATATTATACATGGTGGTGGACCGGATGTCAGTTTTTCAACATCTGCGGATGCGGATCTTTAATTTCAATATCCGCGGATGCGGATATTTAGTTAATCTATCAATATAATATAGAATTATGAAAATATGACAATTTTTCAAATTTCGTGATATTACTATTATGGGAGGCAATGCATAAGAATTAAAATTAATATTAACGTTTTCATTATGATCAAAATAATAACTTTCTCAAGAGTTTCAGCCCCAGAAAATTCAACAAAACAAGTTTCATTCAATTTTCTGTGTTACCACGTATTTATATTTTGAGGTTTATACATTTGTTCGTTCGTTAATAATTAATACTTTACATGAAATGTGCATGACTGGGCCTTATAAGATACTTTATAAGCTAATTTAATTGTAAATTACATAATTTATTAGAGGTAATATCCGCATAACAACCGCAGTCAGAAGTGCGGATGTTATGCGGATATTACCTCTAATAAATTATGTAATTTAAAATTAAATTAGCTTGTAAAGTAGCTTATAAGGCCCAGTCATGCACATTTCATGTAAAGTATTAATTATTAATGAACAAACAAATATATAAACCTCAAAATATAAATACTATTAAATCAACAAACACTGCCTGTGCCGCTGTGCGTACTCCAGTGATTTTTTTTTTCACAGCAACACAGTAACTTTTCAGAATGAAATTGTTCGTGTAAGATCAAGCAGTCTATCGTGTTTCGGACAAGATTATTGTAAATAAATACAAAAAATGCAAAAGATGCAAAAGAGTTGGGTCCACGTCCCGCATCCTGTTAACACAGAAAATTGAATGAAACTTGTTTCATTGAATTTTCTGTGGCTGAAACTCTTGAGAAAGTTATTATTTTTATCATAATGAAAACGTTAATATTAATTTTAATTCTTATGCATTGCCTCCCATAATAGTAGTATCACGAAATTTGAAAAATTGTCATATATTCATAATTCTATATTATATTGATAGATTAACTAAATATCCGCATCCGCATCCGTGGATATTGGAATTAAAAATCCGCATCCGCAGATGTTGAAAAACTGACATCCGGTCCACCGCTAATATATATATATGTATGTGGCGTTGCGTGCATGAGGGCTTCCGGGGCTTAGTCTTGCATGATTATTTCATCACTTATGAAACATCCGAAGTTGACCATAAATTGTCATTCATTCCACATCTTCATTTCAATATACTAAAAGTTTCCTATAATATAAGCAAAAACTTTCTTCTGTACGCTGGTAGCTGGCAGCAGCAAAAACGTTGGCCAGTCGGGCTACTTCACGATTGTCGCGATGGAGTGCAGGGGAAGGGAAGGAAGAGGGAGGGAAGGAAGAGGGAGGAAAGGAAGAGGGAGGAAAGGAAGAGGGAGGAAAGGAAGAGGGAGGAAAGGAAGAGGGAGGAAAGGAAGAGGGAGGGAAGGGGACCCGCGTGTGATTCTGGTAAACTGGGCTAGCTGAAGTCAGTCGCGTCAGCTCGAGCTAAATGTGGTTGTGTTGTACCTACCCGCTGACAGGCTATCCCGCGAGTGAAGTGCTTAACAATGAATAAGGTTGACTTTTTATTGGATAATCCATTTAGTGGATTAGATTTACAAACTAAATTGTTAATTAAAGAATTAGGTCCTCATCAACCTAATATATTAATAAATGAAAGCACAAAACACAATCAAGAACCTTTAATATTGCATGGTATAACAGAAAACCATGGTTAACAGCTACTGAAAATCATAAGTTTATACTGTTTCAACTGTTTGTTGTTTGGAGGTGAACTTGCTTGGACTCGTAATGGTGTAAAAGATCTGAAACACTTCTCAGAAAGAATAAAAACACATGAACAAACTTCTTGTCATATCATTAATTGTTTAAAAACTAATTTACTTGGGAAAGTGAATGGTTCAACGCAGTTAGACGCAGGGCAGAAGATTTCAGTCCAACGGTATAACGAATTAGTAGACAGGAATAGGCAGCTTTTAAATAGAAACATTGACTGTTTAAAATTTTGTAGCAACCATGAACTTGCTATCCGAGGTCATGATGAAACAGGAAAACCTCTCAAGATGTATTCTTGGATCTTGCCAAATTCACGAACACTTACAAAATGCAATTGTTTCAAAACACTTCTACTATCCAAAATGAGTTGCTGGATTGTATGCTTTCCGTTTATAAAGATGCTGTACATGAGAAAGTCAATGAAGCAATGTTCGTGTCAATTCAGGCTGATGAGACCACGGATATTTCCAGTATATCACAACTTATTATTATATTGCGGTTTGTCATGGGCACTGAAAGAGTGGAAAAATTCCATGGCTTTGTAAAACTAAAAGATAGATCTGCTGCTGGCACAACTAAGTACATTCTTGAAGAAATCGAGGTGTACGATTTTAAAAATAAGTTGGTTGCACAAGTTTATGATGGTGCTCCAGTGATGAGTAGCGAACGTAACGGAGTACAGAAATTGATAAGAGAAGCCTATCCTCGTGCTCATTTTGTACACTGTTATGCCCATCAGTTAAACCTTGTTATGCAAAACGTTTGCTCTGCTGTTGCTCCCATCAGGATATTCTTCGCTGACTTGAATTCATTCTCCTCTTCTTTCTCACATTCTATCAAAAGAACAACTATGCTGCAAGAAGTTTGCGAAGAACGTCTGCCTCGTGCGATTGTAACCAGATGGAATTTTCAGAGCAGAATCGTACATTCAGTGTATGAAAATAAAGCATCATTGATGCAGTGCTTCGAACGGATCCAGAATGAACCTGAATGGGACTCAGTGTCAATAACACAAGCAAGTGCTCTACTGAACTTCCTGGAGAATGATCAGTTCATTTTCTTTCTTAATATATTCAGTGAAATTATGTCGGTAATTGAGTGGTTTTATAACATTCTTCAAAAAAAAAAAATTACAACGCCCGTTTCTGTCAAGCATCATCATTACTCATTTTGTACATCTATAAAAGAAATTTGTCAAAAGGCGCCAAAGTTACCAAACTAACGAAAGGAAGAAGACAACAAAAAAGCCTGTGCAATCGAATGCTGTGACCTTAAGCTACAAGAGGCTGAAGACCGGTTTAGCGCAACTGAACATAGAGTGCTTCACTTTAGTAGATCCTACAAAATTTGTTGCGTTCAGAAAATAATTTCTTACAAATATACGTGAATCTTGTAAATTCTATCTATTTTTTGGAGAAAAACTAAAAAGTGAGCTACGCGTTCTATACAACAGTAAAGAATTTAAAAATATAAAAACAATTAATGAACTGTACTGCTTTCTATCTGAAAATAATTTGAGGTCTGCTTTTCTAAAACAGTTAAACTGTTAAACATTGGCCTAACATCGCCCATCGTAACAGCTCAATCTGAAAGATGTTTGAAAGTTTGAAGGTCATAAACAAGGAAAAAGATGGATTGAGGAATATTGTTGACCGGTTGAGTAGCTAAAAGACTAAAAATACCGATTAACTCTTGCGTTAGAGAGTCGGACAGAAAAGGAATGAGAATGTGTAGAAAGTCTGGTACTGCGTGCTCTCCTTAAAGGAGGAGACATGCAGTTAGAGAGTTCAGAAGAGCAGTGTCCGTTATAATAGCGAGAGTAAAGAGAGAGTAAGGCAACATTACGGCGAAGAGAGAGGGATTGAAGACGGTCAGTAAGAGGCTGGGAACTGATGAAACGAAAAGTCTTTGATTCCAGCCAGTCAAGTAGAACTGCGTGGGTTGAGCCACTGCAGAGAAGCGTGGAGAAGCGTACTCCATACAGGAGCGAACAACAGAGGCAGCAAATAAGTAGGGATGAAGAAACTGCGGAGCCGGCACAACACACCTGACCTCTTACAAGCTATTTTAGAAAGAGTATACGTGATCTTTCCAGGAAAGATTACGAGAAGAGGAAACACCAAGAATATTAAGAGAAGAGGAAAGACTGAGTTGTGCATTGTTGAAGGTAAAGGGATAGTCATGTGGAAGATTGTGACTAGTGGACAGATGGAAGAACCGAGTTTTTGAGGCATTGAAAGCCACAAGGCTTTCTCTGACCTAATCAGAGATAGTAGAAAAATTAGAGGTCAGGTGTACCATAGCCTTCCTACGCGAAGCATTGAGTGTCTGTTGAGAGGGAAGCTTTGGGAAGAGGTTGGAGAAGTGAAGAGTGGAATCATTGGCACAGGAGTGAATAGGACAGGAAGTGTGACTTAAAAGATCATTGATAAATAAAAGGAAAAGAGTGGGTGACAGGGCAGAGTCCTGAATAACACCCTTATTAATAGCTTTAGGAGAAAAACAGTAGCCATCTACAACCACAGTTAAGATCGGTTTTGAAATTAAAGATTTTTGCCAGATTCTACGAAAAGCTTTTGATATGTCTAGCGCAATAGCAAAGGTTTACCGAAATCCTGGAACGATACTGACGAAGAGTCAGAGATCGTCCCTTGCGGTACCTATACTGACGATCTGAAAGAAGATTGTGAGAAGAGAGGTGTTTAAGAATCTTCCTGTTAAGAATAGATTCAAAAACTTTAGAAAGGCAAGAAATCAAAGCAACTGGACGATAGTTGGAGGGTTGAGAGCGGTCACCCTTCTTTGGAACGGAACAAGCTGAATGAAAGCGAACTTCCAACAGGAAGAAAAAGTACCGGATGAAAGACAAGGATGAAAGAGTATGCCTTGGCAGGTTGTCAGCACCATTTAGCACAAACAAATTCCGCCAATTTGTAATTTGTATTTGGTATCTGAAGTTTGTCATAGTGATTCCATAACTAATATGAAGTGTTTCTTTTCCATATTTCTAGGGTCGACCTGAAACACCTTGTATATCACGTTAAATATTACGTTAAAATTACTAAACAACTAAACATTAAACTAATGTTACGTCCAGATGTTTCGACTGCAATCGCTGATCGACAAATCATTAAAGTACCATCAGTAAAAATGACTGGTACAGGATTCAACAAATCATATAATATTGGATGTCGCTTCAAAGTTTGAGCTCTGACTACGTCACACAAACACGCCTGTCCAGTCAAAACTTGTCAAGACTTGTCAGGGTGTGACTCATGCAGTTTCAATCAATGTATGACATGCTCTTTTACAAAGTTTTGTGTTGTGAAGTGCATTTCACGCATTTGTTTTGTTTTATATTTAATCGTACAAATATTTCTTATCGTGTTTGTGGCAAAATTTAAACACAATCTGATTTTTCGAAATGTCACGGAAATGTGTGAATGATTATGTTTGCGGAGAATTAGTGATGAAAGCTCTGAGAAGAAGCATTACTCTTCTAATAAAAAAGCCTACAAAATTTATTTCAGAGGTGAAATTGGGGATCAGGACAAGAGTTGGGTTCCTCATATCTGTTGCAGACGTTGTGCGATGACTCTTGGAGCTTGGATAAAGGGCAAGCGAAAGTCGATGCCATTTGCATGCAGTTCCCATGGTGTAGAGGGAGCAAAAACATCATGTAATCGACGGCTACTTTTGTGTTTAAATAACATTCGTGGTTTCAACTCAAACAGTAAGAATAAAATTGTGTATCTGACTCTGCCTTCTGCTATACGACTGGTAGCACACTGTGAAACACCTCCAGTTCCAAAACCTCTCAAGTCTATTACTTTAAGACTATGATGATCTACTTTAAGACTATGAAGATCTACAGATCTACAGAAGCTAAGGGTAACAAAGACCCTAAGATCCACTCTAAGGTTAGCCCGAGAGAAAGAAGAGAGTAGGGGGTTATAAAGAAGAGAATAAGGGGTTAAGTAAGTAGCAAAACCGTGGGTTAACATTCATTCAGAAAAAGATAGAGAAAAGCTCACCATCATCATCCGCCGGCCACTGCCGACAAGTCGGAAAAATAGTAGAAGAGAATAGGAAAGGGGTGAAAGATGAAAAGAAGTAAAATAAGAACACTTACAAACCATGCAAACACAGTCTTAACTCAAAGCCTGTCATACCATGCAAACTACAGACATGCAAGTAAAGAGAGGATAAGAAAAGAAAAAAAGTATGAAGAGTATAACAAAAAGTGGGTTAGTTTACGCTACGAGCTACATCTAAGTTTGTGTTAGTCTATTTTTTTTAATATAATTTTGTTGCTGGCATATCACACGCTGGCATGTCACAAGCTGGCATTAACCGTCAACAGACTCAAACCTCGATCACTACCCCCAGAGCTCCTGTTGCTAATTGTTTTTTTTATTTTAAACGACGTTAATATTTTTAAAATGCCTATCTAAACGGTTTTTAAACATATTAACGGTGGTAGAGTTCACGACGGACGTGGGAAGATTATTCCATTTATCAATTACTTTAAACGTAAAAAAGTTTTTAGTTTTTAGCGATGTTAGTAATGAAACGTCCGCCACGTAATTTAAATCTGTTATTACGAGTATTGCTATTATCGAAAATTAACAATGTCAAAATTTACGTTATCGATTTTATTAACGATTTTGAAAACTTCAATAAGCTCCCCCCTTAATTTCCTAGTTTCGAGTGAATACAAGTTAACTCTTTAATCTTATCTTCGTAAGACTTGTTGCGTAGTGACGGAATTAGTTTCGTGGCGCGACGCTGAACCCTTTCCAGCCTATCAATATCCTCACGCAAATACGGACACCAAAACTGAACGGCATATTCTAAGTGAGGCCTGACTAGGGACTTGTAAAGGGCCAATATAATATTCTTCGATTTAAATTCGAAATTACGCGCTATGAAGCCTAACATTCGATTAGCTTTTGCGCAAGACTCCAGGCACTGGTTCCTAACTTTTAAATCCTTAGATACGCGTACGCCTAAATCTACTTCCTCGTCAACGCTCGCTAACTGTCTATCATTCATCGTGTACGTGTAATTGTTGTTACGAGAACCTATATGCGAAACTTTAGACTTGTCTACGTTAAATTGCATCTGCCACTTATCCGTCCACTCCACAATCCTATTTACATCGTCTTGGAACCTATTTCTATCGTCCACGTTAAGAACTTAACCGCCTATTTTAGTATCGTCCGCGAATTTTGACACGTTACTGGTCAAGCCTACATCTATGTCGTTAATGTAGATTACGAATAGCAATGGGCCTAACACTGAACCCTGTGGGACACCGCTATCTACATCCAACGACCCCTATTCCCTACCATTAACAACGACCCCGTTTCCTGGCACGAAGCCATTCATCTAACCAGTTAGCTACCTGACTGTGTATACGGTGCGTTTTAACCTTCGCAATTAATCTATGCAGAACTGTGTCGAACGCTTTTTTAAACTCTAAATAAATAACGTCAGCCGCTCTATGCCTATCGTATTCGCGCACTAATTCGTTATAAAACTGTAACAAATTAGTTAAACAAGATCTATAGCGTCGAAACCCATACTGACTACTATTAATCAAATCGCGACTTTCTAAGTGATCGACGATACGATCCCTAACTACGGATTCCAAAAGTTTACCGACAATTGACGTTAAGCTAATAGGCCTATAATTTCTAGCTACTCTGCGGTCGCCTTTTTTAAAAATGAGCGTAATGTTAGCTAACTTGAAGTCTTCAGGAATAATCCCCGCTTCCAGTGACTTGTTAAAAATTTTTGTTAAGGGGCCTACGATAACGTCTTTCACATCTTTCAAATGTGTAGGATAAAGCGCGTCAGGGCCTGGAGCCTTGCTCACTTTTAGTTTATCGATATAATGCGCAATCTCACCCTCGTAAACAGTTATTTCATTCAAAATAGTCTCTCGACTAAATGGAACGATATCGTCCACGTCGGGGACATTATTTACGTCTTCTACGGTAAAAACTGTCGCAGAAAAGTTGTTAAAAATACCCGCTATCGTCTGAGCATCGGAAGCCAAAGCGCCGTTAGCGTCCACTAGAGGGCCTATGTTATCTTTCATCGGCTTACGATTATTGACGTAGTCAAAAAATTTTCGGATTATATTTACTATCCGCAGTTACAAGTATCTCAAAATTAAGCTTAGCATTCCTAACAGATCTTTTAACCTGACGTCTAAGCTCGATATATCTATTAAAGTTGGCTGCCGCGCCATTGCGCTTATTATGTCTATATACTCTATTATGCTCGTTTATGAACTCGCCTATTTCCCTAGTCCACCATTTGGGCCTACCATGATTACTAGCGCACTTGGGCCTACGAGGAATAAACTCCCTTTCGATATTCAAAAAACTTTCTTTAAACGCCTCCCAATGAAAATTTGCGTCATTACCCATAAATAAACTATCAAAATTAGCCCTACGAAAATCAGGGGCTTCTATTACGTTACTATCCTTAGTGTTTTCTATCAATAGCTTAAACCTAATAATTTGGTGATCACTACATCCCAAACTCTCACCTACTTCCAAACCTTCGACTATATTTTCGTCGTTCGTCATCACTACGTCTAAAATATTGTCACCGCGCCTTGGTTCGGTAACCATCTGTCGTAAAAAATTTCTTCCATGAACTCAATTAGTCTCAAACCCTCATCATTACCTGTAAAAGTCTCGTAATTAACGTTAGGGCAGTTAAAGTCTCCGACAACTATACTATCCCGATTATTAATAAAATTACAAAGAAGTGTGTAAAATCTAGTATCAGTATCGAGGGGTTGAACGGGAGGTCTATAAACAACAACGAAATTAAAGCTGCTACTACTTCAACGCATATCGCCTTAATTGCTGCCGGAAAATCTACCTTAACCTCGATAGCCCTAATGGAATTACGAATGTACAACAAAACGCCGCCACCAATCCTATGTAACCTATCATTAGTAAAAAGTTTAAAACCCGGTATATCAAGTTCCCCTAACAAGTCCCGAGTTACGGTATTTAACCACGTTTCGGTTATAGCAACTATATCGTAGTTCCCGAAATAAATTATCGCCTTAAATTCGTTCAATTTATTTCTAATACTACGCGCGTTACAATAAAAGACGTTTAAATTTTTTTTACCACGGATCGGCGTTTTTAACTATTTTTCACGTTGGGCCAGCGTTTCCCGGACCCACAACGTTTAAAGAGGGCTTCAACCTCTACAGCCTTCGAACGTTCTCATCGATTAACCTACCTAGCCTAGCCTAGCATTCCCTATTTCACTGAAATGCACCCCCATCTTTTATAAAAAGTATAGGATCACTAAATTCTGACCACAGCTTTACGAAGGGTACATTTTCCCGAGCACAAATCTCTTCTAGTTTAGTGTTCAAAAATATTGTTTTTGACGTAATCCTAAAATTTAAACCGTGCCTAGGGGTAATACCTATAACTAAAGACCTATCTGACCTTGCCTTCAGGGACCTAATTAATTCCCTGTATCTCTCCAAAAGGTCAGGCACTCTCGTATTGGGCCTATACGAGTCGTTGCCCCCTACCATCATCACCAACATCGTGTGACGGGAGGCAACATCAATCCTATTTACTTCGTCTCTAATTCTGTCATGGTGATGATGATGAAATAGTTGATGATGTGTCACATGAATGAAGAATACTAACCTCCTACTTTGTCAAAAAAGCCTCATTTAATTACTCAGCCTGAACTAGATCTGGTACGAGATTTAAATTTGTCTAAAAATGAAGCAGAGCTCCGAGGATCTTGACTACAACGCTGGAACTTGCTAGCTAACGATGTTAATATTTCTGTTTTCGGAAAAGCCAAAAGAACTTAGCTCTACATTTTTCTGTAAGTGGGGATGTTTACTTTTGTAATGATATTGATGGTTTGATGGTGGTCTTAGGGCATGGGCACAACCCACAAGAATGGCGACTGTTCTCTGATTCATCGAAACTAAGTTTAAAGGCTATTCTCGTACACTTTGGCAACATCTACCCATCAGTTCCTATCGGACACACAATCCACATGAAAGAGTCGTATGAAAATATGGAATTACTTCTTCGCAAAATCAGATATGCAAATTATAACTGGCACATTTGTGGAGATGAAGGTAATTGCGCTACTTCTTGGTATGCAACTCGGATACACAAAATACTGCCGCTTCCTTTGCAAATGGAATAGCCGAGCAAAGCATTCTCAATACAATGTTAGGGACTGGCCACGGCGTCCAGCTCTAATTCCTGGACAAAAAAAAACGTTACGCATCGAAATCTGGTTGATCTCCAAAAATCTGCTTGCCATCTCTTCACATCAAATTAGGTTTAATGAAGACCTTTGTAAAAGCCATGGACAAGGAAGGAGCTGGCTTCCAGTATTTGAAAGGAAAATTCTTTCGTATCACAGAAGCAAAAATAAAAAGTAATTTTTGTTGGTCCTCAGATCAATGGGCTGATGAAAAATACTGTATTTGATGGAACCTTAAATGAATTTGAAAATAGAGCCTGGACCGCCTTCAAAGCAGTTACTCAGAACTTCTTAGGTAACTGTCGTCCACCAAACTATGCTGAATTGGTTGATGAGCTCCTTCAGGCTTACAGAATACAGGGCTGCAACATGTCTCTTAAAATACATTTTTGCATTCCCATTTGGATTTTTTCCCACCAAACCTCGGAGACATCAGCGATGAACACGGAGAGCGATTCTACCAAGCTATCTCTACGATGAAAAGCGGTATCAAGGCAAGTAGAATCCTAGTATGCTTGCAGATTACTGTTAGATGCTCATCAGGGAAGCCAAAGATGTATCATTCAAGTGTAAATCATCAAGCAAGAAATTTTAGGCGAGTCTGTAATATTATAATATTACCACTTAGCATTATTTTCATGTTTTTTGTAAAATAAAAATTATTATTTTCTCAAAAACTGTGGATGACGAAAAAATGCCACTATTATTTTCGAAATCAGCACTAAAAAGTCAATAAGAAACGCTTAACATTACCAGAGGAACAAAATCTTTGTTGAACAGTGTTATTTAATATTTTCATCAATTCTTTTGCTTCTTTCGTTAGCTACTGTTTTCGCCGCCTACTCATTTCTTCTCCTACTGTTTTATCCACCTACTCTTTTAGTCAATTCCTTCCGCCATTGTTTGATCCTTTGATTGACTATTTCATTTCGAGGTTTAAAGAATGACTTTTGTAATGGCAAAATTTTCTTTAAATTCGTGTATGGAATTACCTGGAACGAAATTGGATTCTTTTCCACCTTTTTTTTACTTCACAAAATTCTCAAAAATTTATATAACTCCGAATATATACGTTACAGTAAGATTGTGAAACTAGTGATTTCGTGAAATTTCCAATAATTTCCGTCATTACTGTTTCACTCAGAGACTTCAGGAAGTTACTGAAATACTTAGACATTTGGCGAACTTTAGGTTAGGTAAAACTTAACCTAACCAGTAACTTTCTGGAGTCCCTGAGTGAAAGAGTATTACATGAAAATACCGAGTTTCAGGGATTTCATGAAATCACTGGTTTCACAATCTTACCGTAACACACACACACACACACATATATATATATATATATATATATATATATATATATATATATATATATATATATATATATATCATGCGCCTCGGTAGTGTAGTGGTTATCGTCGCTGACGAGGAATCCATCGGCTCCGGGATCAAGACCCGGTGACGGCAGGCGGCGTGCAGCAAAACCTAGCTGTCCAGCCTTCCACACAATAAAGAAAGTGGTTACTACATAAATGGGTACCCTGGGTAGTCTAGTGGTTAAGACGCTGTGCTGCTGGTGGAGCGTGGTTCGGATTCACATTAAACTGTAGGTCTAAGATGGAGTGAAATGCTTGACCTTCGTCAGAATGAACAATTCGGGCGGAAGCAAACCAAAGTGTGTGTGTGTGTGTGTATACAGGGTCTACGTAAAGTCAGGATCTATTTTTGTGAAGCACTTGGAAATTATATGGAATTCAATCATAAAATGATAAAGTGGTAACATTTATTAAATATACGTGACGCCCATCAGTATCCCTGCACAGCTCAAATCGTTCCGCAGCATTTCTAAACACATTCTGGAGCATTTGCGGGGTTATGTTATCTGCAGCAGTTCGTAATACGTAAGTTTCAAGACTCGTAATCTTCGTCTGATAGACGTGCGATTTAATAAAGCCCCATGCAAAGAAATCTAAAGGGGTTAAATCTGGTGATCTCGCTGGCCAAGGTCTGTTGCTTCCGCGTCCGATCCAGCGATTTGGAAAACGTCCATTTAGATAATCCTGAACAATTTTGGCATAGTGACAAGGAGCACCATCATGTTGATAGACGACGGTACTAACAATCCTATCCCCGTCGTCTGTCAACATGATGGTGCTCCTTGTCACTATGCCAAAATTGTTCAGGATTATCTAAATGGACGTTTTCCAAATCGTTGGAGCGGACGCGGAAGCAACAGACCTTGGCCAGCGAGATCACCAGATTTAACCCCTTTAGATTTCTTTGCATGGGGCTTTATCAAATCGCACGTCTATCAGACGAAGATTACGAGTCTTGAAAACTTACGTACACGTATACGAACTGCTGCAGATAACAACCCCGCAAATGCTCCAGAATGTGTTTAGAAATGCTGCGGAACGATTTGAGCTGTGCAGGGATACTGATGGGCGTCAGTAGTATAGCCGAAAAAGGTTAGAGTGAAGGAATGTTGCAAGTGATTACGTAATGTTGCAAAGGGGTGGGGTTGTTGCAAAGGGGGGGTTGCAAAAAAAAAAAGTACTGGCCTTTGTTGCCAACCGGGGTTGCAAGGGGCATGCAACTTGGGGGCGGAGTTCTCCCCCAAGCTATTCCCCCCAAAGGGCCAGAAAGGAGAGAAAGGAGGAGAGGTGTTCACCTGGCAGGAGCCAAGTGCATATTAAGACTTCAGCCGAGTAGGCGTTGTTTTATAGGCTCCTAATCAGCCAGTTGGCTTAGAAGGCGTAAATGGCTTGAGTTGCCAGATAGCGCCATGTATTCAGTTTGTGCTATATCTTTAATTCTAATCGAAGACTGAGTTGCCAGATACCATTGTATACAATATTATATACGACTAATCAGCCAGTTGGCTTAGAAGGCGTAAATGGCTTGAGTTGCCAGATAGCGCCATGTATTCAGTTTGTGCTATATATTTAATTCTAATCGAAGACTGAGTTGCCAGATACCATTGTATACATTATTATATACGACCAATCAGCCAGTGGGCTTAGAAGGCGTAAATGGCTAGAGTTGCCAGATACCACTTTTTAGCGATACCATTGTATACATTATTATATACGACTAATCAGCCAGTTGGCTTAGAAGGCGTAAATGGCTAGAGTTGCCAGATACCACTTTTTAGCGATACCGTTGTATACATTATTATAGACTCCTAATCATCCAGTTGGCTTAGAAGACGTAATTGGCTTGAGTTGCCAGATTTTTTTAGCATTATTATTGCCAGATACCACTTTTTAGCGATACCATTGTATACATTATTATAGACTCCTAATCAGCCAGTTGGCTTAGAAGACGTAAATGGCTTGAGTTGCCAGAAGGCGTAACAATTAGAATTAAGTAAAACAACATTGCATCATTCTTTTTATTATAAATATATAGAAAATAAATATACATTTCAATAATAATTGAGGAATATGCATATAATCATAACAGTACAGGAAATATATACACACAATTATGGAGAATATATATAAAATAAATATACATTTCAATAGAAATAAATATACATTTCAATAATAATAGAAATATGCATATAATCATAACAGTACAGGAGAAATATCACGCAAAATATATAAATACATTTCACTTTTTTTTCAAAATATTAAACTCGCATTTAATCGAGTTTACAATTACATCATTATTGCTCTGCATTACGCAGTATATGCGGCTTAATAATATTTCACCGCTTAAAGTATAGGGAAACCTGTATTCGATATGAAGGGCTTTCATATCGTTCAGTACTATTTTTGTTCCCACTTTACAACCGGTTGGTAAGTCATCTTTAAATACGTCTAGAATACAATCAAAAGCACGCACAAAGAGTTCATCGTTAGCTACATTATTAAACAAATTTATAAACACGCTTTTCCAATCGAGGGTTTATTTCTACCGACTCGAGCTTTTCAATCGTGAACTCACTCAACATAGCGGCAATTGAAATAATCCTCTAAATCGTTACGACAACTCCGCGTTATATAAAGAAATAGTTCTTCAGGTGAAAGGTGTAGGTGAGCTCAGCCTTGTACCGATCAATTGCTTTGTACCAAAGTTCATGGTATTTCAAAGAGTAAACTTTTTAAATAAACGTCCAGCACTAGACCATTCTCACCAGCCCTACACTCGGTAAACCCATCGAGCAGAGCGGTGTATGCGTATTCAAGTACTGTATCAAAATAAAGCATATCCGTAACAAGCGCGTCTAATATAGGTTTCAGTTTGCGGAATCCGACGATTTCAAACATTCTGTCGAGGATGAAACGGTTTCGCGTAGGAACAAGAGCGTTATTATCAGAAGCATTCTTCCACATCAGCCGTATATCAATGCACGGCCGATCGTTTTTATACACAACGTACATACAACGGCGTATGAGGGTGCGTCACTAATCTGCTCTCTTCTTGTACCTACGTTAGCAGGTATTTTATAACGATCTTCACTCCACTTCTCAACTATCACGAAGATTCTATTCATCTCCTCGATACTTAAATAACCCGTTTGTTTGTCGGTCTACATTCCGTTTTCCAGTACATAGCTAATGGTACCGGAATTACGCCTGAACACGCGCAACGATTTCGTCACGGACACATCGTACGAGGCGTTGAGAATGCTGCTCAAAGGAAGTTCCATCGTATTCGAGGAGCGCACGTCCACTCGGTTCAAGCTCTGAGATAACTATGAGCCGTGTGAGGCACGCAGGTAGGCAGGAACGGTTCGACGGGCGGCTGACTCGATGATACGTGAATGGGCTAGTTCGTATGATCGCGAGTCGTACCGAATTGTTGTACATATTTGTTTTTCCGGTACAAGAATTAATTTCATCACTACCAGCCTACGCACCAGACATTTACCTCAGGATAAGAACTAGGAACATTTTATGTTTTACTAAATCATTCACACTCCGGCGCACTATTTGAGAGGAACATATGTTCATATTTTTCCTTTCTGCCCATCAAACGATACTCGTCTCTAAAGTCTGTTAAAAACTCACGCAGGGCACTAGCCAAACCTCACTACGAACCTCATCATGATATACGTTAATATAGTGATAAAAATACTTAAAATTGTCCATGATCACGAGATTCACATTTTCAGTCGTAGGGTATGAGTAATCGACATGGTGTAGCATGACGTAATACCGCTTGTCACACCACCCATCCGCAAGACTCATTATCCATACCTGCTGCTTCTCTTCTGCGCGCGTTGTTTCTTTTACTTCACGGTGTATGTGAGACTTTATAAAGTTTAGCTCTGCAGTATACTTCAGCACATCGTCTGTGCAACGAAAGCCTTCAACGGTCTCACCAGAACATCCGTAAAGTATTTGTACATCTTGGAACTTCGCACAATCCAATGTGTTTTTAAAGAGGCATAGGAGGGGGGAATAGGAAGTTTTTCGGTATCCACCACATCCTGACACTTTGCTGAATACCATTTCATAAACGTTGTACAAGCAATATTAAAGGTAGCCATTTGAATACACGTCTGATCTTTTCTTCTGAATACACGTCTGATCTCTCGGGCTTACTGCAGTCGACTGACCACGCAGGGACTCCCAGATAGTAGCATGACTCACGGTCTTACAGTGGGCGGAGCTTAGAACTTTCACCTGTGCACACACACACACACACACACACAAAGGAGAAAGTGAAACGCTAATTGAAACATGATTTATTTAATAAACAAGATATTCAAGTTATATATATATTTACAAATACGATTTAATAAACGAGATATTCAAGTTATATATATATTTACAAATACGTGTAATAAATCAATAGATACTTTACAAATACGATTTAATAAACGAGATATTCAAGTTATATATATATTTACAAATACGTGTAATAAATCAATAGATACGATTATATACAAGACAAATACGTGTGAGTTAACAATAGAAGCATCATACGTTATGGTATCCAAAGGGTACGTATCATAGGTACCAGGTAACTGGTAACGTTTCCTATAGGTGTTACTGCACACCTTCGTACCCCTTAGTTCCTTCACGCCCCCCAGCTTCTGAGCCCGAAAATTGTGGGTGCCTACAATTAGTTGGGGAGGTTGTTCGCCCTCATCATCGTCAAAACATACTAGATCCTTCAACGATTCAAAGTTAACAACCCGCCGATTCGCATGGTTGAGCGTAATACCCTTTGCCTTCACGATATATTTCATTTCCTCCCCCACCCTGACCCGTACCCCATAAGTCTTAGGTCCTGTTGAGACAAGAGAGTCGGCGTATGCGTTGTCCCCATACTCATCCTTGATCTCATCAGTGAGCTCGCCGAGGAACTCCCCAATAGCGGGCATGTATTCACCCTCCCTCTCTGTGAATATCACGCTATCTGTATCGGCATACAATACTCTCCGCCCAAGAGAATGCAATAGACCCCAAAGTTTTATACGGGCGTAGGCTGTTGTGAAGCTGGCCACAGGTATGTTTGTAACCCTTGAGGTATCTGTGGCAAATTCAGTGTTGTTGTACTTTATTACGTAAGTATTACCTACATTTACGATCTCCATGACCTCTTTATCGGGGGCATTGGCATAATCCCAGACATCGCTATAACTTTGTGCCAAATGAATGCTCCCTCTGCCGGTATTCTGCGCAAATTTTCCCCATAGACTGTTTAGACACAACTTTGCACTAAAGCGCTTGCCAGGATTCTTTACAATTTGGACATGATCAAGTTGTATACCTTCGCGGTCGCGGTAACGTTGAATATAGGCAGACTTTTCATCTTCGGTATCAACTACTCGCGGATACCCTGTTGCCTCAACCTTATCCTTCAAAAAGGCGTTTATATATGGTGTGAAAAGGTTGGGTAGCTTCTGAAACCTCCATACCTCATGTATCTTCAGTATTCTATAACCATGGCGTACGGCTAGGGCCAGCTCAGGACTTGTATATACACCTCTGATCTTACGCTGGTGGGGTATATGGTTACAATCGCCGTTATCCTCTTCCGCGCACTTCACGCACAGGGGAAACATGAGCTTGTCGTCGATAACGACAGGTAAGATTGGCATCCATAAATTGCGTGGGGGGAGTACGTCTATGAAAGAGAGCCCAAAGTAACGATCATTCAAATTTCTTGAAAATTCATTGATGGATGGCAGGTTAGGTCCCACCAGTTTCTCAGGAGCGCCCACGGGGTACGGATTGTTCTTCATCACGTATGGGTATAGAGAACAGAAATCGTAGTAATGGAGCTTCACGCCCTCCGTAGGTGGAAAGTATAGTCTGAATGGATTTGTACGTCCTCCAAACAAGCTATCACCACATTTGAGAGGATCCAGCACCATTGAACGCTTGATCGTGTTTACTTCCTCACGGTACACCTCGTCTGTCTCCATCCGTGCATCATATTCATGCTCCCACAAGACTTTGTGAGTGAACTGTGATCCTATAAGTTGATCGCGGTGCGGGTCCATGCAAGACAGTCGGCAGGAGATTTACCGTGGATATCTCCGGCGATTCCGCACTCAGGACGGGGGCATCCATGCCACCAGCAACCGTTAAAGGAGTACACAGTCTTCACACCACCATGACACGGTTTTCACTTGACCCATCAACCCAAAAAACACGTCCATTAATCTTAATGGGTACTTCACCCGTGTTGCGGGCGTGCTTTATGTATACACCTGTCTGTTGCTGTAGGTGTATGAGCCAGTAAATAGCCTTGTGTCCGTAACTTCGGGGGTTGTTTCGGTGAATAATGGCTAAGGTGTCTTTAGGCATGAAGTTATTCTTGAACACCGTAAAACATAATGATGCGATGGTGGTTGCGACTTGCAGTGGATCGCATTTGAAACGGGCTATGTACATCCTTCTAAAGGCCTGGAAACATACTCTAAGC
Source organism: Bathynomus jamesi (assembly GCA_023014485.1). Classification (NCBI taxonomy): domain Eukaryota; kingdom Metazoa; phylum Arthropoda; class Malacostraca; order Isopoda; family Cirolanidae; genus Bathynomus; species Bathynomus jamesi. The sequence continues at coordinate 890,392 of JAJOZX010001019.1, read as the reverse complement.
ACGCGCACATCATTCACGCAATAACGCTCACATTCATCAGCTATATTATAAGGGTTACTTTCATTAAAACTGTTGTAGTATCGATCAAAGTCTTCACATTCATCCATACAGTCAAAATAATGTTTGGGCGGTGGCGGGCCTACGTAGTTTAAAGTCTCGCTGGTGAGGAAAGTGTAAGGGAAGTATCCTTTGGAAACTTCAACTGCTACTCCCATCACCTTGGGTAGCTTTGCTAATTTACAAGGTGTGAATATAAAGTATCTTTAAATTGTACATTGCCTCTTATCTGCATCTGTATTAATTTGTTGCCTCTTTTCAATGGATCACCTGTAATATCTCAGAGGATTCGTGTTCAAGCAACTCCTTATAAAGGAACTGCGTGTCAAACTTTGCCCCGTTATGGGCGAGAATATACACAGTCATTTTTTTGAACTTGTCGGCTAACTTGACAATATAGGACACAAATAGTTTCACAGGACTAGCGCGGACATTCGTTTTAAAAACGTTTGTCCGTTTACCGCATTTGGGGCACTCGTCACATTCGATACCCATACACTCATCACAGATGGTCTGGCTCACAAGTAAATGTGGAATTACCTCTTTGGTTTCAGCGTTCGTATATGTTTCTATATCGTAGTACACAGTTATACAAGGGTTATTTTTGGGCTTAGCATCTTTCATATAACATACATGCTTTACTCCATCAGCCTTATATTCCTCCTGGCATGTAGGACAGTGAATTACGTCACACTTGTGCTTAAATTTTCCCCAATTATCCATTGTGTGAAACATACCACATTCACAGATTCTCATTTTCCTACACGTGCCAATTGATTTATGGAAATCAAAACAGCTATTATTGAAAAATGTGCGTCTACACACATCACAGTCTCTCTTCTCAGCGTCAACTACACGGCTTTCACATTTGGTGCTTTTACACTGCTCACATACCATGTGACATTATTTACAATGTCGCACAATATCATCCGAAACTCGAGGCACCCCTTACACAAATCATGATATTTTCGACTTTTGTCATAACTCGCGTAAAGCCACCTTATATTACGGATGGGGAGATACGTTGTCCCTGACAATCCTAAAATAAAATAAGTAGGGGTCTTGTACGATCTCTCACACAGCTTTTAAAAACATACGCAGTCCTACGACGATCATCCAGCCCAAATACAACTATACGGACATTCATTTCCTGTTCTACCCTTCTCAGCTCTTCAGGACCCATATTACAGTCAAATTCAAGTTCACAGTCTACTGTACAGCTAGTTTACGGGCACGCTCCACGACCGTAGGCAACCAAATTTTTGGGGCCTGTGTATTTTGTACAGTAAACATACGTGCTAAGAGTACTGCTATAAAGCCGCAACCACGATCGACGTTTATATGCTTTCGGTAAATAGTCGGAGAATTGAAGTTAAGAGTATACGGTATGGCACTATGACCCGCAACACGGAATACACGGTCAATATTTACCGTGAAGTTGTCCATATTGAAGGCTATACTACTTTGGGCGGCTTGCAACATACGTCCTAATATATATTCTACATCTTCAGCAGCCAAACGTCTAAATGACACTATCACCCAATAATCGTCTACATCACCGTCATCTGACCCGAATCCAAAGGACAGACTCGTCCTGACTTCACGCTCGTCGCGATTCTGAAGAGCAAACTCTACAATACGCTGTACAACCCGGCGTAGCCCGCGCTCAATTCCATTACTATACATGGCTCTAGGGTCGACCCTGACTCTATACCGATTTCTAGTCAAGGCTGGGGTGGGGGCTGCGGATCGCACCAACTCAAACGTTATAGCATCCTCAACAGAACGGGCGGCAACTGTGACGGATGAATTAGGGGGTATATTAGCGGAAGATGCTGATGGGGGGCCTGTTGCGTAGGAGGTTGAGTGTTGGGGAGCTATTATTGTAGACTTAACAGAACGGGGGGCAACTGTGGCGGATGAATAAGGGAATATATTAGCGGGAGGTGCTGCTGGGGGGGTTGTTGGGCGTAAGCGGTTGAGGGTTGGGGATCTATTACCGCTGCAACAGGCGCGTATTTCGGTCGCTTTATACCTGACATGGGGTTCTCATACCTCCGCTTTGGGCGTGCTAGCGGTATCGCTGGTGAGGGTTCGTTGGCAGGGGAGGAGATCACAAATACACTGTCGTCGAGGTCATCCGTAATGTCAATGATGGGGTGCTCTACCTCATCGTCATTCACGGTTCTGTGGGAGAAAGCAAAATATAAGGAACAGCACTCAAAATTTGTAATATTTTGTAAATGACCCCTTAGGAGTGTGACGTGTTAGAAATTGACTCTGTAGAAAAATTCAGATTCACGAGCCCATCCACATGTATTATATCTGGACCTACAGGATGTGGTAAAACTGTGTTTATGCTTAAAATCATTAAAGAAAAGGGAGAGATGTTCTCGAAATTTGTGCATAAAGTTATATGGTGCTATTCGACGTATCAATCAGTGTTCAACGAGTACCAAGATGATATTTTGTTCCACAAAGGCGTATATGACGTTAATTCGTTAAAGGGAAATGAACATACAATCATTGTAATTGACGATCTCATGTTGGAGATGGATAAAACGTTTGCCGAGACATTTACAGTATTCTCCCACCATCTTAACATAAGCGTGTTCTTCATCAATCAGAATCTATTTTTCAAAAATAGATACATGCGCGATGTGTCGTTAAATACGCAATATCTAGTCTTATTCGCGCAACGTAGAGATGTATCACAAATTGGGGTATTAGCCAATCAAATGTTCCCGAATCAGCGTAAGGAGTTTTTGGAAGTTTATAAAGAAGCTACAAGCACGCGTTACGGATATTTGCTTTGCGACCTTCATCCGCGAAACACGTTTAGAGTGCTTCTGCGAACGAATATATTTCCAAACGAGCCTGAAACGGTGTATATTCCAGAATGACAGAGACTAAAGAAATACCGTGAATTAATAAAAATCTATCATCGACTGCCCCGGGCAATGCAGCAGATGTTTATTAAAAATATCGACGCCGACTTTTTAAAATGCATCTGTGAAATCTGTCTTAACGTTATAAATTGCAATGTATCAATGAAAACCCATCAGAAGGCTCGCCTACGCCGCTACAAGAACATAATACGTGCACTCGCTCGTAAAAGTCAAACTGTAGCGAAGAAAAAACGAATTATTGTACAAACAGGAGGGTCATTTCTCCCCATCTTATTTTCAGTTTTGGGTCCTTTACTGACTAGATTAATATAATGAAGAAAGTGGTAGTGATTCCCCACGAGGTGTACGCTTCACTGCAAAGGAATCCAGACACGGATCTAGATCCCCGTAAAAGCAGACTTAAAAGAATGGAAAGCGAATTGCTGGTCCTATTAAACAGTGAAAAAACACCTGATGAGAAAAGAATCTTATACCAAGAAGCTCTGCAGAAATTTCTTCATGAGTACGAAAATTATAAGAGCCCTACAGAGATTCCTGTGGTTATTAGGCACAGCAAGGGGGACGATGGACATGGCGACATAGGATCTGTGCCCGACGATACAGCTGACCAACCAAAAAGATTAGCCACACAACATATCGAACATGTATTAAAAAGCACCCTCCCACATACATTGATGAGTAAAGGCTTAAGTCTTTATAATCTATTGAATGAGGATCCAGCCATACAATTGACCGATACAGGCGAGCTCATTGTGGAAGGATCAAAGGTACAGGGATCGAATATCGTAGACATTGTCCGAGATCTGGTGAGAAAGTGGGATAGGCCATCACCATCAGGGTGGAAGCATATTAAAGCAAGACTACAACAAATAAATGTCCCTAAAACGTTGATAGGAAATCTGAACAGGTTAAAAGACTTGGAACATGCAACGCATGTGACACAGTTGAAGGAGCCGTCACCCCCGGCGGTAACACCTTTGAAGAGGAGCAAGAAGAGGTTAAACCAACCCTACCCACGTGCCTCTAAAATACGCAAATGGCTAACGTATTAACTAAACGCCATTATGACATTTCTAGCCCATCCTCTTACGGCGGCGTAGATAGATTGTACAGAAGTGTTTACGGAGTAGGAAAAAAAGATGTTGAAAGATTTTTGAGGGAGCAGGACGCTTATACGCTTCATAAGCCTGTGAGAAAAAGGTTTAAAACAGCCAACACAACGGCTTCCTCGATTGATTCGATTTGGCAAGCAGATTTAACAGACATGCAAAGATATTCTGTGTATAACGATGGTTACCGCTACATTCTATTCATAATAGACGTATTCTCTAGATATCTGTGGCTAGTTCCTCTGAAAAATAAATCACCTGAAACAGTAGCTAAAGCCACCAAAACGCTAATGTTAAAAGAAAACAGGGTTCCTGGCTATTTTTGTACGGATATGGGGAAGGAATTTATAGGCCGTGCTTTTCAGAACATGTTGACAGAGTTTAATATCAGCTATTACACAACCAATTCTATACATAAGGCTTCTTTAGCTGAAAGAGTTCAGCGCACCATAAAGGAACGCATGCACCGTTTTTTACACATAAAAACACATACAGATTTCTAGACATTCTGGAATCATTGGCATCATCCTACAACCGCTCACACCATCGCACGATTGGGACAACACCTAACGAAGTTTTAGAAAGAGGTAAGCTCCCGAGAAGAGATGGATCACCACCACCACCACACTCTGCGCGCTTCAAAATCAATGATTATGTAAGGCTGTCGCGTTCGGGGAACAAATTCGCAAAGGGTTTTGAGCAAGGATGGACACGCGAGATTTTTAAAGTTAGGGCTATGAGACCTAAAGGTGAGATAATGATGTATTACATTGAAGATTTGAATGGGGAAGAAATCTCAGGAGGCTTTTACCGCGAGGAATTGCAGAAAGTTGCGTTTAATTTAAGAAAAAATGTGTTTAAAATTGAGAAAATTTTAGGAAGCAAAGGTTCAGGAAAGAGAAAAATGTACCTGGTGAAATGGCTAGGGTACCCAGAAAGCTTCAACACCTATATAAAAGCTGATGTAATAATGAAGCTTAAATAGTATGCAACATGGCTCCTAACCATTTCTACGTCACACTCCCGTCCTCCTCGTCCCTGTCTGTACACCCTAACAACACACTAGCCAACTTTGTAACAGAGCTCCACGGGCACATTGAATTGGGTCGTGATTCGTATGAGGTGGGGATATGTGAAATTCAGCTGGACACCGTCTTTTTAAATATTAAACATAAAGAAACCGTTTTTACGATTCTTAGAGACATTGACGAGTGTGAAAAAGCTGGGGTAGCTGTGGATGAGACTATGCGTATCGCTCGGACTAAGGCTGCACGGTATTACAGTACAGAAGTAAGACTAGGACCGGGTCAATATGGTTCGGTCGAGGATGTTGTGAGAGGCTTAAACGTAAGTTTAAGAAACTCTAACCTTACGAATGATTTAGTATATGAAATCGTAAACAACCCTGCACATACACTAATCCTAAAATCAAAGACTAACAGACGTATTAAAGAACATAGAAAGTTCAAAATTCTAACCAACGGCCGATATAGCGCAGCCTTCCAAAGAGACACATTTCACGAGACACAGTATAACTTGTCCAGATTAATGTATCAATTGAAGATGGAGAAATTGGCTGAAAGGTCCCCAGACATGTGCTATATTTACAGTAATATAGTGGAGCACCAGTTTGTTGGGGATACCCAGGCACGCCTGCTGCGCATTGCTCACATCCCCAACCATAGAGGAAGGAGTTTGAGTATTACATATGACAGACCCCATTATGTGAATGTCGCAACTAATTTAATAACCAATATCTCAATATATATAAGAACGATTGAGGGTGAAAACTTCCCATTCGGTAACGGGAGCTTAACAGTGAAGCTACACTTTCGACGCACTGAGTTATAATGGATAGAAAGCCTTTCACCGTCTATCGAGGGGTGCGATACCAGCGCGGTAGTGGACTTGGGTCCATTTTTTCATCCATACTACGTACGGCTGTTCCTTTGCTGAAGAGGGGTGCCAGATACCTTGGAAGGAAAGCGCTACAATCAGGCCTTAACACTGCAGAAGACATATTGGCCGGGGCTAAACCTAAAGAAGCTCTAAAAAAACATTTAAAGCGTACACGGGACGAAATCATCAAAGATGCAAAGAGAAAAATGCGTGGTGGCGGGAAGAAGAGAAGAGGGCTCCCCGGAAGAAGAAGGGGTCACGTGGTATTAAACGTAAAAGGCTATCAAAAAAGAAGTGCTGTAAGCGAATGAAACCTATGGTTGACCACTTTTTTGACTGATATAAGCTAAGGACATTGATCTCATGAATCATAGTTTGTTTACCACTTGTCGAGAGAGGAGTCACTATTTCGCCATGGCACGCTTCATCCACCCATGTAGTTCACAATGCTGTAAATCGGAGCTGTCCCTTTTTGAGCTGCCTCCAACCCAAGTTTCTATTGAGCACAGTGACTTTATTACAATTAACCCTTTAAACACAATTAGTTCCCCGAGTGCACCTATAGAATTCGTGATACCCAGCTCAGGCCCTTACTTTTTTGATCCAAGCTGTGTGCACATGTACGCTAAGCTACGTATAGCCCATTCTGATGGAACGGTCTGCGATGACAAATATGCTGTATACCCTGAAACAAACTTTCTGCACTCCATATTCAACCAGTGTGACGTATATTTAAATCAGACCAACATATCGGCAGGCACGGGGTACTATCATCTACGAGCCTATCTGGAAAATGTCCTCAACTTTTCCAAAGAAGCGAAGGCTACCTTTTTAAGTGCCGAGGGATATTATCAAACTAAAGATGAAAATAGTATAAAGGACAAATTTAAAAATTCTAAAAAGAAAATATACGAGTGTTTTGGACGGTTGCACACAGATTTCACTTTCCAGGAGAAGTTGCTTGTCAACGGGGTGGATATGAAAATAAAGCTCACCCGCACGAGTCCTGAGATCTGCTTAAATCTGGCTGCTGATCAAGAGGAGGGTGCAAAGCCCGTTGTGGTTCACATTATGGACACATACCTCCGCGTACGGCGAGTGAAATTAAGTTCACCAAAACAACTAGAAATTGAGAAAAATTTACTAAACGCTACAGTGAAATATCCTATTAACAGAGTGCAAATCAAACTATATACGGTTCCTGCAGGGTTGGCATCGAAGCAGATAGAAAACATTGCCCTGGGAAATCTTCCTAAAAGGATATTAATCGGCATGCAGGACCATGCTTCGGTGAATGGAAAATATAAAAAGAGTGCCTTTAAATTCGAGAATTTCGGACTTAAAAATATAACTCTATACGTTAATGGCACTGCTTTGGGTGGAACAATGGGTACGGACTATTCATCAGACGCTGTGTTACCTCTTTGTGCCAGAGCCTATAGTAATCTGACCCATATTGCAGGTGATTGTGATGAGCTTGGTAATGGGGTAACGCAGGAAGAATTCATTGATCAATTTAACCTTTATCCGTTTGACATTACACCTGACTTATCTGCTAGCGTAAATACCCATTTAACCCCACAGCAGAGCGGAAACATCTCAGTGCGGCTGGAATTCGCCAAGCCTATAGACGCTCCTATTAGTGTACTAGTATATCTCGAATCGCAAGCCCTAATAGAAGTAGATAGATTTAGGAGCGTTATCACTGACTTTTAAAATGGATGCTAATACACTTCAGAAAGTAATGGAACGAGTCACACGTTCCAAATTTATCGGAGTGTTTGCGAAGAATGAAACATTGAGTTTGCCAAGTACGCGAGAATGCGGTAGTCTTATTGTGAACACAGATGTCATCGGTAATGAAGGGATTCACTGGATCGCTGTCTATTTTAAAAATAGACAGCGCCTGTACTATTTTGATTCACTCGGTACTCAACCCTGGAGTGACCCTATTATTGTAAAATTTCTCGCTCAGTTACATATTCCCGAAGTTGTATGGAACCCATTTCGTATACAAGGATATTTTAGTAATGTTTGCGGAATGTACTGCGTCTCATTTCTCACGCATGTCATGTGATAAAGAATTTATAAATTTTTTAAATTTATTTGACCCGTGTCACACTCGCCGAAACGATGAAATGGTATGCAGACAGATAAAAATCCGTTTTCCAATTGTACGTACTCGTTGTATAGTATAATGTTTTTGTTCGTATATTTGTAACGGTATATTCTGTAGTTGGTTATTGTACTGATTTCTTTCATTTAATAAATTTATGAAAATATATTGTCTTCTTACCCCAAAAAGCTCGAAAAACACTTACATTATTTCGGTGTGACATTGCTGACTGATCAGTATATCCTCCGTATTCATGACACGAGATTCTTCAAAAGATTGTATAACACGTGTCAAATCCTCATCGGACCTTAAAGGAATAATATTCATTCTTTTAAAACATATACAGAGTATACAGGCAGATCCCCATTATGTGAAGATATCTTTGGTTCATTTTAGAGGAATAACATTGATTACCATAAAAAATTTCGATTTTAGCATAATGGGGATAAGAAGTAAAACCAAATAACATTGATTGCCATAAAAAAAAATTCGATTTTTGACGAGTATCTAAATGAAGTATTTGACGAGATACTACAACTCTCCATATATATAAATCGAATTATAGACACTTACATTTCTATGGTAGTCCCTTGCGTCGGATTGTAAGGAGCGTCACTGCAAATATCTTCAACGGTTTGCGTTGGAAATAATTCATCACGGTCAATCGCGTTAAAAAGACTAATTGCCGTTAATGCTGCAGTGTCACTTTCTTCATACAATTCCGGGGAGACGTACAGGTCCATGGTGGAGGATGTGTGACATTGCTGACTGATCAGTATATCCTCCGTATTCATGACACGAGATTCTTCAAAAGATTGTATAACACGTGTCAAATCCTCATCGGACCTTAAAGGAATAATGTTCATTCTTTTAAAACATATACAGAGTATTCAGACAGATCCCCATTATGTGAAGATATCTTTGGTTCATTTAAGAGGAATAACATTGATTGCCATAAAAAATTTCGAGTTTAGCATAATGGGTATAAGAGGTAAAACCAAATAACATTGATTACCATAAAAAAAATTCGATTTTTGGCGAGTACGGTATCTAAATGAAGTATTTGACGAGATACTACAACTCTTCATATATATAAATCGATTTATAGACACTTACATTTCTATGGTGGTCCCTTGCGTCGGATTGTAAGGAGCGTCACTGCAAATATCTTCAACGGTTTGCGTTGGAAATAATTCATCACGGTCAATCGCATTAAAAAGACTAATTGCCGTTAATGCTGCAGTGTCACTTTCTTCATACAAATCTGGGGAGACGTACAGGTCCATGGTGGAGGGAATGATTATTCACTGACGCGAAAATAGCTACTGTTACTCCCAACTGAAAAATATCCCCTTTTATATGCACAATCGCCAAGCTCCGCCCCAAAAGACCAGATGTTCGTAGTGATTGGCTGCCAGTGTAGCTGGGTGGAGCTATGACGTGTACCAATCCGCTATAACGGGTCCGGACGAGTAATGGCATCTTTATATTTTCTCCAATAGATTTAATGCTCGTATTACTCCTTGCTGTCTTTACCATGTCAATATTTTTCCCCCACTATTCCCGGATCATTAGTCACTAATGTAATCGAGAGGACTTTATAATAAAGAAATATATCCTAATTATATTTTTAAAAGAGCATTCGGTTTCCACGTTAAACTGTGGGTCTAAGCCGGAGTGAGAACCTTTCCAATTCGTTAAAGAGAAAATCATGCATGCTTTTCGGTCATACTACTGACTCGGTTCAAATGATGCATTAACATGCTTTTCGGTCATACTACTGGCTTTACTCAGAGTTTCCCGCAGATCTTATAGACAATGCAGGTCCTGAGCTTTAATTATCTCGACTGAAATAGTGAGCAATCGACGAGATGTATTTCTGAATCCACGTTAAACTGTGGGGCTAAGGCGGAGTGAGAACCTTTCCAATTCGTTAAAGAGAAAATCATGCATGCTTTTCGGTCATACTACTGACTCGGTTATAAGAATATGACACCATACAAATTACGCGTAAATATAAAATATTTTCATTGTAGAAATAATAATAAAAATAATGATAATAATAATAATTGTTGTGAAAGGTGGTTTTTGTTCAAGTAGACGAAGAAAGGTTGACTATCGGTCAGAAAAAGGTCTCTAGGGGGACGATTCGAAATGACCTAGTTTCTGCCTTTCCTCGTGTGTGTGTGTGTGTGTGTGTGTGTGTGTGTGTGTACGAGTTGTGTATTCGTTTATTATATTATATATATATCGGGTGGTCCGAAAAAAATGACGCATTTTTAAAAATTAATATCTCAGTAACCCCCTTCCTTATCATGACAATTTTTATATGCAAGATACTTTCAAACTTCTTTTTTTGAATGCAAGAAACGGAATTCTGATATCTTTTATAGTTTTCTCGCAATTAACAAAAGTAACAACATGGGTCAAAAAAACGAATATCATGAGAAAGGAAAAATTTAATCAGAAATTTAACTAATTAATTTACAGTAAATGATCGATTGGACCACCACTCTGTTGACACACTAATCTAAGTCTTTTCTTCCACACAAAAATAATACTTCTTACTTCATTAATGCCAATTTCTTGCCAAGATTCAAGTATTTTACTTTTTAATTCTGATTCGGTGAATTTTTCTCGTCGACCTCGGTAAACCTTCTCTTTTAGTAACTCCCAAATTGAGTAGTCCATAGGATTACAATCTGGGCTTTGTGGTGGCCACTCATTTTTCGTTATTAATTTTGGTGTATTGCTAATCAGAAACGACTGTGTGGCGTAGCTTGTATGCGACGGTGCTCCATCTTGTTGAAATATGAAATCATTTTCTTGATACAGGCGACGACAATCCGGCAACAATTTTGTTCTTAAAAGTTCAATGTAATTTGCAGAATTCACCTTTGTCTTTTCAGTTTCAATAAAATGAACATCTGTCTTGCCATTCCAAGAGACCCCTGCAGATATCATAACCTTTTGGAGAATCTTGACGTTTCATGATACAATCTGTTTATTGAAATGTCACACTTTTTACCACGCCCGTAGACAACATCATTTTGACGGTTTCGCGGAATTTCTAGAGTGAAATCTTTTTCATCCGTGAAGACTATCTTTTTAATATCAACGACAGAGAAATTATCAAGTAACTTTCTGCACCTTGTTTTTCTTTTATCCTTAACAGTATCACTTTTTCTAGAAGATACTATTCTTTTGAAGGCTTTTAGTTTTTGTGCTTTAATTATTCGGTGTACAGAAGTCTTTCCAATATTCAAATGTTTAGCAATTGTTCTTTGTGACAAATGACTTCCTGGTTTATCTTCTTGAGAGCAGATTTTATCGTTGATGTAATCCACATTTTCTGGAACCGAAGCTGTTTTAGGTCTACCGCTTCCTGGTTTTCTGGCAGTACTTCCCGATTCGCGAATCTTCTTTAAGAGTCTTTCCACTGCACGCCTTTTCCACTTTTTGCCGGGAAACTCTCGCAATAACCTTCCAGTCTTCCATCCTTTTTCACAGTAACAATTTTTAATGAGAATACGATCTTCCTCTGACAACATCATTAAGGGTACTGACGAATTGTTAAAAAATAAAAATATCCACAATTTGACTTGTTCATTCCTGTAGAGTTTTGTAATAACTTGCAAAAATATCGCATGATATCGTATAAAAATGATATCGTATAAAAAACGGATATTATATTGCGATTTTTGTTTTTTTGACCCATGTTGTTACTTTTGTTAATTGCGAGAAAACTATAAAAGATATCAGAATTCCGTTTCTTGCATTCAAAAAATGAAGTTTGAAAGTATCTTGCATATAAAAATTGTCATGATAAGGAAGGGGGTTACTGAGATATTAATTTTTAAAAAATGCGTCATTTTTTTCGGACCACCCGATATATATATATATATATATATATATATATATATATATATATATATATATATATACATCAAGAGCGGTCTGTGGAAGGAAGATCTCTCAACAAGCAGGTGTTCTTCGAAAATATAAAGATATCATTAGTCGTCCGACCCCGTTATAGCGGATTGTGTCTTGGCTAATTTCAACTTTTAAATGAATTGTTTCGTAAATTTTCATTTCGTTTCGTTATTCGTGACTTAAATATTTATAATAAAAATTAAGTGTGTAAAAATTATTTATTTATTTAATAAACAGAATTTAATTGGATTCATCTACCGTCATATAAATATATATTGTGGTACACTATTTAAATGGATGATTAATATCATTAGTCGTCCGACCCCGTTATAGCGGATTGTGTTTTGGTTAATTTCAATTGATTAATTGCTTTAGATTTCGTTTTTTTTCAATTTTCTTCGCAGGGGATTGGGGGGAATGAGGCTCGTGTGTTTCGTAAATGTTCATTTCGTTTCGTTATTCGTGATTTAAATATTTATAATAAAAATTAAGTGTGTAAAAATTATTTATTTAATAAACAGAATTTAATTGGATTCATCTACCGTCATATAAATATATATTGTGGTACACTATTTAAATGGATGATTAATATATGGTTTTTGCTATCTGGAATACATGGCGCTATCTGGCAACTGAATACGTGGCGCTATCTGGCAACTGAATACATGGCGCTATCTGGCAACTGAATACATGGCGCTATCTGGCAACTCAGCCAGAATAGAGGTTTATAAAAGACCGAGAGACGACTGACGGAGTCATTCAAGCTCGGCTCCCAGCCGAGCAAGGACCTCTGGTCCTTCTCTTTCTGGCCCTTTGGGAAAACCCCTTAGAGGCCTCTTAGGTTAGGTAAACGAAAATAGCTTGGGGGAGAACTCCGCCTCCAAGTTGCATGCCTTGCAATCAAAGGCACCTACTCTCTCTCTCTCTCTCTCCTTCAGGTGTACCCCTCCCCCCCTTGGCTCAGCCAACTGACTGATTCAGCCAACTGACTGATTCAGCCAACTGGCTGATTAGGAGCCTATAAAACAACGCCTACTCGGCTGAAGTCTTAATATGCACTTGGCTCCTGCCAGGTGAACACCTCTCCTCCTTTCTGGCCCTTTGGGGGGGAATAGCTTGGGGGAGAACTCCGCCTCCAAGTTGCATGCCCCTTGCAACCCCGGTTGGCAACAAAGGGCCCTTTGGGGGGAATGTTTTTGGGGAATTTTTTTTCTTTTTTTCCTTTTTTTTTTGCAACACCCCCACCCCCTTTGCAACATTACGTAATCACTTGCAACATTCCTGCACTCTAACCTTTTTCGGCTATACTACTGGCGTCACGTCGAATCCTACTCTTAATTATTTAATAAATGTTACCACTTTATCATTTTATGATTGAATTCCATATAATTTCCAAGTGCTTCACAAAAATAGATTCTGACTATGTACACCCTGTACAGTATATCAAAGTTACTTTTGATCCTATCTTTTATATCACTTTCCTCCTGCATAGAAAATAGCTCCTACTTTGCTGTAGATGTTTTTTGGTGGGGGTTCAATTTAAGTTAGGTTAGGTGGGTTTTAGTATCTTTAAGTAGATTTATATTTCAGGCGCAGTTTCTGTGCGTTCGGATTTACGCGAGATATTTACGTGGATAATCACATACGTTGAAACAGTGTTTGTAAATTTTGTTATTTAAAGTTATATGTTGGTGATAAGTTTAAGGAGTTAAAGAGGTTTTATTCAAGAATATGATGTAGGAAATTGATGATCATGATAATAAGCTTTACTGGCACGATATAAATCCCATAAAATAGTACAATGTTCTTGATAATAAATAGATAAATGAAATAATACTGTTAAGTAATGCCATATACTTTAATACAAAATTGGAAGTGATGTGTGTAACAGAAGGGATTGAATTAACAAATTTTGGCCAAACTTTGATTCGCACGATTTATTAATTCAGGATGGCGTACACCTAAATGAAATAGGTAATGCTCAAGTGGGTAGATTAATTGATAAAAAGTAAGTAGGATATACTGTATGTAAAACGCAGCAAGACGAAATAGTGCTTTCTCGATTAGTAAGCGAGACTGGTCAGCCACAGGGAAACTTAATGCGAATAGAAGGACAAATAGTAACATAGAGAACAGTTTAAAAGTATTGGATTTATTAACTGCGCAATAAGTTCAACGAATTTAAAGCTTTACACTTCGTGTTAAACAGAGTACGTTATTGTGATAACTGAATCGTGGCTCAAAAATACAGATAAGAATTTTATAAAAGAGTATCATATTAAAGGCTACAAATTATTTGATAAAGTTAGAAAAAATAAACGCGGGGGTAACGTTCTTTTTTTTTTCTTTACTACAGAGATTATTTTCAGCCAGTTCAAAAGACAGTTAATGCTAGCAGTCAGTTAGACAATTATTTTAGAAATTAGTGCGCATAACTAAGTCTTTAATTTTGGGGTTGTATATAGCATATCTTCACAAAGTGTAGAATTAGACGTCGAATGGTATAACTGAAGTAGAATAGGCACTCAAGGAATCAGTTACAGTCGGGGACTAACAGCCTAAACATTAACTGAAACACCTAAACTAGCGATGCTATTGATAGATTTTACGAGATAACTTTCTTTCTGAAAATGTATTAGAGCCTATTCATAGTGAGAATGTTTTAGATTTAGTCATAAGTTCATAACTACTAATGAAAATTTAGTTCAGAATGTACAAGGTGTTCGAAAAGTCCAGTCACCCCCTACAAAATGTACATATTATAATACCAATTTTATTTTTGCGTGATTAATTGAATTTATATGTGATTTATTGACATTTTTTTCCTTCTCCAGGTATTAGAGTTGTGCGAACAATGGCAGACCAGTCCACTTACACTCTGGAGGAAAGGATAGTGATGAGCACATGGGCTCATGAAAGGTCACATACTGGCAAAACGATGCATGATATCCAGAATGATTTCAACACAAGATTCAATAAGGCTGCACCACCAAACAAGACGGTATTACGCTGAGAGAAAAAACTGTTTGCAACTGGCTCCATCAAGGACAGACCACGGTCGGGAAGACCAATGTCCACAATGAGAGATCACATGACAAAAGATCTCGGCATGAAATCATACCGCCCGTCATTTGTTAATGAATTAAGTGATACAGACATGCAGAAACGATATCCCGGGTGCGTTACCGCACAACAGAGGAACTGAAACACGCTGTTCGAGATGCATTTGGTGCAATCACTCCAGCAATGCTCCGTCGATTCTCACACCGCACATGGAGGCGCATAATCCTTTATTACGAAAATGATGGTGTATACACAGATATTCTTGATTAGTAACTGTAATTAGTAACTGTATTTACTGTAATTAAAGTAATTGTTGCTAGTGACTTGTTTCTTAAATTACACCTACCACGTATAAATACAATCACAACAATAAAATTGGTATTACAATATGTACATTTTGTAGGGGGTGAGGGGACTTTTCGAACACCCTGTAGACATCGGAGAAAGTTTAGGTGACAGCAATCATAGCACAATACATTTTCCGTTTAATGTTAAAACTTTCAAAGAATTAAATAATTTTAACATGCCCGTTTTTAGGAGAGCAAATTTCTCTTGATTTTAGAGCTTCATTAAATTTAATAAATTGGGATGAACTGTTAAGCGGTAGATAGTGTTTTTAGCATGTGGGATAAGTTCAAGAATCTTTTCATAATTCTGGACACGCGCTGTGTACCCAAGAGCAGGGCCGGCTAGAGCTGCCACGGGCCTCGGGGAAGGATTGGTATATGGGCCCCCCCCTGTTTACTCAGTATTTTATTATGAGTGTTTTTTGTGTACATAACAAGCAAACTGATTATATGTCCAAGTCACAATTCAAAACATACAGTATGAATAAACAGCTCAGAAGAAAATGACCATTTTATTTTTCGAATCAATTATATTAATTCTATTACCATACAATTTACAAATGCAATACCAGTCCATGCAGGCAAGACAATTGTTTACTGCAAGATTTTCATAACTAGAACTGTACTTTCTTTGCCGTCTCTCTAGCAAAGTGGTAAATGATTCTGATGAAATTTAAAGCACGGGCTAACTGGCTTTCAATTACAATGGTTCCCAGATCTGTCAGTCGGTCTTGGGCATTGGTGGACCGCGGATAATATGTTATCCGTTTCAGTTTGACTATGATAATCTCTATAAAATGTATGTTCATTAATTATATTTCTTCTCTGTTATTTAATCAATTGCTTTATTAATATTCTTAGATTTTATCTCCCCTCTTTCTAGGTCCCCTAGAGGTCCGGGCCCCGGGGGTTTAACACGGCTTCCCCGCCCTCTAGGCGGCCCTGCCCAAGAGAGTTAAGATAGGTAAATTCAATGCGCAGCCTAAATGGTGGGACAGAAATATATGAAAAGCAATCACAGACAAAAACGTAGCCGACAAGAGGTATAAAAGGAAACGTGCACAACAGTACTTTAATAACAATACAGAACAATTTCTGTCCTTTACATATATTCTGCTGATTTATATGTATTTTGATGCGCTGATTACGAATATGTTGTTATGTTTTCTCTAACACCCACCATTTTTCCAGAAAACTACGTTAATGTTCCACAAGTATATCACGAGTATATCAAACGCCTGCTAAGCAAAGGAACAGCCCTACGGCTATTGGTCATTATTGTGACACGTGTTGCTCACTGATTGGTTATTCGAAATGTTGTGGTGTTCTGTGATTGGTCTAAAGGTGGTCAGGTGATTTCACAGTGGCTGCCAAGTGGAAAATTGTTATTTTCTTTCATTGTTTCAGGTGCTCTCTTGATGTTTGGTGTTAAGGTACTTTTCCGCTGGATCTACTGTATTTATTAACTTCTTTCGTCGAAAACATTCATTGCTTTCGCGTTTTAACCTCAATAATGTCTAAAAAATGTGTAACCAGCGCCGATTTATTTTGTTGTGTGTGGCGAACTAACATTGAAATCCCCAAAACAAGCATTTATCCCTCTGGTTAAAAAGGCATATGAATTATATTTTGGATGCAAAGTGGGTGATCAGGACAGAAGCTGGGCTCCCCACATACTGTATGTTGCAATTCGTGTGCAAGGAGCTTAAGAGCGTGGTTACAAGGTTCATGTCTATCAATGCCGTTTGCTGTCCCTATGATCTGGAGAGAGCCAAAAGATCATGTTAGTGATTGCTACTTTTGTTTAACAAATATACAAAGTTTCTCTTCGAAATCCAAACATGGAATACTGTACCCAAACCTGCCATCAGCTATGCGACCAGTTCCTCACGATGACCAGTTTCTAAGCCACCAAAAGATTGGACTTTGGACGAGGAATATTGCCACTCCGAAATTGAAATTGAACCACAAGCAGCCAGTGAGCTTGCAAATCCAGAATTTCTACCATCCACATCATCGTCACCTCACCTTATTACACAGGCAAAACGAAATGATCTCGTGAGAGATTTGAATCTTTCGAAAAATCAGGCTGAACTTCTAGGATCTAGGCTGCAAGGAAAGCGTCAGAATGATTTCATTACCTTTTCTACAAGTGATGGTTTTGTTTTTTGTAATGATGTAGACAATTTAATGGAGTCTTTGGGGCATCAACACAAGCCGGAGGAATGGCGTCTCTTCATTGATTCCTCCAAATTAAGTTTGAAGGCAGTGCTTCTACACAACGGAAATACTTATCCTTCCGTCCCAATTGCACATGCGGTCCACATAAAAAAAATATGAGAATATGTGTATTTTACTTAGATCCATTAACTATAATAAATATAAGTGGAATATTTGCGGTCATTTAAAAGGTATAGGCTTTCTCCTTGGAATGCAGCAAGGGTACACAAAATACTGCTGCTTTTTATGCGAGTGGGACAGTCGCACTAGAGACCGCCATTTTGTTTGTAAAGATTGGCCTGCCACGATTAGTTATGTTCCAGGACAGACAAATATTTCAATGAGCCTTTAGTAGATCAAAAAAAAGTGTTATTGCCACCACTTCATATCAAACTGGGCTTGATGAAAAATTTTGTGAAAGCTATGGACAAGAACAGTGAAGCGTTTATTTATTTGCGGAATATATTTCCAAGGTTAAGCGAAGCTAAAATCAGAGAAGGATTTTCGTTGGCCCACAAATAAGGAAAGTTATGAAGGATACCAATTTTGACAGCAAATTAAGTGAGGTAGAAAAAGCAGCATGGGTGGCATTCAAATCGGTTTGTTCAAACTTCCTTGGTAAAGTCAAGTCTGACGATTATGTTACCGTGGTGAATGAGATGTTAAGGTGCTATAAATCTATGGGTTGTAATATTTGCTTGAAGGTGCATTTCCTTGACTCTCATTTAGATTTATTTCCAACCAATTTGGGCGCCGTTAGCGACGAGCACGGCGAAAGATTCCATCAGGAGATAGCCATTATGGAAAAGCGGTTCCAGGGAAGGTGGAATTCCAGTATGTCGGCTGAATATTGATGGTTTCTCATTAGGGAAACTCCCGAGAGTATGCACAAACGAAAAACGTCAGCATAAAGATTTTAATTGTTGTTCTGATCTTGTAATAATTATGGTGAGGTAGTCAATATACTCTAATCTGTATATGAGATTGTTATTATACGTCCCTTGAAAATGGTGGGTGATATAGGTATTCTCATATAAGATTTGAACTCAGAGCATCCAAATTTATAAAAATCACTTCGTTTCGTTTAAACTTTTAAAGGACAGAAAACGTTTGTAATTTTGTCGTGCAGCGTAATTATTATATAGATAAACGTTTCATCAGAAGTGCCAAAGGCGAATTTGAGATTCAAGAAGCTAATGAATGTAAAGAAAACCCTAAAAAGTTTTACGATTATGTTAGTTGTAGAAATCCTTTGAGGGACAATATGGGCCATTGGTAGATTCAAGCAGTGACCTAGTAAATAACTACAAAGTAGCCACGAAGTCCCTTTGCAGTGAAATTACAGCATATCTCTATGTTGCCCCACTTGTTTTTCATGCAAAGGGGCTTTGTGGCCACCCTGTATAAGGAGAAAGCTACAATTTTAAAAACTTTTTCTAATCGGTTTTTACAGTTGATGATACAAGTTTTATTCGAGAGGCAAGGTAAATGTGATTCCATTGCTTTGTGATACGACCGTTTTCACTGAAGAAACTGCGCACTATACACTGTGTACGAGCTAAAAAATTAGCCAGGTCCTGACCTTTTTTACCCAGAGCTTTTAAAAGTTAAATGTAATACTGGAACCTTTAGTTCAAATTTTTAATAATTCTTTATCGTAGAGGGTGGTTCCCTTTGTTTTTAAATTGCTAATGTAATTCCAATCTTTAACCCTCATCAGGAACCATGGGATCCAAACAGAGAGATTATATTATTCGTTAAAAGTTATTAAATGTCAAACAATGTTTTATTCATGCGATTGTTTCATTATAAACTTTTTATAGAACCATTTTGTAAGATTTTAGGCCTGGGGTCATACAGACTCCATGGTTCCAATAACGTAATTTAAAGGTCCCTGATGAGGGTTAAAAAAAAAAAGGATAAGAAACAAGCAGGAAATTATAGACCTATTAGTCTAATTTCTGTTATTGTAAGGCTTTTAGAATCAGTTATTCGAGATCGTATAGGTGAACATCTTGAAAGCAATAATCTCATTAAACAAAGAAAGCATGGGATTCGCAGAAATAAATCTTGTTCAGCAAATTCATTAGAATTTTAGCATATATAATAATAGATTTTCCAAAGGCTTTTGACAAACTTCCGCACAAACGATTGTTGGAAAAACTTAAAGCTCACGAAATATGGGGTCAAATTCTTAACTGGAATGATAACACTGGGGAACAAATTTCAAATTTTTGTCTATTGAATTAGATTTGACAGTTACTTCTAGGTAATTTGGGTGCGCTGAGCACGAATTTTTACTCGGTTTTGCTCTATCAGGTCCTGATTTTGCTCAACACCCCTCCTCTTTCGGCGTATTCATAAAAAGGTTTTTTCTCAATACTCGCTGTCTTTTTGCAGTTACACATTATGCAACTAGGTTTTTATCTAGGTATTTGTACCTATTGTTATGGTATTGTTGTATTATGTATATTTTTATATGTAACACCCTAAAAATATTTTTAATTTTGTCATTTTCAACCCATTTTAATATTAGTAAATTAAGCTAAAAATATCATAGAATTCTAAAATTTTCTCGAGCGTTCCTGTTCTCTGTAGAGTATTCTAGAGGGACAACTAAAATATATAAAAGCGACTCGTTTCCAGAGTTAATCAGTCAATTCAATCAGTCAGTCAGTCAGTCAGCCAGTTGAGTTAGTTAATTAAGTTTGGGCATTAGTTGATTTAATTAGACGTAATTTATATTGTACCTACTCATCCGTGTTTCTAGTTTAATTTCATAGATTGTAAGTACCTATTTCATAATAAGTACCTATTTAAACTAATTTTTGTGTTTATATTTCAGATTTTCTTAAATTTATATGAATTAAGGGCTTTAAATACCTTTACAAATTGGCAGAACAATCAAGCAATATGTCATCAAGCACTAGAAAGTTCAAATGCAAAAACAACCTTGATTCCTTCTGTTATATATGTGGAAATTTTACACTTCCACATCAACGAGCAAATATAACTGACTTCGTAAAAAGAGCTTACTTAGCTTATTTTGGCATAAAACTGGGGGACCAAGATAAATCGTGGGCTCCACATAAAGCCTGCACTATATGCATTGAAAGACTGCGACATTGGACGAAGGGTTCGGATTCAAAAATACCTTTTGGAGTTCCGATGGTAAGTTTATGATTTCATAAAACTACGTAATTTAATCACTAGTATACTGTAACTTACCTAAATGTAACTTACCTAAACAAAAATTTACAGAAAATGTTTATAAGAATCTCAAATATTGCATAAGGTTGAAACACATAGAAATGTTAAATGTTTGGGTGATAACTTTTGATAAAATTCATAAAAACAAGTCTCTCGTCGCTTTTGTTAACGCTTTACAATTTTTTTTCCATATCAGGTGTGGCGAGAGCCTACTAACCACGAGACCGATTGCTACCTTTGCTTTGTCAAGACTTCGGGCTTCACTAAGAAAAATAAACATTGTATCGAGTACCCAAATTTCGACACCGCGATACGACCTGTGCTACATTCAAATGAGATCCCCATTCCAAAATTTAAGGGTCTGCCAACTCAAGAATTAGTTGAAGATGTTCCTGAAAATATTGTTATGCACTTTGAAGAGTCAGACACCGATTTTGACCCCAGCGTATTTGAAAGTCAAAACGATCCGCAAAAGTTTAACCAGGCCGAGTTGAATGATCTTGTAAGGGATCTAAATTTGCCAAAAAAGGCTGCGGAAATTTTAGCTTCAAGACTTAAAGAGAAAAACTTGCTTACTTCAAACACATACATTTCATTTTACAGAAAAAGAGAAGAAGAACTTGTTAAATATTTTAGAACAGAGGATAGTTTAGTATATTGCTGCGACATAGTTGGTTTGTTAAAGAAGATGGGGGTTGAGTCTTACGATGCAAATGATTGGCGCTTGTTTTTAGACAGTTCGAAAAGAAGTCTTAAGTGTGTGTTGTTGCATAATGGCAATCTATACGGCTCGATACCGATTGGGCACTCAACAAAATTAAAAGAAAAGTATGAACATATAGAAAAGGTTTTAAATCTTATCAAATATAGGGAGCACGAGTGGATCATATGTGTTGACTTAAAAATGGTTAATTTTCTGCTAGGACAACAAGGAGGGTACTAAATATCCCTGCTTCCTTTGCTTATGGGACAGCAGAGCCAAGGAAGAACATTATTTCAAACAAATCTGGCCAGCACGAACATCACTTACTGTCGGAGAAAAAAACGTAATTAATCCACCTTTAGTGAGCAGAGATAAAATCATATTTCCTCCTCTGCATATAAAACTAGGCCTCATTAAACAATATGTAAAAGCTTTAGATACGAACGGCGAGTGTTTCAAATACATAACTTCAAATTTCCAAGTTTAAGTTATGAAAAAATCAAGGCGGGAATTTTCGACGGTCCACAAATAAGAACAATGATTAAAGACAGCAATTTTCCTAATGTCATGAATGAACGCGAAAAAAATGACTGGTTCTCATTCGTGGACTTGATAGAAAACTTTTTAGGCAATTATAGGGCAGATAACTACGAAGAAATCGTAAAAAAACTTTTAAGGGACTACAAAGAGTTAGGTTGCAATATGAGCATAAAAATGCATTTTTTGAATAGCCATCTTGACCAATTTCCAAGTAATTTAGGTGATGTAAGTGACGAACAAGGGGAGAGATTCCACCAAGATATCAAAATTATGGAGGAACGGTACCAAGGCCGCTGGGATTCCCACATGATGGCTGATTACTGCTGGTGCTTGAAAAGAGACCTGCCATCAACAAGCAAATACGCTAGAAAGTCTTACAAAAGAAAATTTTTGCCACAGTGAAAGCTTCATATCTGTTTTTTTTTTTATTTTAAGTCATTTCTATCGTTATAATGTAATTTTACTGTAGTTTGAACTGCTTGTATTCATGAAACTTGAAAAAAAAATTTAACACATGACTTAATTTTTTAGTCCTAATTTGAAAAATCTGGAAAATGGCACATAGGCTGTCGACAAGAATCAGGACCTGATAGAGCCAAACCGAGTTGAAATTCGTATTCAGCGCACCCAAATTACCTAGAATCAAATGTCAGATATCATTCAATAAAATACGTGTTGCCCAGTGTAATTAGTTAATTGGTAGAAAACGAAGGGTAGTAATAAAGGGGGAAGAGACAGGGTGGGTTAATGTAACTAGCGATGTTCCGCGAGGGTCCGTTTTGGGACCAGTATTTTCCATATACAAAGTCACCATTCCTAAACTTTTGAAATCATTCTTGACATTTCCTCACATGCAGAATATCGTTGCCATAAACGTCCTGAATGTTTCGCGTTGCTTCAGTAGCACTATTCCCTTTTTTGAACTCGTAAAGCATTATATGCCTGATATGCTCTTCTGATACCGCCATGTTTATGAGGGGTTCACATAAAGCAAAACACGTCTTCACTGGTTAAGGTCTGTAAGGTATGTAGCGAAACACGATAGATCTCCTCTTAGATATAACCTTCGGAAAATTTATGCTTAATCCGAGTAGGACTACTAGTTAAAATGCAAAAGTTTTCGTACATTTACAAAATTATTTAATACTTTGCGCGTCTACCATGGGCTTGAAGAATTTAAAATTTTATCAGTTGTTGGCTGTTTATTGATTAGAGACTAGGCAATTCTGAATTCTTACATTTTTTCCTGTGAATCTTCATGGAAACAGGATAACAACAAGATATCAGTAAGCAATGGATCGTCGTGGTAAAAAGGTGTCTACAGATCTTAACAGAACTGTTATTGCTGCACACATGTCTGGAAAGAGTTATCGGAAGATAGAAGAACTCCGAATTTTATTTACGACGATTGCTGCATTTATAAAGAAACGGAAAGGCTTTAGAACAATCAAAACTCCACCAAGGTGTGGGGGACCTTGCAAGATTTTATAACGTACAGCTAGACAGACTGAAAGAATGGCTGCTGCGAATCCACAAGTGACTGCAGGTGATATTTGACAAACCTTAAGACTGTCTAAGATGGATGTCCATCCCTCTACTGTACATCATAGTACATTGAGAAAGAATGGTTCGCAAGGAAGAGTTGCACGAAGGAAATCTCTGCTACAGAAAGTGCACAGAGAAGCTTGTTTTAAGTACACCAAAGATCACCAAAATGATGGATTTACATTCTGAAAAAGTTTTCTGGGCAGATGAGACCAAAACTTAATTATTCGGGAATAACGAACAAAGTTATGTTTGGCGAAAATCAAATGGTGCATTCGAGGAAAACATCCTCTTTCCTTCGATTAAATATGGTGGTGGTCGTTTGCTTCTTTGTGGATGCTTTTGTGCTTCTGGTCCAGGAAAGCTGCTTCTTATCAATGGAACCTTGAATTTGAAGAAATATCAGGAATTTTTAGAAAATGTACTGTATTGCTTTTAGTTCGGGAGTTGCGAATGGGTCCCAATTGGTACGGCAACAAGATAATGCTCCAAAACATAAAAATAAGAGCACCATGAAAAGGCTTCAACAAAAGAATTTCAAGCTTCTCGAGTGGCAGTCACATCCCAGATCTCAATTTAATCAAGAATTTATGGTTTGATTTGGAAAAAGCTGTCTGCAACTCTTCGAATCTAACGAATCGCAACAATTTTCTTTAGAAGAATGGACTAAAACTTCTACTGAGAGATGCCGAAACCTTGTAGAAAAATATCCAAAATAAATCAATCATTGACGCCATTCAAGCAAAGGCGGACACACACAGTATTAAATAGTTTTATTAAGTAAATGTACAAAAACTTTTGCATTTTAACTTTTTCCCCTGAAATTCTTTGATGTTTTAAATTATATGTTGGAGTTGAACTAATTTTTTATTTGTTAAATTTTTTCAAGCGAACGATAAACTTTGTATAACTATCCGGTGCATAGTACAAAAGACAAGGACGAATATAACTGTTGTGATTATAAATTTGGGAGTTAATTAATAATATGATTTATGCTAAAAAATATTGTCACAAATAGAAACGTAAGTTAGCTAGCATTTAAAAGTTCATATTGGCCTAAGATGAATTAGAAAACATACGTGCTCGTGGCACGAGAACAGCCAGCCAAAGTAATGTTCCTCCAATTAGAAATCAGTTCAATAGTCACGTGATGTAACACCTTTGTCGTCTAATCGTGTTATTAAAAACAGGTTAGTTTTCGGACAGTATCAACTATATAGGCTATAATAAAAGGATTTAATATGGTTAAATAGGTCTAATAAGTTAGTTAAATAATATAAAATGATTAGGAAATTATAAAAACTATTAAATTAATATATTAATGAACGTTTCTAAGTTTTAGATGCAATGAAAAAGGAACGTGAAATTGCGTTTTTCGAATGCAAAATGAAAATCCGAGTTCTGATGGGGAAAAAGGCAGAGTCAGTCAGTCAGTCAGTCAGTCAGTCAGTCAGTCAGTCAGTCAGTCAGTCAGAAGAGTTATCAGTCAGCGAGAGGAGAGAAGAGTTCGTCTCTGAGAGAGGTCGTACAACAGTCCTTCAGAAATTTCTTTGCTATTTTTATTTTAATGCCCACTCGTGCCCGTGGGAATTAGGGCCCACTTTTAAGATGAATTCATAACAATAAAGTTAATTCAATTCTCTCCGGAGATATATTGAAAGGAAATTTTTCTTCAGGCCCTACGCCTAACTCTTGTCCCGCGCTAGGCCAGATTCTTCATTTCTTTAGGCTTACTTGAATTCCGATCAAAACCTGTTCCCAGTTATTATTAATTGTATAACGTAAGTGTATTTTAATTTAACCTGTGAGAAACAGTAATAAAAGTATAAAAACAACGGTGTTTCGTAATAAAACTAAATTTATATTTGTGATGTAAAGGTAAAAACTCGAGTGTTTTTTTCAAGTTCAAGGTAAGGTCTGAAATTACAATAACGATAAACATTGGTAGTTAACTTAGTTGAAGTTAAGTAAATAAATAAACTGAAGAAAGGCATCACTGGATTCACGTTACAGTGAAATTGTGTCGTCACACCCAACCACGAGCGAAGCAAAGGGGGAATGGATCATTTCCGTTCAGGGAGGGGGGTGTTACCCAGGGAGAGGGAGCAGAACCCTTCATAACTGAAATATTTCTCTGTACGAATACTTATGAGCGCCACTGTATGCTAAAGAAAGTAACGATGTGGACGTCAATTTATTAAGTAAAATTTATAAATTTGCTGACGATACTAAAATTGTGGGTAAATCAATTAGCTTATTGGATAGAGGGAGTTTGCATCTTGATAAATTGATGCAGTCGCTGCAATATGTGGGCTTCCATTCTGTCAATGTAAAATCACACGCGACTTGAGTCGTCACGACCGAGTCGTCAGTCGTGAGTAGCAAGACCATCCTGTGTGCGGCCAGCCTTAGGTGTCATTGCAGACCCTAACTAGCTAATTTTGCGCCCTAGGCAAGATCATAAAATTGCGCCCCCCTATACTTGCGCCCCCCCATAACATTTCGCCCCCCATATTCCTATAACACTACACGATCCTGTAAGTGGTAAATTGTTTTTGGTACAAAACATCACAGCATCAAGAACTGTTTTCAGAATATATCTCCATTTTTGTTTATCAGTTTCAATAGCTTTCTGTAGTGCATCATCGATACATTGTCCGCACAATAGTCTTTTTTGTAGGGATTTCCATTTACAGAAATTTTCACAATGATTAGTTGAATTTTCATGTTCTACAATACGGTTTCAATTTTTCCAGTCATTAAATCCTGTTTTCTGATTTGCAATATTCAGTTTGGAAAAGCGCTGATCGAATAATATGCATGGAAAACAGAAAATAAAGTACTGAAAAGTACTGAAAATTTATAGAAATGCGCCCTTTCCCTAATGGCATGGCGTGCTTGGGATAGTAGATATATATTTTATATAGTTTTTCTGCGCCCCTCAGCTTTGCGCACCCGAGGCAAGTGCCCCACTCGCCTCGCCCTTGTTACGGCACTGTGTCATTGTTACAGAGGATCGAAACTACTTCAAACAATGTTTAGTCACGAACAGTAGAGCTAATAAAGTATAGACTTTTATTTCTCATAATTTTAAATATAAATCTAAAGATATTGTTTTGGTATTATATAAGTCGCTTATTAGGCCTCATTTAGAACATGTGCAGTTTTGGTCGCCCTATATGAAGAAGGATATAGAAATGGTAGAAAGGGTTCAGTGACGTGCAACAAAGTTTATTTGAACATTATGTGGTAAACCATAAAAAACAGACTCAAAGAGTAATATTTGCATACGCCTAAAACTCGGCGTTCGAGAGACGAATTACTTCAGGTGTTTAAAATTTTAAATCGATCTGATAACGTAAATTATGAACACCTTTTGATCTAGACGATAGGAATATTGCGAGAAATAATGCTTTTAAAATAAAAATAAACGGACAAGATCTGAGACAAACGTTGTGAGGGAATTTTTCACCTGAAAGGTAGTATAAAGTGGAATAGCCTTCCCACGGGAGTTGTGGCGAGTACTTCGGTAAATATGCTTACTATTGTTTAAGAACAGGTTGGACAAGTATTTCAGTACCATAAATTTGCATTAAAGCTCGAGTAAATTATCATTATTTTCTTTATTTAGTATATGGAGTAACCCTGTTTTCTTCTTGTTTTAAATGCAGTGCGAAGTACTGATCGGATCTGGTTGCAGAACACTGGGAGTTCTCAGATGATACCCTATTGATAGAGAAAGGAAACTTGATGTGGATTCCCGGGAGTCAAAAAACTCCGAATAGCTTGGGTAAAGGATGGCTACTCTAGGTACATAGTGTTTATATATACAGATAGAAGCAGTGATATTCCTTTAGATTTAGCTGTAAATAGAGGATGCGCTAGTCTGTTCTGGTTACAGAGCATTGGGTGTTGGCAGTGTGAGGACGCTTGGGAGTCGAAACCTCCGAATAAGCCAACAAATGAGGGTCATAAGGGGAGTTGATTGCGGTCGAGTTGGGGATGGTGACACTCTCTTTTGATCGTAAATGTAGTAGGAGACGCTGGCTGGGTCTGGTGTTAGAGAAGTAATTCTCAAATGATAGCCTTTTTTACTTTCCTATTTCACTATTTTCTACTTTTTTACTTTTTCTATTTTATGTATTTCTAACATATGGGAATTCTTGGGAATCAAAACTTCTGAATAGTTATATAGGTATAGCAAATTATTTTGTGAAGCTGTTCCTCTTCCCACTTCTTTCTTTTGCTCCTCCCTTTTGTTTTCGTCATTGCAAAGGGATTTGCTTTGTCAGGGCTAGTCAGAATAGAGTTGAAGTAGAATGTTCTCTTTGCCAATAAATGAAGAAGGCGCTGGTCTGGTTTGGTTACAGAATACTGGTAATTCTCAGATGATATCTCACTGGTAAAGAATAGAAGCTTGACGGGATCGCTCTGTAGTCAAGACCTCCGAATAGACTTTCAAATCCAGGGGCACTACTTGGGATTGTTGGTAATTTTTAGGAATAATCGCGGTATATTAATTAAGCTAGCTAGAGAAATTTTTATAGTTTCATATGAAAGTAGTGATGTTCCCTTCTGTAAATGCAGTTGGAGGCGCTACTCAAGTCTGGTTTCAGAGCACTTGATCTAAGTAATTCCTTTGCGAAGGAAGCAATATAAATTACATAATGATAAATTTTTTCTTTAAAAATAATGGGGAAATGACATGCATGATATACACCTTTTTTGGAATCCTTAAATTGGGATTTGCTGATCGACTAAAGGTGCCTCTGGATCAACGTTCCCTTACCTAAGTAATTCCAGAACGAAAGACAGCAATGTAAATACTTAATTTTTAAAAGCAAGTGTCTCAGCACTATAGCCTTGCCATTTATCGGAGAAATGATGCAACGACGAAATGATGACTTCTTGTGTATAATAAGTAGAAACAATCCTTAAAAAAGTACAAGATGTAGATTAGATTAAGTATTTTAGTGTTTCATCCTATCATTATGTTCTACTATCCTCTGATACCTAATTCTGTACACGAGATAAGTGTAAGCATGGTGTGAATGAAATCTAAAGCTATTCTTCTCATTATCCTTTTTCCTACTTTCCTATAAATCCTCTTTCACAACTATTTAGAAAGCATGTTAAAGTGTAAGCATGGTAAACGTTTTTAGTATTCTTTATTTTCATTTGCTTTTTCTATTTTTCCTTCATTTTCTCTACTTCTTTCTTGGGTTAGCTACCTATAGTGGATTTAAAGTCTCTCTCGCTCTCGCGCTCTCTTTCTTACACCTATTTTTTCCTTGTGAACACAAGCTTTTACTGAGTGTCCAGTGTCAGTTATTCCGATAAATTCTTTTTCAGCGAAATTAACTCATCAGTGCAGTGACATTTTTTTTTTTTTTTTTTTTTTAAGTTCAGGAAGAACCGATTCGCCTCTATTTAAAAGGGCATATCTCAGCGGAAAAACAAAGAAAAAGGGAGAGGAAAGACAGAGGAAAAAGAAAGGGTGGAGGGGACAGTCGAAGTGGAAAAAGACCAAGGATGACAAGGACTGCAGGGTCGAGCCCCATCATCCTTGGGTGCTAGGGCCGGGAGGGCGCACGTGAAACCTCCAGGAACAAGCACGTACAAACGAGCACAAAGAGCACGAGCTTAGAACCCCCTTGCGGGGACAGTGCAGTGACATATTTACAGTAATGTACCTTCATGTCAAACTTAACATATCTAATTTACCTTGCTTTAGTAATTAATTATAGCTGAAGTCACGTTATTTATTGAACAAAGCTATAGTTAGAGTAACCAACGTGGTTCCATAAAGCTATTTTTGTTGCATCTTGAAGAATATTTCGCAGAAGGTCTTAATCCCTTCGAGGCGAGTCGCAGCCAGCGTGAAAGCAGTTAAAGTTAAACGTGGTTCCTGAAGGGTGTGTTTTTTCTTTGCCTTGAAGATTTTATTCAAGAAGGTGTTAATCCATTCTGAAGCACGTAGGCCAGGTAGCGTGCGAAAAAGGTTACCCTCTCATAAATAGATAAGTTCTCCTTTACTTTTGCCTTTCTTTTTACTTCAGTATTGTTAACTGCAATAAAAATAGACAAAATATGACAGGGCCAAGTAAACAAAACCGAATGCTTTAAATGTGAAGTTCAACATTGGTGTATTGACTTTCCTGAAGGAAAGTTTAGCGACATTATAATCTTGAGTGCATGTTTGTTTTTTAAACTTAGAGAAAACCATGAAAACGAAGTTAAAGGACTGAAGAGAAACCAAGAAAATAAAGTTAAAGGCTATAAGAAATTCTAAAAATCTCGAAACTCGGATTATAGCACTGGAAATCCAGTGA
The DNA here is from genome assembly GCA_023014485.1 of Bathynomus jamesi. NCBI lineage: Eukaryota > Metazoa > Arthropoda > Malacostraca > Isopoda > Cirolanidae > Bathynomus > Bathynomus jamesi. The sequence continues at coordinate 860,409 of JAJOZX010001019.1, read as the reverse complement.
AAGCAGCCAGGGTGAGAACCCAACATCGGATATAAACTCTAAGGTTAAACGTTTAGAAGTAAGTATGACCCATGAGGAAAGCAAAGTGAGTAGTCCGAAAAGTAGAATTAAGGGAGAAGAATTCAAGGTAGCTAAAAATAAAAGATCCTCAAAACCAAAATACAAGGATTCTGAACACATCACCACAAAAAATAGGTTTGACTTACTCGCTGACGAAGAGTCCTTTTTAACTGGGAATTCTCTGATCAGGAATCAAGTGTTCTTTATCGGAGCAAAACACGAGACCAAGAGAAAATTTAGATGTTTTCCAGGTGGCACAAGTCAGCGAATAAATCGGGAATTAGACAACGTTAACGTCAAGAGTAAAAGTTGTCCCATTATTGTACATGCTGGTAGCAATGACATTTTTCAGAGAGGAACAGAAAGGCAGACTAAGGCCATTGTAAATGAATTTAAAAACCTAACCGATAAGATCACAAAAAGACTAACATGGGAATGGTTGTAGGAATTCTCCCAAGGATGTATGCTAGTGGATGTACTTTAAGTAAAGCTATTAGCATAAATAATAGAGTAAAACATATTTGCGAAAATAAAGAAATAAAGTTTGTCGATTTTTGGCCTACATTTTTCATAGCAGAAAATACTTTATTTCAAATGCGATTCAATTTAACCATAAGGGTAAGAAATATGGTTATCTTCTGAACATTAACTTGTATAATCTTAAATTAGGAACCCCCACCCCGCAACCAGTAGTTGATCCTGCTCCACCAGTTGTTAATCCTACTTTTGCAGTGTCTGTTCAAACACCCCCTCCCCCTTGCATCACTTGTTTCACCTGCTTCGGGAAACGACTCGAGTGAAATAGGAGAAACAACAACTTAAAATATCTTAAAATTCTGCTATTCAGTGCCAGATAAATTAGAAACAAACTAATGGAATTTATAGCACTAATCAAAACTAAGAACCTTGACATCATAGGAATAACTGAATCCTAGATTCATTCTGATTCGAGGGATTTTATAGAATTTCAAATGGTAGATTACAAAATGGTTCATAAAGATAGGAGCAGAAGGGAAGGTGGCGGAGCACTTTTGTATGCTCGTGACTTGCTGCACCGCAAAATAGTAATATTATTTCTGTCAATGAAATGTTGGGAATTGAACTAAATTTGACCAATAAAATATTGTATCTATTTCTAGTATATAGGCCACTTCACTACCACGTTGATAAGGATATAAATTTGTATAAACAATTAAGTACATTAATGAATAATAAGATTAGTATAATTTTTGTGATTTTAACTGCGGTAATATAAACTGGGAAGACAAAACAGCTGATGCCGAGTGCTCAGCACTATTGGAATTTCCAGATGATAATTTAAATCAGTAGATTGACGGTCCTACTAGGGCTAATAGTAAACTAGATCTTGTATTCAGAAGCGAAGATGACCTAGTGTCTAACCTAATTACTGGTGAAACTTTGAGTAACAGCGACCACAATTTGATTAGGTTTGACCTCAGTGTTCCAATTAGTACTCGAGAAAAGACGCGCAAAAGGTAAGTTTTATTAGAATGCAAGGATGTCAATGTTACTTAGAGTCCATATAGCAGTCAATTTAGAATATCACAGGACACTTTTATACCCACTAAAATAGTTTCCTTTTGCAACCAAGACGCCGAAATGGTTTAACAATGAAATTAGCAATGCTATTACGGAAATAAATAGAGCCTAGAAAATACTTACGTCACATTTCAACCAGACTAATTCAGAAAATTATATAAACCTACGTGGGAGGGTTAAATCTTTAATTAAATCAGCTAAACATGATGAAGAAGCAAGAGTTGTCTCACTCTGTAAAGTTAACCCTAGGTTTTTTTCACATGGTAACAGTAGAAAGCCAATTAAAAATTCTGGCAGAAATGGCATCCTGAAATTTGGTGATATAGATGTAGCTAATACGTTAAACGAATTCTTCGTAAAAATTTTCACGGGAGAAGACTTAACTGAAGTACCAAATCCCCGGATTACGTATGACGGTGACCATCCCTTAGAGACCATAATTTTTACGGAAGATGAGGTGCAGCAACTAATTGACAAAATGAATCGGCACAAATCACTCGGTCCCAACTTATTTCTTCCAAGGGTATTTGAAAGAGGTTAGCCACAATATTGTTGATGTTTTATTAACTATATTCAAACAATCATTCGAATTAGGGAAAGTTCCAACCAACTGCAAATTAGCAAATGTAACGGCAATCTTTGCAAAAGAGGATAAACAAAATCCATGTAATTATCGCCAGATCAGTTTAACGTCAATTGCCGGCAAGCTGTTGAAATCCATTATTACAGAACATATCGTGTATCACCTTCAATCAAACAATTTAGTTTATTATTCTCAACATGGATTCAGGCGGCATAGATCTTATTCAATAAACCTGTTAGAAATTTTCCAAAATATGTACTCTTTTACACGATATCTATTATTCTAGTAGAGTCGTATAATCTCGACTTTCAAAAAGCCTTTGACAAAGTCCATCACGCGAGATTAATGACTAAAGTTAGAGGACTAGGAATTACCGGATTCGTTTCCAACTGGTTTGAAGATTGGTTAAGAGATAGGAAGCAGAGAGTGGTAATAAATGGAGTGGCTTCGGAGTGGGCCCTCGTCACCAGTGGGGTTTCACAGGGTTCCGTTCTGGGTTCTCATCATTTATATTAACGATATAAACGTTGGACTCGTAAGTACAATTTCCAAATTGGCAGACGATACTAAATTAGGAAATGGAAGCAATGAGGAGGGCGTAAGAACGCTTCAAAATGATTTTGATAGGTTGGGCGAATGGTCTGCTACTTGGCAGATGCCATTCAACTTGGACAAATGTAAGGTAGTGCATATAGGTTACAAGAACCCGAAGACCGACTATTCTCTCTTGGGGAGGAACTCAAACCGTCAAGGCACCGTGCAGAAGTCGAAAAGAGGGCCTTAAAAATACTAAGTTATATTAAAGACAGTTCCAATTTGGAAACAAGGAGATTGTAATGTCTCTATAATTCACTAGTTTGACCTCAACTCGAGTTGAGTGCAGCTTCGTTCTCCTCCCTTAGGAAGGATACAGAGGTTGGAAAGGGTACAAGCAAGGGCCACAAAATTGATTCCTTCAATGAAACTAAAAGAACTACCAACGAAGATTAGAACTCTCAAGCCCGTTTACGTTAAAGATCATCAGGAGGTTGCGTAATCAGCTTATTAAGTTTTCAAGATGCTCAATGGAATGGACAAGGTAGACTACAGAAAGTTATTCTCATTTAATATCAATCTGACAAGAAATAATGGTTTTAAAGTGGAACTTAAAACATTTAGTACCTTCATACAGTATGTTGTAATTTCTTCTATAAAATAGTTAATATCTGGAATCATCTTCCCTCGGAGGTTGTTTCAAGCCAAAGTACTTTGTAAACGTGTTTAAAAATAGGATGGACGAACTTCTGAAACACTGAGGGTTTAAGACTGTCCTCACATATAATATAATATAATTTAAGAAAATAATATTACAAAGTAACCCTGTGGGAGTTTGTTTAAACACTTCCTCCTACACTTAATATTCTCCCCACTTTAGAGGGACGTCTCTGGTTGATTATGCCACACACAGCACTTTTTAAACTTGCCTCTAAGCACCTCTAAGTAGGAGAGTCTTGAATTCGTCGTAGCAACAATGGGTAATCACTAGTGATGCACCGATACCTCAATTTTGCCGATACCGATTAATCGACATCAATTTAGAAAAATTATAAGTATAACCCAATGTAATGCATATTAATTAATATTATATTATTTACTTTTATTTACTATAATAAAAACTTATTACTTAATTAGCGATGTGAGCTTGTTTTTTGTTTTTTAATAAAAGTTTTTTATTGATACTCCAAAATATTATTCACTGAGAATATTCGAGAATTTTCTTTTTTCTTAGTTTTAAGAGAGTTTTAGATTGTTTTACAGCTTTTTATAAAATTCTAGAATATTTCAGAACCTTATGGAACTTTCTAGAATGTCTTAGAATATTCTAGACGATTCCAGAACATTCTGGAATACTCGGATTTGGGAGAAAATAGTACCTATATAAAGGATGACAAATTATTTCCTTGGTTAGTTGTGGTTGTGTATAGCAAAAGCAAGTATCTACACGTGATTGTGATATTGTCTGTTGAGCCTTTTATGGTAGGCCAGGTAGTTCTTTTGGAAGTTTTTTTTTTTGCCATTTTGGATAATAATTTGAATAACAAATTGAAAGTGTTATTAAACTTGTTTTCTTAAGCTTAGCATTATTTATAACTGCTTGAATCATTCAAAATTATTTCAAATTTGTTTTTAAATTTATACATTTAAGATTGAATATTAGTATTGTTTTTTTAATATTATTTGGTTATTTACAACAAAAATATAGTTGGTTATTTACAACAAAAATATAGTACCCTATTTTATAACATTATAGCAAATAGAGCAAGCATCTACACATGATTTTCTTGTTCCTTAAGGGAACAGGGAAACCTTGATAAGGTAGGGGAAATTTACGTTAGGTATAATAAAAAGTCCATACATATCCTACATACATACAAATCCATACATATCCTACATACATACAAATCCATACATATCCTACATACATACAAATCCATACATACATACTGGTATAGATACTAAAATACATACTATTGCAGTTACTTAAATAATTACTAATATAGTCACTAAAATACATACTGATATAGTTACTAAAATATATTTGATATACCGTAGTTACTAAAATACCGTACATACTGATATAGCTGTGTGAGTTAGTGATATGTGTTATGTGGAATTGGCAATCTAGTTCTTATAATGGCAGTTGTGATTGTGGTATGATATAATTGGGTGTTTTCCGGTTTGTCTTTTATATTTCAATATACATATCGCTACTGTTTTACCTGTAACTGTATAACGGGAACCATAACAATAGCTAATAAATACGTTCTGATATATAGTTACTAAAATACAGTACTAATATAAATTAGTTAGTTTGTTTATTTCTTCACTCATCCTATCATTCACTTCTGACTTAGAATTTCTCCATTTTGACAGGAACTGAAGTTAAGTTGTATCAGAATAGTTGAAAACCCCTCAAATATTCTATAAAAGAAAATTATCAAAAATTCTCGGTTCAGAGAATATTCTCCTAAAGATTATTCCCGAGAATTTTACAACACTAATATGAGCTATGTCTAAATCTTCCAAAACCAGCCCAATTTGGGATTTTTTTGCCATCTGTTCAGAAGATAATAGCAAAGCAAAGTGTAAAGTACAGGGTGTACATAAAGTCAGGATCTATTTTTGTGAGGCACTTGGAAATTATATGGAATTCAATCATAAAATGATAAAGTGGTAACATTTATTAAATAATTAAGAGTAGGATTCGACGTGACGCCCATCAGTATCCCTGCACAGCTCAAATCGTTCCGCAGCATTTCTAAACACATTCTGGAGCATTTGCGGGGTTATGTTATCTGCAGCAGTTCGTATACGTGTACGTAAGTTTTCAAGACTCGTAATCTTCGTCTGATAGACGTGCGATTTGATAAAGCCCCATGCAAAGAAATCTAAAGGGGTTAAATCTGGTGATCTCGCTGGCCAAGGTCTTTTGTTGCTTCCGCGTCCGATCCAGCGATTTGGAAAACGTCCATTTAGATAATCCTGAACAATTTTGGCATAGTGACAAGGAGCACCATCATGTTGATAGACGACGGTACTAACAATCCTATCCCCAATCAGCTGAGGTTCAAGGAATTGCTGCAACATGTCCAGATAAATAAGTCCCGTAACTGTAGCTTCAGCAAAGAAAAAAGGACCATAAACCTTAGATTTTGTTAAACCCATCCAGACATTAACTTTAGGTGAATCTCTTTCCCAATTTTGGACGAAATCATTCCGTCTTTCATCTGCCCAAATTCGACAGTTATGGCGATTTACTTTTCCACACGTATGGAAAGTGGCTTCATCACTAAAGAGAATGTTGTCCATTAAATTATCACTCCAGATTTGTTCTACGAGATCAGCACACACAGCACTTCGTCGAGGGAAATCTTCCTCATGTAAATCATGTAAAACCTGAAAATGATAGCTTTTCTTCTGCAAATTAACTTTCAGAATTTTGTGCACAGATGACGTCGGGAGGCCGAGTCTGTGTGATGCAGCACGAACGGACGTACGTGGCTCGTCAGTGATAATTCCGCGTACTGAAATCACGGTAAGATCTGACATACACGGTCGTCCTGATCTTGCTTCATCATTTACAGATCCCGTTCGTTTAAATTTGTTCACCAATTTTTGTATTGTCTTGTCTATTGGCCCCGGCTTATGAAATCTCCTTCTAAACTTCTCTTTGATGTCATTGTATTTCTTTCCCTCGATTCGCCAAATTACTATTGCCACACGCTTTTCTGTATTCATTCTAAGGGCTTCTGAAAAGAAAATAGAAAAAAATAATTATTTCACAAAAATAGATCCTGACTTTATGTACACCCTGTATGTGGTGCGCTTATATCCAGAGGAGGAAAGGAAACACACAAAATGACTACATCAAACCTCAGAAGCCATCTTAAGTCTCAGCACAAAGCTCTTTTTAACAAACTTGAAGCTCTCAACAAGCAACAGCATCCAGTAAAAAAAACATCACTAACAAATCAAAGCATACTCATGTCCACTTTTCTGTCAAAGAAAGTTACTGACTCTCCAAGTGACGAATCATCAAATAAAGATAGAAAAACTGAGATAGTTTCGTTGGAAAAACCAGGCCCCTCCAATAGGAAATCATTAGAAGAAACTATATCAGAATTTGAACATGTAGAACCAGAAGTACATGAACTACAATCATCAGACAGCAAGTTAACAAGTCAAAATAAAACTCTGTTACAACCATCATTGGAGAATCTACTGGAAAAGAAAAAAAATGGGCAATCAATGATAATAGAGCTAGAGTTATTACTTTGAAGATTGGAGAAATGATCTGCTACGATCTGCAACCCTACTCAGTTGTAGAAGACATTGGCTTTAAAAATTTGATAAGCCATCTTGAGCCTAGATACTCTATACCATCGAGAAAGCATTTTGCAGAAAGTGTCATCCCCTTCATTTACAAAAAATTGGAAACTATTCTACGTACCAAGCTTGATAATGCGTCATATGTCAGCCTTACTACAGATGGATGGACGGCTAGTCATAGTCTGCATTCGTTTTATAGCTTAACAGCCCACTGGATAAATGAGGAGTTTGGACCTGAGCAAGCTGTTCTACAAATGTCCCATTTTGAAGGCTCACATACTGGAGTTAAAATAGCAGTTTTTAACAGACTCCTCAAAAAATGGAACATCAATAAGGAAAAGATACAGATGATCGTAACTGATAATGCAGCAAATATGAAAGTTGCTATTAGAGAGAGTGGCCTAGAAGACTCCTCATTTTGTTGTGTTATACATACACTTCAATTATGCATACAAGATAGTTATTAAAGAACAAAGAAGCGTAAAGGACATGCTTGCGGTTGTATGAAATTTGGCAACTCATTTCCATCACTCTAGTTCAGCACGAGATGCTTTAAAGGAAATACAAAATTAAATTAAATTACCATGCTATCATCCAAGACGTATCAACTAGGTGGAATAGCACCTATTATATGCTAGCACGCATTGTTGAGCAAAAGAAAGCAATAATCCTATATTGTATAGGGAAAAGTATACTTGCTTAACAGATGACCAATGGGAGCTTGCCGAAACACTTGTCATGGTTCTCAAACAGTTTGAAGTAGCGACCAAAGAGATGAGCTTTGCAGATGCATTAATTTCTCAAGTCATTCCTTTTATTGTATCAATGGAAAAATATCTGGATTTTGCTGTGACAAATGTCAAAGGTATTCAAACCATTCTTGAGGAAGTCAGAGGTAGTTTTAAAGAAAGATTTAACAAGTAAAAAGAAGAATCTAAACTAACCCTAGCAACAGTACTCGATCCACGGTTCAAAATGAAATATTTTGTTACATCAGAAGACAAGGAGAGCCCTAACAGAACTATATAATGCTTCAGAAATTTGCAAAGCCAAAAAACTGATGGTAGGTCAAATAATATTTATATTTTATTCTTATTTTCCCAGATTACAATTTTATTTTCATAATTTTTTTTTAAAAATTGATTCTAGGGTTTAGGATATTAACTTTTTAACTCAGTCAGTAGTTATTTTCATTAGCCAAAATACCTGTTCATTGTTATTTAAAATAAATAGATCTAATGTTCCTTCAAAATTAGTTCATCTATTTCCTTATTTTTTAAATTACAAAGTAAATTGGTGCACTAAAGTGATTTATTCTTATTGGCAAAGTTGATTTTTTTCAGATTTAAACTAAAATCTCAAAAAAAAAAAAAAAATCATTAGGTTTTATGACATACAGTTACCAGTGTTGTATGAACTTTAATAGCTATACTTAAATTACAGAATACAGCACAAGTTTAACTGACTCCGAGTTTTCAGACTCTGGTTCTACTGCTTCTGGATCAGATGCTGAGTCGACAACCTCAGGTTCACCCTTAAAAAAGCTAAGAATGCAAGATGATATATATAAATTTTTTGAAGAAGGGGAAAGCAACTTGGAACAGTCAAAAAGGGTTACAAAAAAGTCGAAATCAATCCACAAACAACTTATTAAAGACAAAAAGATAAAATGGTTAGCAACATTTTTTTTAGGTGACTTTATATTTAAATTATTTATGTAATGTAACGTAACACTGCATGATTGTATGTATTTTCTATTTATTTCAGGAAAGAAGAAGTTAATTTCTACCTATCACTTCCTGCAATAGCAAAGAAAGAATGTCCATTTCATTGGTGGAACAATTATGATGTGGGCAAGCATGGAAAGAAATCAACAGAAAATGAACAACAGCTAACTACACTGCAAAATGGTCAAAAAATATCTGTGCGCTCCTCCCTCTTCAGTTTAGAGTGAAAGATTGTTCAGCACAGGAGGAAATATCTACGAATCCAAGAGAAACAAATTAACGCCCGAACATGGGGAACAATTGGCATGAATTCATTGTAACATGAAATTTTTAAAATAAAAAAAAAAAAATTTCCAACACTTTAAGCAGCTGTAAGGAATATATTGAATAAATAAACCATTTTTAAAAAGTTAATTTTTAGTTATTTTAAGGAAAATATTTTTATATGAAGATAGCTACCAGGATGTGTTTTCAATAAAGCTTCATTTCGGTGTTGTCTTAATCATTTATGTTTGGTTAATGAAGTTTATTTCGGTTGAAATAGGGTAGTTTTTTGCCAAAAATTTTGTCTTCTATATATGCGACTCAGTGTAAAATGATTTTGATGTTCCTAACTGCTGGATTTAAAAAAAGAGACACAAAAGGTTAAAGTTTTGTGACTTAGCGGTAAAAAAACTAGAAACAATTTTAATTATAGTTTTAAGAATGTCGCATCAGCAAAAAAATCATTTCCCATTTGGTGACCCAATTCGCCCCCGTCGACGCTACCTATGCCAAGCTTGCCGATACCGATTAATCGGCCGATATTAAGAAAATAATCGGCATGCCAGGTGCCGATACCGATTAATCGGTGCACCCCTAGTAATCACCCACGAAACACTTTCATTCGCCATAAGTGACAAGTATACGGGGATAGATACAGGGACTAATATTCTTCGTTGGAGAGAGATTTTTTCTATTCTCGTGGTGGCACAACACCGCAAAGTATGAACGACTCAAAATATCACTTACTGCATAAGCACCTTTCACGGCGGGAGACCACAATTGAAACTCGGCGACATTCAAAGAGTTGGCAGACATACACATGACAGATATCCAATTACAAAAAACACGCTCACACGCATGCCCGCTTTGTTAATTTGTCTAAGAATAGAGTAGAAAAATATTTTGTAGAAACACAATTTCATAACGAACGAAAAAAAATGCATGGCATGGATTAGTGAAAAGGAGTTGCGTTTCTGAGGTCACGCTTTCGTTTTTTCTCTCATTTCTCTTAGGTGGCTGGATGCACGTGACGGGTGAGGGCATGGTGTGGAAAATCTGATTTCTGCTCTTTCCGCTAGAAGCATTTCATCACTTTGCCGGCGTGATGGTTTTGCGCATACATGGGTGTAGAGATGGAGAGTTTAACCTTTACCTCTCTCTTAATCCTTTCGGGGCTAGCCTGAAGTGGGTCACGGGGACTTTGTTGGACCAATACTTCGGTAAATAGAGCTGTAAATATTTTATATAAAACAAAAATCACATGTCCGAGGTTTTTGCGACGATACCAAGTGGTTGATGTGTGATCGGCATAAGTATATTATTGGTTAGTTTTATTAGTTTTATACAGTGTACGATATGTGTGTGCATGGTGCAACTGTAGAGCTAGCTTATATATTTCTCCTTTCTTCCTGTAAAATCTCCTTGGCTACATTTTTAGGGTCAAGGTATTTTTTCAACCTTTTTCCGTACCCGCCTCTGGCGGGAAGGGAGTGGAGGGTGGCTGGAGACCCTTATACTTTTCTATCCATTTTCCTACTACTGCTAGAATAAGTTAAAAATGAACCAGTTTAATAACTCTCTCTCTCTCTCTCTCTCTCTTCTCTCTCTCTCAAAACTATGAACTTTATCGTACACAAAGAAGAAACAATTAAGCTTATCATTTTTTATCCTGTTTCAAAATTAGAACAGAAAATTTTTAACAGAACTTAAATTCTCTTTATTTTAAGATAAAAGCAGAAGAAAAAGTGTTATAATTAAAAAGTTTCCCTTTAAGGGTTCTTTCAAAGAAAACGACACAAGACGCAAAAATGGTGGTCGGTTTCCAATTCCAGATTAAAAATAAAGAAAGAATTTTATTTTTGGTTATTGCCTTTTGTTTAATGGAATAATAATAGGAGACACACGCCTGCAAGCACGCACACAATACTATAATCATGAAATTATAGCACACAAACTTTTGAGTACAGAAAACACTGGAAAGTTAGGACGATAGCTAATTAATTTTCTGACCAAAAGAAGAGAGAGTGGTAGTAAAATGGAGTTAAGTCGTGAGCTCTGTCCCACAAGGTGCAGTATTAGCTCCTTCGCTCTTTATAATGATTGCAGAAACTGATACAGATATAATGACAGTATTGTATCATGTTTCGCGGATGACAAAAAAGATATACAAGGAAATATCGAATGGGGGTGACAGAGAAAAATTACAAAACGACATTGAAACATTATTCAAGTGGACGGAAGACAACAATATGAAGTTTAACGAAGAAAATTCCAACTTCTAAAATATGGTAACAAGTTAACAACAAGGAGCTACAGAATAAAGGGTACAAAAACTACAAGATAAAAAATATAGGACTAAAAACACAAGTCAGGGATCTTAGAGTAATAATGACATCGGATGCAGAATTCAGAGAACACAACAGTAAATCACAATGGCTAGAAAAATAATGGAAATCATCTGGAGGAGCTTCCACAGCAGAAAAACAAAGATCATTCTCAAATTTTGGAAGAGTTTAGTCCTGTCAATAATACTGAGCATCGTCCCTGGAAAGAAAACGCGAGTGGTACACAATAATATGCGTATGAAAAATACTCGAGGGTTGTGTTCCTAACAATAGAAATGAAATAGAAATACAGTGACACTGGAATTATGAGAAAAGGCAAATTTTGTACTTCCCCAGCTGCGGTAGTACAGAGGGCCATGAAAACGAGGATAGAAAATACCCTCAGAATACGAGGTCCGAAACTTTTTAATGTTCTGCCCAAAGAACTGAGTAACCTCCTGTACACCAACCTGAGTAATTTCAAGAACCATCTAGGTTCTTGTGCAAAGTCCCTAACCAGCCATACATGGCTGGCTACGAACGAGGGCAGGAGAAGAGCGGAAGCGAATTCTCCTTTTCACTAAATCCCACAAATGAAGCGGGATGCTCCAGAGGTGTTGAGACATAACAATATTATATATATATATATATCCTTCTGCTGGGTCCGGGCACATATCGGAATCCAGGGTAACAAGGCGGCGGACCGCACGGCTAAGGTTGCTTGCCTGCTACCAGACTCCTCCCGACCTCTCCCTTTCACTGACTTCTTCCCGATTCTCCGATCCCACTTCTGTTCCCTCTGGCAACGGGAGTGGGACCAAGCCATAGATAAGCTTCACCAGATAAAACTACAATTGGGATATTGGGCATCCTCGTTTCATCGATCCCGACATAAAGAGGTAGTTCTGGTCTGTCTCCGCATAAGACACACGCGCCTAACACATGGGCAGGGCCGGATTAAGACCTTTAGAGGCCCTAAGCACTTAAAAGATTTTGGTGCCCCATATATATGTAATTCAAAATATAAACAAAAATAAACCATAAAATAAAATTTAATTTTTTGAAATGAAACAAAACTTACAGTAAGATGGAAAATAATGTTTATTTTTGTATACTTCCACTTCATTTATATTTGAAAAGTTTTCTCCTACTTTTTTTAATTGCAAAGTCTTTGATCAGATCCTCAAAACTAATCTTACGTAACACATCTGCTTCTATACTTAGTAGAGATAAGGCATCCAGCCTGCCTTGTTGCATAGTTGTTCTGTTGGTATTTTTAATATACTTCAACTGAGAAAATGAACGCTCAGCTGAGCAATTTGTGACCATTAATGTTAAAAATATACGAAAGGCAATTTCTACATTTGGGAAGGCACACTCAATATTGTCTTCTACAATTATTTTATAAAGTTCAGCATGACTGAATCTTGTTTTTACATTTACTATAGCACACGAAAATATTAATCTATATGTATTTTTAATATGGCGCTCAAAGATTTGATATAAACAAAATAATAACGCAAAGCGTAAAGTGTGTGATTACAACGAAATATATTTATTCTCTCAAAAGGGTTGTTGTTCACTACAAATTCAAACAATGAAAAAAAATAAATACTATATATGAATATATATAATTCAGTTTTCAACAGCTTATAGGCTATAAGCCACGATTATAATAGTATAATAAATCCATGGTAAATCTGACAATGGAAAATTTCTGTGGTGCCCCCCTTCCCTTGATGCCCTAAGCACGGGCTTATTTTGCTTAATGGTTAATCCGGCCCTGCACATGGGCACCTCATGACCAAATTACCAGCCCCGCTCTGCCCCACCTGTCGTACCTCCATCACTGGCGCCCACCACCTAGTCGAGTGCCCAAATTTCTCTGCTCTCCGCCATAGGTGCTTTCCCTTCTTGTCCCGTATCTCCGCACTCAAGCGTCTCCAGTCCACACTTGCCGAAGGATCCCAATCTTCAACAGTAGCAATATTCACCTTCCTGACTCACTCTCATCTACTTCACCGCAATTAGGACTATACCTTCCCTTCCCCCTACTCAGTAACTGAACCCGCCTCACTTTCCGAGTCCACTACCCCCACCAATGTAACACCCCCACCAACTACCTCGCTGAGATATGTGCCACTTCACATAGACACGAATGGGTGGTATATCGTACACAATAAAATATATATATGTATGTGAGAGAGTTACAAGGAGTTACAAGGAAAAGAAGTACCTCAAAAGGCCTTGCGGCCCATACCGAGGAGGTACCAATGGCAACGGGTGCCACGGAAAATTTTCTACACACTCAAAGAGTGTGCAAAATTTGGTCTAACCTTTTCTTGAACTGATCCACAGAGGAACTGTTCACAACTTCCAAAGGTAACCTGTTCCATGTGTCACAGATCTTATACGTAAAGTAATTCCCACACACACTAGTCCTAAACCGTTTCAAATCCAACTTCCAACCATTGTTGCGAGTTGGGTTATCATTTAAACTAAACATACTTCTAAAATCGACATCGTTGAACCCTCGTAAGAGCTTGAAAACCTCGATCAGTTGACAGCGCAGCCTCCGAGTTTCAAGCGAAAACAAGTTCAGGGCGCGTAACCGTCGATTGTAGCCCATATGCCTAACCGAAGGGATTAACTTTGTGGCCCTCGCCTGCACTCGCTCCAGCCTCTCAATATCTTTCCTGAGGGTGGGCGACCAGAACTGCACAGCATACTCCAGGTACGGCCGAACAAGGGAATTGTACAGTGAGAGCACAATCTCCTTGTTCCGAAACTGAAATTGCCTCCTGATATAACCCAATAGTTTCTGGGCTTTCTTTTCCACCTCTACACACTGTTTCGTAAACTTAAGGTCGCTGCTAATTAGCACACCCAAGTCCTTTTCTAAATCAGTCACCTCGATATTACTGCCCAACATCGAGTAGTCCGACTTGGGATTGGCGTAGCCAATGTGCATCACTTTGCATTTACCCAAGTTAAACGGCATTTGCCATTTTTCGGACCACTCTCCTATCCTACCTAGGTCCGCACGCAGTTCCTCGATCGCTTCGGGCGTCCCAACATTGGCCCCAAGCTTGGTGTCATCAGCGAATTTGGCGATCCGACTGACGATGCCACCGTCGATATCATTTATGTAAATGGTAAACAACAGTGGCCCCAAAACGGAACCCTGAGGAACCCCACTAGTGACCGAGGCCCAACCCGAACTAGCCCCTTTAATTACCACCCTCTGCCGCCTATTCCTTAGCCAGTTTTCAATCCACCTACCTATTTCCCCACCGATACCCAGCGCGCGCACTTTCGCCATTAGCCGGCGGTGAGGTACCTTATCAAAGGCTTTCTGAAAGTCGAGATAAAGTATATCAATCGCCCTACTCTTATCGTACTCACTCAACATGACGTGGAAAAACTCGAGCAAGTTGGTGAGACACGACCTATGCCGTCTAAACCCATGTTGGGAGTCCCCAAGCAGCTTGTAGGAATCCAAATGGTCAACGATTCTATCAGCTATTATCCTTTCTAATAATTTACCTACAACTGAAGTGAGACTAATAGGACGATAGTTCCCTGGACTTTTGTGATCCCCTTTCTTAAAGATAGGGTTCACGTTGGCCTCCCTCCAGTCACCAGGCACCTGGCCCATCTCCAACGATTTGTTGAAGACTGTAGCCAGGTGGGGAGCCACCTGGTCGCGCACTTCTCGCAAAACACTGGGGAGAAACTGGTCTGGCCCAGAGCCTTAAACGCGCTCAGTTTGTCTATTCTATGAGCAACGACTGTCGCGGTACATCTAACACTATCCAGGCCAGCACCTTCGTGCCTCACAGCTGGCTCGGGGATGACGCGGGTATCCTCCCTGGTGAACACTCCCGCAAAGTACTCATTAAGCACATTAGCGATGTCCGCGTCGGAGGTCCGCAGAACGCCGCTTCCGTCCTTTAAAGGACCTATCATGCTTCTAATGGGCTTTCTACTATTAACATAACTGAAGAACTCCTTAGGGTTCCCCTTGCAGAGGCTTGCCACCCGTAGTTCTTCGTTACGTTTCGCTAGTCTAACCTTCGCCTTCACTTCCCTACACAGGCGGACATACGCTTCAGTGTTCTCATGGGAACGATTGGCCTTCGCCCTCCTATACGCTACTTTCCTATTTCGGATAGCCGAAGCGATGTCACGATTGAACCACTTAAGCTGCGTTGGAGCAGGGGTGACCGGTTTTGAGGGTATGGCAGCAGACTGCAGCACCATAAACTCGTCCCGGAATGCACTCCACACTCGCTCAACATCGCCACCGACCTCTAACCCCATCTCACCTACGCTATCCCTGAGGCTAACAAAGTCCGCCCGACGGAGATCGAGCTTACTGCCTCTCGAGTTACTACGCTTCACCCGAGGAACGCACACAAGGAACCTAATCAGACCGTGATCACTCCCGCCCAACGATTCGTCAACGGTGAGGCCAGTGACGAGGTTGTCTTCGGTCGTGAATACTAAGTCTAGAACGCTTTCGCCTCGTGTAGGCTCATTGACCCACTGAGTGAGGAAGTTCTCATCAGCAAAGTCAACTAACCTCCTCCCTTCAGCATCAGCAGTCCTGTCTTCCCACTTTATGCCGCGACAGTTGAAGTCTCCTAAAACTACACACACCCTATCCCCTAGCAGGCTACTGAGTTCGGTGTACAGGGCTGTATCCTCCTCGAGGAGGAGATGCGGAGGTCTGTACACCAAGATTAACCTATAGCTCGTCCCTCCCACATTCAGATCGACGCCAAGCAGCTCCCGTTCCGACCGGAACTGGCAGTTAACCGGACTCAACGTGTCCCTGACGTGTATTAGTACCCCACCCCCCTCCCCACGGGTGCGGGCTTTGCGAAACATTCTATACCCGGGAATTTCGAACTCCCGAACGTAGTCCCTACGATCAGGGTGAATCCAGGACTCGGTGATAGCAACGATATCCTGGTATTCTGATGCTAAGAGCGCCCGTAGCTCGCAAAACTTATTCCTAATCGACCTAGCATTAAAAAGCATTGCACGGAGGGAGCCTTCCCTATTTTGACCGCCCCCTAGCACGACCCATTTCCCGAACAGCCAGGGCTGTCGGGAGTTGAAGAGCCCCTCACTAACGAGGGGGCAACTTCCGCAGGAGCCTGAGCCCCCTCCAACGTGGAAGGAGGGTCACTCACCTATACCTGGACGCACCCTTCAGTTGAAGGTACGTCCGCCACCGGCTCATCATCATCCCTCCCCGGTGGAGAGAGAGAGAGAGAGAGAGAGAGAGAGAGAGAGAGAGAGAGAGAGTTACAAGGACAAGAGGAAGCCTCAAAGACCTTTCGGTCCACTCTGGGAGGTTCCTGTTATTAAAAGTTTATTTTTCTTTCAACTATCTATCCTAGCAGTAGTAGAAAACTGGATAGAAAAGTAGAAGGCCCTCTCCCCACCCTCCGCTCCCTCCCTGCCAGAGGCAGGTACGGAAAAAGGTTGAAGAAAATACCTTGACCCTGGAAAAGTAGCCAAGGAAATTTTACAGGAAAGTGGAGAATAAATAAATAGCTCTATATTTAGCTTGCTCACAGAGATACCGTGCAAGTGAACTCCTGCAGAGTTTTGTTATGTTTTAATCTTAAACTATGAGAGTATTCAGTACTTTGTCTAGCCTATTTTTAAACACATTTACACTTTGACTGGAAACAACCTCTGAGGGAAGTTGGTTCCAGATATTAACTATTTTATAGGAAAAGAAATTTCCGCAGACAGAGGTCCTAAATGTCTTTAGTTCCAGTTTAAACCCATTATTTCTTGTCGGATTGGCATTAAGTGAGAATAAGTTTCTGTAATCTACCCTGTCTATTCCTTTGAGCATCTTGAAGACTTGAATAAGCTGACCCCGCAACCTTCTCGTCTCTAAGCTAACAGATTTAGGCGCTCCAATCTCCGTTGGTAGCTTTGCATTCTCATTGAAGGGATCAATTTTGTAGCCCTTGCTTGTACTCTTTCTAACCTTTCTATGTCCTTCCTGAGGGATGGAGACCAAAACTGCGCACAGTATTCCAGTTGAGGTCTGACTAGAGAATTATAGAGAAACATTACTGTCTCCTTGTTCCGAAACTGGAACTGTCTTTTAATATAACCTAATAATTTTAAGGCCCTCTTTTCGACTTCTGCACAATGCTTTGACGGTTTCAGATCGTTGCTGATATAGACTCCTAAGTCTTTCTCTAGATCGGTCTCAGTAAAGTTCCTTCCCAAGAGAGAGTAATCGGTCTTCGGGTTTTTATAACCTATGTGCATTACCTTACATTTGTCCAAGTTGTCCGAGAGAGAGAGAGAGAGAGAGAGAGAGAGAGAGAGAGAGAGAGAGAGAGAGAGAGAGAGAGAGAGAGAGAGTTACAAGGAAAAGAAGTACCTCAAAAGGCCTTGCGGCCCATACCGACGAGGTACCAATGGCAACGGGTGCAAGGGAAAATTTTCTACACCCTCAAATAGTGTGCAAGATTTGGTCTAACCTTTTCTTGAACTGATCCACAGAGGAACTGTTCACAACTTCTGAAGGTAACTTGTTCCACGTGTCACAGATCTTATAGGTAAAGTAATTCCCACACACACTAGTCCTAAACCGTTTCAAATCCAACTTCCAACCATTGTTGGGAGTTGGGTTATCATTTCAACTAAACATGCTTCTAAAATCGACATCTTTGAACCCGCGTCACGTAAGCGTCGATTGTAGCCCATATGCCTAACGGAAGGGATTAACTTTGTGGCATTCTTCAGCCAGTTTTCAATCCACCTACCTACCTACTTCCCCACCAATACCCAGCGCGCGCACTTTGGCCATTAGCCAGTGGTGAGGTACCTTATCAAAGGCTTTCTCATCAATCGCCCTACTCTTATCATACTCACTCAACATGACGTAGAAAAACTCGAGCAAGTTGGTGAGACACGACCTATGTCGTCTAAATCTATGTTGGAGTCCCCAAGTAGCTTGTAGGAATCCAAATGGTCAACAATCCTACCCGCTATTATCCCCTCTAATTATTTATCTACAACTGAAGTGAAATGGTGTTATTTATAGAGGTTCCAAAGCCTCTCTTCCCACACATGCGGTAGCAGTAGGGTCCTACTGTAATAGTAAGAGTAGAGAAAAAGACTTAATACTAAAAGTTTTTTTTTTTTTTTTTTTTTTTTTTTTTTTAGTCAGAGGAGAGCATCCTTAACCTAAGCTAAAAGGACAGAGTAGGGATGGGAAGGGGTCCTAGTAACCCACGGGACAGGTTTGTACAACAGACTTCACCCGCCCTCCCGAAAGAGAGAACCTAAAAGAACTGGCATCCAATTTCTCTAGAATCCCACGACTCGGGACCGGAGGACTGTCACACCCCAAGTATAAAGTTTACAACACCCAGAAGGAACGTGCATAACCTTTATACCCCTGCGGAGAGAGGAGAGAGAGAGAGAGAGAGAGAAGAGAGAGAGAGAGAGAGGAGAGAGAGAGAGAGAGAGAGAGAGAGAGCGTTTCATATGTCTGGAAACATTGGCAATATGTAAAAAGAGTAATACAACTTTATGACAATGTTTTTATTTTCAACATATAATCACAAGATGTGTTCAAATTGTTCACCCTCAACTTCAACATGGTTCATTACTGGTCTTATCTTCGTTTTCAAATCCTTAATTGCTCCTTGTCTACGCAGACAACAGATTTCAAATGTTACCACAAGAAAAAGACAACGAGTGCCACTGGGAGGCCATTCCACAGGCCCACGTCTACCAATCCATTTACTAGGGACAAGACTACCTTTCAACCTTTCAAATGTTCTGTGCGACGATTCCTCATTTCACGAAGGTCAAGCTTTCACCCCTCCTCTCCTCATCTTAGTAATTACGGACAGATAGTGCACAATGGGGAGGGGTCCCATCCTGTTGGAACCACAAATTCCTTCATTCGTGAAGTGGCATTTCTCCGATTATTAGAAACAAACTCCTGAAACATTTGTAAGTAAGTTTCATCGGTCACATTTTTATTGTACGTAGTAGTAGGGTTCGATGAACTTGTTATCCAATATTGCTGCCCATACCATAACTTGTGGAGCATTTTGACAGTGACCTTCTTTATACCAATGTGGATTTTCATCGCTCCAATACCTCGCGTTATGACGGCTAACGTGGCCGTTTAAGTGAAACTGGGCTTCATTACTAAACATTATCCATTTTGTGAGGTTCATTCTGTTAGACAACCACTCACAGAACCAGTGCTGTGCCCGATAATTCCTAATGTTATCGCCGCTAAAGCTAACGCTAAGCATTCACCAGTTAGCGCCGCTAACGCTAAACATTTGAACAGTTAGCGCCGCTAACGCTAAGCATTTCAACAGTCAGCGCCGCTAAAGCTAAGCATTTCAACAGTCAGCGCCGCTAACGCTAAGCATTTCAACAGTCAGCGCCGCTAACGCTCACTCCAATTTATGTTCTGCCTTTCGTAATTTACTCACATATTGGTTGCCGAGGTACAAAAATGTGACGTTATAGTTTAAACAAATTAAAACATTTTTATGTAGGAGTAGAGTTCCTTTCGTAAATATTAATATGGAAAACAACCCAACGGAACAATAAATGCTATTTAATATATATAAGTGGGTTTGAAAAGTTAGTGATTAGCGGTTAGCGATTCACTTTCTCTAAGAACTTAGCGCCGCTACCTGTTTCGCTAACAATTTTTGTAAATTAGCGGCGCTAACAGTATCGCTAATCAAAAGTTAGCGGCGCTAATTTTAGCGCTGCACAGAACTCAACTCGACGATCTTTATCATCCTCATGAAGTTGTTGGACAAGCTGCACTTTATAAGGATGAAAGTTATTGCCTTTTAATATATCATTTATGGATGAAGTACTTACACCAGTTTCGTAGCTCAAGGTTCCTCAAAAACTTTTTGGGGCTTTTGACCAAATGTTCAGTCACAGTTTGCGATGTGTCAACATCATTTGCGCTTTTGGAGTGTCTACTTTTGAGATGGTCACAAACACTGCCAATTTCTTCAAAACTTTGCACTAATTTCTCAACTGTTCCATGGTCAATGGGTTGCTTATCTGGATGGCTTCTATTAAATTCATCAGCGGTTGAGCGACAAGTGCTCCCAAGCTTTGCGTGTAGGAAAATTACTTCAAAGATTTATTTCTAGGAAATCTCAGCTTCAGGATGAATAAGGAAACCCCATATATTTATCAATCTTAATGTAAACAAGCGTTTCGGAAATAAACTTCCGTCTTCAGTGCTACAAATTTCAAATATAATAAATTAAACATTAAAATGTGTGTAAAACATTAATCAAATTTATAATTAAACAACAGGATAAAAAAGGAATTAAAATATTATAAAATGTTAAAACAGGGTTAAGAAAATACAGTAAAAATTTAAATTAATCTTTGGTTTACGACGTCTTTTATCACAAAAAAACAATACTAAGAGGGAAACTATAAAGGATTCATCATCTTGCGGTGATCAGGTCAAAAGCAGAGTTGTTCGAGGTGGGTTTTGCTTTACGGATATGCAAAGATTATAAGATATGAAGAGTGGTTAGTTGGTTGTTGTTATTGGTATTTATGATTTAAGAGGAGGAGGGGTCAATGGAATGGTCGGTGGCGAAGTGGTGTTCTCTTTTGATGATTTGGAAGGTTTATTAAATGTCATAATGCGCGATTAGAGATCCCGCGGTGCTCATCTTTTCTTAGTTTATATTGGTGGCAAGTGCAACCAATGTAGCTCGCCTGACAGCGAGCGCACTTAAACGAATAATTCACGGATGAGAAGATCGTTGGGAAGTTTCTCTCTGTAACGAAAATAGGATTTGATGCGGTGTGTATTCGTAGATATGAAACAGAAACCGATTTGGAGATATAAAGGAGTAAAGAGTGCCAGTAAATCAGCTTGCAATATCGCTATTCAGTAATTATAAAATAAAAATTTGAAATACTGAACATCTTTTGTAACAGCTGGAACATTTGCGAGTCGAATGCTAAATACCATTAAGAAATTTTTTTCACTGACGCTAGAAAAAGATGTCCAGGAAAAAGGTTATTAGAGAAAAAGGTCTGGAGAAAAACAATTTCGCTGTCGAAAGACAGATAAGAAAAGCATAGATGATATGTACGATAGATTAGAATTTTTATATCGTTGATTTTATATACCATAGGCATCCCGCTAAGGAAGTTAGTTTCCAATCTTGTATAAGGAGGTTTTCTATATACTAAGGAGTAAAAATTTATTAATCAATCTAATTATTATGTTGATGTCTAGAAACGCCAGAGAATCGTTGGATTTTTCTTCTTTAGTAAATTTGATACTTTTATGTTGGTTACTGAAGGTTGTTGAGAAAAAGTTATGTATGAAATTTTTGTTTAAAATGAAAAGCATCGTTCATGTACCTCATATAGGGACGGTTTGAAGGGAGCGGGAGAGTGTTGCAGTCATAAGCGTTCTCGGTGGCACAGAAAGACGTTTGCGAGTGTAGCACTGAGAGGCGAACCATGGTCAAAGAAACCATCTGTTTATAGAGCTGTCCATTAAATAGAAAATATGCATCTGTAGCTGCTAGAGTTATAAATTTGGAAATTCCTGTTCAGTAAGATTAGAAAAGGAGAACAATCTCCGTCCTAAATATTACATATACAAAGATTGACTGCTTCATTTATAATACTAGTATGGAGCAATTCAATATCAAAACTGCTCATAAAGCGTGTGTTTGCATGATCAACTGAAAAGATGTCTGTTGCAAAATTATAAGCGTTCGGGACGGTATATTCGTTGGTATGGTTGTTGGGTTGGTTAAAATGGACCGGGAATTAGCAAGTGTGTAAATATGTGTAGAACACGCTGAAAGGATGGGGCGTACTGGTACATTATTTTTATGAACTTTAGGGAAGCCAGAGAGAATGATGGGCGTTGAACCTGTTGAGTGTAAACTATTATAAAGGTCTTTCAAAATTTAGTTTGATGAAGGGATTTTTTGAGATACCTATTGAGTTTGTTTGAAGTCTGAGGGATAAGATTGAAAGACCATCTATCTACGAGTATCTAAATTTTGATGCGTCACAGAGAACTGTTTACTTTATTAATGTAATCATCTTTCTAAAAGGACAACTACTTTTCCTTTGTCAGAGCGGGTTATAGTAACGGAATTGTCCTTTGAGAGGTTCTTACAGTAATTATGCTTTTTCTACTTTTAAGAGAGATCAAACTTAAAAAAGTTTAAAATAATAATAATTATTTGTTGGCAATATTAGAAAAATACGTTTCAAATGCAACAATTTAGATTCGTCTCTTATTTGGAACCGTTTGAATTCCATGATGAAAGTTTTCAAATGATATAAAAATGTTGAAAGTAATCGACTCTAAAATTAGTGTGTTTAAAATTTAGACTTAAAGAAAGGAACCTTCGTTTATTGGGACTTTTTTTTAGATTAAATTTTCTTGTTATACGTTTTCTTAACTTGTATAATGTAATTGGTATTAGTTTTCACTTTAAATAATATACACAGGGTGTTCCATAAGTCCGGCATCATAGGAAAAATAATAAAAAAAAGCAAAACAAAAGCTTTTATTTATAGAACGTGCTCAATATGTCCACCATTGTTTTCAATACACAAATTCAGACGTGATACCCAGTCAGCAAGCACGCGGTGAATGATGTCAGGAGTAACGGTGTTACATGCCCCAATAATGCGCTGCCGCAAGTGTTCAACACTCCTAATTTTCTCTGCGTATACCAGCGCTTTCAAGTGGCCCCAGAGATAAAAATCTAGTGGCATGAGATTCGGGCTTCTAGCTGGCCATTCCACAGGCCCTCGACGTCCTATCCAATGACTAGGGAATTGTTGGTACAGGTATTCCCTTACTTGGGTGCTGTAATGTGCAGGAGCGCCGTCTTGCTAGAACCATGTTAGGAAATTTCCTTCTTCGTTCAAGACACTGGGAAATGCTTCTTCCTTGAGCATACGTAGGTAGGTGCTTCCAGTACCATGTTCATCGAAAAAGGGGGGGCCTATGATGCGATCCTTCCAAATGCCACACCATACCATCACCCGAGATACACCTTGTTCCTTTGAAGAGGTATACCAGTGAGGGTTGTTTTGAGACCAGTAGCGGGTGTTCTGTCGATTTACCTCACCATTTCCATAAAAAGCAGCCTCGTCACTGAACAGAATGGTGGACAGGAAATTGGCATCTCGAGCATAAATTATGGTTTGTAGAAATAGAAAAATATGAATTTCTCCTATGATGCCGGACTTATGGGACACCCTGTATACTGTATGTCCACTCATCACACTTGCTCCATCATAGGTCTTGTCCAACCAGTTTATCTGCAATCTGAAATTCTTGAACTGTATTAACAACGTGATTGAACAGACCATCAGACGTTCTGTCAGCACTAACATCTGTAAACCCAGTGAATCTTTCATGCATTTTGCTTTCATAAACAAAACGCAAAACTGTTGAGAACTGTGATTTTGACATAACATCAGAAGTTTCATCAAGTACAATAGCAACAAATGTTGCTGAACTTCTCTTTTAGTATGATCTTTAACAACATTAGATACAGCTTGAAAAACGTCAGTTTGCGCAGTTGGAGAAGTTCCTTGAAACACATTTGACGTATTTAAATGAGAATCTAAAAGAGAATCAATCTCGAAGCAGATTTCAATAATTCAGTATAATTACCTTTGTTCAATGAATTGTCAGACTCATCATGACCTCGAAGAGGAAGCTCTTGCTTTGCTAGATAGCATATTACATCAATAATTCGTTTTAATCTCTCTCTCTCTCTCTCTCTCTCTCTCTCTCTCTCTCTCTCTCTCTCTCTCTCTCTCTCTCTCTCTCTCTCTCTCTCTCTCTGTTCATTATGTCGGCTTATTTCAGTTTTCCGTTGATCGTCAATTAATGTCAATTCTTTGTTTTCCAGACATATTTACATTTAAATACGACTGAACATGTAACAAATCTTTCATGTTTCTGTTGTGCTGTAGTTAAATGGTTGAGGTCAGAAAACCCATGCTTATTCCACACACCGCTACCTTTGGAGAACAGTAAACAGGGCCAACAAAAAAGCCTTGATCGAATTTCACAGCCTGTCATCCATATCACTGATTCATGCTGTGAAATCGAAAAATGCCTTGTATATTCAGCTTTTTTATCTTTATGCTGAGAAACTAAATTTGGCAGAGCTGGACAAGGTCTATCATCCCTCACAACTTTTAACTTTTCCTCTAAGTTCGGGTTGAAAAAGGTTTACTTAGTATATCTTCAACACTATTGGCCATTATTTAAGAAGGGTAAAAATCTCAGTGTCAAAGGTAAGCCATCAACTTAATACACATACACTATGCAAAACAGCAATTAAAAACTAAGGTTAATATTCGTTTTAAGACCCATCTCGAAAATCAATTAACAATTAGTTTTTCTGGTGTTATTTGATGCGTAATGTTCGAATTTGACCTTTATATCCTCCGGAAACGAATAAATTTCTTCTGGAAATTAATAATGATTACTTATTATACGAATCATGCAAATCCGATTCTCTTTCTGCGGTGCATAAGTAACAAAAGTAGGCTATATTATCGAACGACACTGTGAGACACCCCCACATCAAACAGCAAGCTGTGTGCTACTGCCGCTCCGCTCGACTTCAGCCAGTAATAACCGCCACTAATCCCTAACACTCCCTTTCATCTCCCCCATCTCCTGCCTGTCCTCAGTTCTATCCCTCCTCCCTAAAGTGTGCGAGAAAGGTTTAGCTCGACCGCAGATATGAGCAGCGAACAGAAAGAGAAGTACTAGAAGCAACAACGAAGGTTAATACTGTATATTAATGCATGCAAAATTATCATGACCTTTTGTTTTTATTAAATACTATTTAGTATAAACGATTTAATTATTTATTTGTTAATTTTGTAAAATAATTATTTTACAGCTTTTGTGGGTGTGCGCCGCACACCTATCACACCCTGAATATACGCCCCTGATATATACATATATATACAGCATGGGTTCTCACCCTACGTAATGACTTCCATTACTTACTGGAGCAGCACTGTTCACCCCATTACCCGTCCTAAACCTAAAGTAGCCTTTAAATACAACCTAAATTTAGTGTAAATGTGATATATATATATATATATATATATATGGCATCGGTCATAGGAATTTGTGATTTGAAAGAATTTTATTTATTTATTTTTTTCTACTTTTGGCGGGTTTCCATTACCCCCCCTGGATATCCCAAACTACCCCCTTGGGGGAAATTCCCCCCTGTTGAAAACTCCTGATATACAGGGTGGCCCAAAAGTCAGGACACAGGGTAAATAATCTGTTTCACGCATTATGTTGGTTTATTCATAATAAATGCTCAAATTGAGACTCATTAACTTCAATACACTTCTCATTTCTTCTTCTGAGTGACATCCTCACACGTCTCAACATGACTGGAAATCCTGGAACATTCAGCCGTTATTAGAGCCTTCAATTCCTTCAAGGACCAGGAACAATCACTGTAAACGACGGATTTCAAATGAACTCAGGCAAAGAAATAAAGGGGTGTTAGATTTGATCTAGGAGGCCATTCAACAGGACCTCATCGTCCAATCCAGCGCCACCCAAATAATCCATTCAGGTAAAGAAACCAACGTTTTTCTCCCTTGGCTTTGCTGATTAAATTCACCCGCGACATTTCGGTACGTGCTCCCTTCTCTTGCGTACATGAAAACCAACTTCACTTTCGTTAATTTCCCATCTATGTCTCACCTGGTACAGAGAAAGCAAACAGTTTTAATATAAATCAATTTCTCCTCTGTCCCCTCACTTTCGGACCACCTATTTTTTTTTTTTTTCTTACGTAGGAAGAAGGAGCCAAAGGCGAGCTCCGCATAAAAGCCCCGCCAGATAAGAGAGGAAGAGAGAGCCGAAGTCAAGGTCTCCGAGACTCACAATGCCATTTTTTCTTTAATTTTGAAAAGATTATGTAGTGTGTAAAATGCATGTATATGTAGTGAAGAATAGAGGAAGAAGCGTGTGTCTGAGAGCATGCTGGGCTGTTTACGGGATAGATGAGACACGGTAAAAGATCAGCAAAGGAGGACAATGACACGAGAAACGGGAGTTCCAGCACTCCCTGTCTCCTGCCTAACGTACGTCCCCCCCGGAGTACTTCCAGTCGATTGGTGTCTACAATCTCCTCATATACAGTGTGTGTGTGTGTGTGTGTGTGTGTGTGTGTATATAGTGGTAGATCTGGAATGACAAATGAAGACAAAGGCCAGTAATGAAAATTAAAGAGAATACAACACTCAATTATATATTTGAAGCAAAACCAAAATAACTTTATGCGCATCCATAATAAGAAGAAGAAACAACTCGATGGAAAGAAAAAAAAACATTCGCGTTGTAATTAAGATCTTTTTAGAGCATAATTGCTATTGTATTTTCTGCTTTACGGCTTCTGGTTTTCCATGAAGGAAAGCAAATCTAAAGGTTTAAAAGGTTTATACATTCTTCACAAAGGAATTTGGTCTTTAGGGAAAGGGGGCTTCAAGCCCCTTTTTCTCTGTTGCTTCCGTAAGTAACGGGATAAAAGTTGATTTGCGAATTATTTCTCAAATGACATCAAAGGGAATAAAAAAAAAAAAGATTTGGAGCAAACTTAAATTACAGTCTTAATAAAGAGTGTGCGCGAATTTATGCAAATATGTACGCGTTATGCGTGTGTACGTACGGTCGTATTCGTAGATGCGTACATATAAGCACTGTATTAATCATGCATGTTTTTAATATTTAAAAGAAGGTAAAATTCTCAGTCTTCTGAACATTAGATAGGTCTTCAAGTGAAAGAGGGCGCAAACGCACGCGCGCACGCGTGCGCACACACAGTGTATGTGTTTGCAGTGGTATGCATTGTTATGTATCGTGTGTATGGCTTGGAAAATATGTGTATCGTAAAATCGTACAACATTGCTTAAGTGTGTCCAATCACTGTCCATTTATAGCATATTGTATAAATTTATTTGGGTCATCCATATATATATATATATATATATATATATATATATATATATATATATATATGTGTGTGCGTGTGTGTGTGTGTGCCAATCAGATCATTAGCTTGTGTCAGATTTTCACCATTTGCACCAAATTTGTCACTGTCTTTACAAACTGCTGACGTTTATCTCTCCACTTGTCTCTATCTCTATCTGAAATTATAAATATCGAGAGATAGGAATGAAGGTGGGGAGATGGGGAGTGTCACCCCCAAACAGGATGATTTCCACTATCGTTAAAACACTTTTAGTTTTGGATTAAAAACAGAATTCAAGAGCGTGTGTACAGTTGCCTCAATAAGTGCTGTTGTGAAACTATGATTATTACCGATATTTATCGGTTAGAAACACAGTTTTACCACAGAACTTTTCGAATCGACTGTATCTCGACATTTAACTGGCAGCTTTAACACACTCTCCTCGCCTCAAAGGTAAAATTTGATATTTTAAGTATTAAGATAATTCCTGGGGTTTTCCCTAAATTTAAGGGTACCCCCCCCCCCCCCGACCGAATTCCACCTTTTCCTTTCCCTGTACGGTTTGTTTTTATATACACATTTTCTATTCCTATACTATATCCCCATTTTTCCCTATTGAAAAACTGAGCAAGGTAGTGCCATCTGTCGACGCTCGTTGGAATTGGACTGATAAGAGATAAGGGCGGGTGGCCACTGACCTTTGCTTTTCTTACACTTCTAACCAGGGTTGGGTCAATTAAGTTAACTTTTTAGCCGATTAACCGATCAAGTTCATTAATTTAACTTAAACTTTTTAAAAATTTAACTAGTTAACTTAATTGAAATATCTCTAAATTAATTGATTAAACAATTAATTTTCAATTAATTTTCCTATAAAAATGCTGTTTTTATCTTGGAGCTATTGAAGAATAGGGACCCCAGCCTTCTTTATTTAGCTTTATAAAGCTAACTAACGAAAATATCATGACCTAACCTAACCAATCGTCAAGGGCGTACAGTTAACCTAACGATTGGTTAGGTTAGGTCATGATATTTTCGTTAGTTAGCCTTGTAAGCCTAACTAAAGAAGGCTGGGGTCCCTATTCTTCAATAGCTCCTTTATCTTTCTGAGTGAAATGTAATAGGCAAAGAGATGAAAGGTTTGAGAACGTCATCTTCTGTAAAGTTAACAAGTATGTTTAATTTGTAAGTGAAGTATATATTTTGTCTGTTTAATTTGACAATTGTTGGTAAGGAATCTGGATTATGTTCATTGTCAATAGTGTACAATATAAAACATACAGTTTAGAAAATAATGTTATTAAATTCATTTTGCCTTCATTTTTACGATGGAAAACTATTATTATATGCCTAAAAGTTGAGACTTGTTGATAAAAATTGAGTTGAGACCATAAACAAATTTAATTTATTTACAAAAAACAGAAAAATAATAAAAGCTTTTTGAAAAAATTATCCTTATGTCTTGCCCTCTATAATATGCAAAAAATTACTTATCATTGACAACCACACATACAAGGTGATCCCACATAATTACAGGTTTATCATTACCTTTATTAGTTATATATAATGATGAGTCTACAGACTACTTCCAAGAAAGAAAAAGGATCACCTTTAGATCAGGGCCCCCAGCCTTCTTTAGTTAGCTTTATAAAGCTAACTAATGAAAATATCACGACCTAACCTAACCAATCGTCAAGGGCGTACAGTTGACCTAACGATTGGTTAGGTCGTGATATTTTCGTTAGTTAGCCTTATAAGGCTAACTGGAGAAGGCTGGGGGCCCTGATCTTCAAGGTGACCCAAGAAAAAGTTAATTGATTAACTTTCAAAATTAACTTAGCTAGTTAATTTTGGAAGTTAATCGACCCAACTTTGCTTCTAACTTTTGTGTATAAAATAGAGTCTACAATTTAAGATGTTTACTCGTAACTCAATATACTTGTAAGTTTAGAGAACGTAATATCGCAGTTCATGTGACCTTCATAGGTCCCAGCACTAACTAACAACCTTTAATGCAGGTATTGTATAACTATTTTGTTGTAATTAGTGTATCCTTTAACGATAAAGTGACCAGAGTCCCGATTTTGGGCGGGACAGTCCCGAATTTATGACGTGTCCCTCTTTTCAAAATGTCCCGAAAATGTCCCGCATTTGGAGCAAATTTTCATAAATGTCCCGCTTTATTAAAATTACTGTTACATTTGACATTAGATGTCCTTTATGAATTAATAGAATTATGCCACATTTCGAATTCCAAATCTAAATACTAACTTACAAACTGAACTGGTACGATACATGTCGCCGTGCGGCAGTGCCGTGATTTCCGACTAGCGTTTCAATGTTTCATTAGCGGCCTCTGTGTAAAGTTGTGTTGTAGTGTAACGCTTTTATGTTTGCTTAATTAATAACCTTAATTAATTTTTGTCCCTGCATTCTTTTTTTTTCTTTTGCAACTAGGTTAAACTTTTTCGTTTGAAGGATAAGGAAAGTTATTAATTGTATCGTACGTAAGGTCGTAGGCCTAGTTTGACAACATAAAATGTCTAAAACTAAAAGGAAGTGTACATTTAATGCACATCTGCAGTCTAAATATCCATTTACTACAAAAACAACAACAGAAAGTGATGTATGGTGTGAGAAATGTAGAAATGACTTCAGCATTGGACATGGTGGGATTAATGATATTACTAAGCATCTTGGCTCAAAAAGACAAATCGGTTGATATCGGTGCTTCATCTAGTAAGATAGTGAGTGATTATTTTAAAAGTGTGACGCCTAGTAATAAGGATTTAGAAGTAGCTGCTGCTGAGGGTTTGTGGGTTTACCATACAGTCAGGGAAAATCAAAGCTTCAGATCTACTGACTGTGCGACAAAAATTTTGAAAACATGCTTTGAACCAAAATTTTCATGTGCCAGAACAAAGTGCGAAGCGATTGTTTCAAATGTATTTGCACCATATGCTGAAACAGAATTAAAAAAACAATTAAAGGATGCTCATTGCATAACATTGCTAACTGATGTAAGCAACCATGGAAACATCAAGCTGTTTCCTGTTTTAATTCGCTTCTTTCAGCCATATGAAGGTGCTCAAGTGAAGCTTATTGACTTTAAATCTCAGCCTGGAGAAACCTCAGATATTGTTGTGAAATATTTAACTGATATTATTGAAGAGCATGACCTGGGCAGAAAATTAGTTGCTTTCTGTGGTGATAACACTAACTGTAATTTTGGTGGTGCTGCAAGAAAAGGAGTGAATAACATTTTCAGGAAGCTAAATGACTACTTTGGTAGATAACTAATTGGGATTGGTTGTTTTGCACATATTGTACATAATGCTGTTCAGTCTGCCAGTGACTGTCTGCCAATTGATGTGGAAACAGTGGTTGTAAAAATATATTCATATTTCTACATCTATACTGTTCGAGTAGAAGAGCTGAAAGAGTTTTGTGATTTTGTGGACATTCAATATAAGCAGTTACTGGGATATAGTAAAACAAGGTGGTTGGCATTAATGCCTACAGTTGAAAGAATACTCAAGTTGTTTCCTGGTCTAAGATCATACTTTCTGAGCCAAAGCAGAAACTTTTTTGAAAACCCACAATCAGAGATCTGGCTCAACTTTGTGCACTGTCAAGCAGCCACCTTTCACCAAGTGGTTTTAAAGATTGAGGGTGAACATATATCAGTTGTGGAAGTGATGAGTGCAATTTCTGATCTGAAGGATAATTTGCAATCAAAGAAAGATAATGTGTTTGTGCCACTCTCAGTCAGGAGTCTTGTAAACAAACTTGAACAAGATGGGTTGATTGATTCTAATGATTCTTTATCTGTAAAGAAAATATTAGTTGAGTTTTATGACACATGTGTTAAGTACTTGGATCAGTGGTCGGGTCACTTGCCAAACGTTGAGTGTATGCAGTGGGCTTTATTAAAACAAGTTCCAAAGTGGTCAGTTGTTGAGAAAACAATGGATTTTGCTGCTGAAAAACAACTATCTGACCCCAAATTTGACACTGAATTATTTGATGAGTTCACGTGTTTTGCAAAGTATCATACATTAGTGATGAGAAAGTAGCAGAGTGGAATGCATCTAAATTATCAACAGACCAGCGCTGGGTGGAGGTATTCACTCATTTCAAGGCCAGAGATGTCAATCACCAACGAATGTCAGCATTAATTCAGTTCATACTGTCTTCCAGGAACTAATGCTTCGACTGAACGTGCTCTCTCTCAAATGAATAAGACGTGGACATCTGAGAAAGCACAACTGAAAGTCTCAACTCTAAAAGCTTTATTTTTAACTAAAATAAACTTCAATCAAACCTGTATGGAGTTCTACACTATGTTGAAATCAACTCCGGAGTTACTTCAGAAGATTTCATCTACTGAAAAGTACGGGAATTGAAAAGCAAGTACGATAATATTGTGTATTGGTATGTCATAGATATAAGCCATTCTCAGTTGAGTTAAGTTTTTTCATAATTACATACTCAAGAGAAAAATACAACCAGTGAAGTAATAATTATGTTTCCATCCATTATATATATATATATATATATATATATATATATATATATATATATATATCTATATTATTATATATATATATTATTATATATATATATATATATATATATTTAGGGTGTCTCTTATTTTCGAAGTGTTGATGTTTTTAGGTTGCGCCCCCCTCAACCAGTTCCATTGGTTGAAAAAACATCACATATAAAATGTTTTTTGGATTGAACAATTTTTAGAGGTCGCCCCGCTTATTAAAGTTCATAAAATATAGCTATTATTTATGCAATTAATATTTGAAATTACTAGCAGTTGTCAAGTATACTAAACATATGTTTTTAATTAATTAATCATCATATTTATGATGAATTCAATTAAATGAATATATTAGAAATAATTGTCAAGTTTGTAGCTGAAAATATTGCTTGATAAGACAAGATCAAGGAGCTTGTGCTTTACCAAAATCTAAGAAAAAACGAGGCATGAAAACATCATGACTATTCAGATGTCTGCTGCCCTGGATCGTACACAAATTTCCTCTAGAAAGGCAACATTTATCCTCGCAGAGGCAGCTAAAGCTTTGGTTTGGACGCTTCAGGTTACAACATAAACCAACATTCTATCCATCGCCTTCGAAATAAGAACCGAGCTCGTCATGCTAAAGAACTTAAGGAGCATTTCCATGGAGAATGTTCTATGACAGTCCACTGGGATGGCAAGATGATGGAGGACCTCACCTCGCACAAGCACATTGATCGTCTCCCAGTACTTGTGTCAGGACCTGGTGTTGAACAGCTGCTTGGTGTCCCAAAATCCCAAACTCAACTGGAGAAGCACAAGCTGAAGCCGTCTTTAACTGCCTGAATGAATGGGGAATTACAGAGAGAGTAAAAGCATTTGTTTCGATACAACAGCTTCAAACACGGGTCAATATAGTGGAGCCTGTGCTCTCATCGAAGCAAAATTGGGACATGATGTTTTGTACTTGCCTTGTAGACACCATGTTTGAGATTTATTGTTGGGAGCTGCATTGAAGCAACATTGGGATCTACATCAACTGGTCCAGAGATATTGATCTTTAAGCGTTTTCGTGACAATTGGACTTCTTTGATCAAAGCCAGTTCCAAACAGTGAGACAGACACGATTACTAAAGAAGCAATTATCCAGTCTAAAACTGACTAATTCAGTTTGCTAGATCCCAGGCACCTATGCTACGGGATGACTTCAAGCAAAGCTGGGCACTTGCGGTTTTTTTTTTGCGGTACTGCGGTACTACCGCACTACCAAACCGGTACCGCATAACGCAGTACCGCAAAAAATGCGGTAGCGGTACTGCTGTACTTTCAGCGATCCTTTGCGGTACTGCGTTATGCGGTACCGGTTTGGTAGTGCGGTAGTACCGCAGTACCGCAAAAAAACCCGCAAGTGCCCAGCTTTGCAGTATCAAGAACTTTTGGATCTGTCCATCATCTTTCTTGGAGGTGTCCCCAATAAAGGCATCAAGTTTCGTGCACCAGGTGCCATGCATCGAGCTCGCTGGGTGTCCAAAGCGCTCTATTCTATCAAGATGTGGCTTTTTCGAAACCAGTTCCAAATGACTAAGACTGAAGAACGAGGAATTCGAGATCTTTCCCTTTTTTCTGTTCTCATCTATATGAAGGCTTGGACAACATCCTCACTCCCTATTGAAACCCCATTTAATGACTGGCTCCTTATGAGGTCATTGATTAATTATCCTAACAAAAAGATTTCTGATGCAACTAAAAAAAAGCTCTCTAACCACTTATGGTACCTGTCTGAAGAAGCAGTTGGTCTTGCTTTCTTTGATGAGCGAATTACTACAGATGTAAAGAAACGCATGGTAAAGGCATTAGAAGATGAGTCCACTGATAGACCACCCAAGCGTCCTCGGATTCCTGAATCGACCTTCTGCTCTGGTGAAGGACTACACCAACTTGTTACAAGAAATACTAGAGAATTCTTTACAAAGCTGAATTTGCTAGAAGGATTTCTGAACAAGGCACCCAGCACTTGGACATCCAACTGTGAATATTTAAGGGCCAGAGCTATTGTTGCAGCTCTATCTGTTGTAAATGACCGGCAGAACGTGCAGTAGCTTTAGTTCAAGAGCTGATAAGAAATTGACAGTGGGGAAGAGCAGCTCCAGTTCCTGCTCCAAATTGTTGCAAAACACCGCCAGAGTCACCCAGTTCCATCAAAAACTGTTCTTCTCAAAAATAACCATCAATGAGGTCGCACCTTCAATACACCATATTGTATAATCATTGTATATTAAATAAATGTTGTATTAGGAAATAATGCTAATTAAAGTAATTAAAGTATGTAAATAGCACTGGCATTTTGAATTTATCTCTATATAATAAACTAATGGTTTTTTTTTGTAGCAATGCTTCATTGCTGATTGTATATAAAAAAAGAGCCAGGAAGGATTTTGGATAGGAGAAAAAGGATTCGGATAAAGAAGGATTGAGGACCAAAGGATGGATTATAACAACATCAAGGATAGGTTAGAAAAGGATCAATGATAAATAAGAAGGCCTATACTTATAAAAACGAATCAAACTAAAAAAAGAAGGAAGAAATTATGTGTATAATGAGCATAATCATATGTCAGGAGCTATTATGCCATGGTCACCATTTTTATTAGCCGGGGGCGACCCCTAAATATGAGCCAATTTGTGTCAAACTTTCAAGTTTTAGTTTTTATGCTAAATGGAACTATTTTAGGGGGCGCAGATAAAATAATTCAACATTTCAATTTTTGACTACCCAATAAGAGACACCCTAAATTATATATATATGAGGTAGAGACTAGAGAGGTGTCCCGCTTTTGGCTCCTGAAAATATAGTCATTTTAGTTTATAACTCCAAAAATAGAAAAATGTCCCGCTTTTTACTCCTAAAAATATGGTCACTTTATTTAACGAAAAACTTAAAAAATAATTTTCATTCATGAACTTCAATTAGAAATGTAGTTTCAGAAAAAAAATCGCCTACAAAAAAAATTTAAAACAAAAAATTACTAATTGGTAATACTCTGTTTTTATTTCGACATTTTATTCTTTTTAGTGACGCTAATAAAGTTTGAAGAACAAATCCAATCATTAGACATTTTTTATGCTTTTCAATAACTTTCTAGGCGAACTTTTTTCCGAAACTGTATTTGACTGCAACACAACTTTGTCAGAGTTGAGGACTAACCTTAAAAATAAATGTTGAAAAACATAAGCACTTCAGAAATGTATTACAATATCGCATCTACAGAGTTTCTGCAACAAAACTGTGAGGTCAGTCAGTCTCTCAGTCTCTCTCGTTGCACTGTGCCCGACATAGCATGGTCAACCATCGAGTAACACACCATTTTTTTTTTATCACTCGCCTCATAAACACCTCTAAGTGGGAGACTCTTGAATTCGTTGTAGCAACAACGGATGATCATCCACGAAACACTTTCATATTCCATAAAGGACAACTACACGGGGATAGATACAGGGACCTCCCACTGATATTCCTCACCGGAGAAAGATTTTACTCTTTTCGTGGTGGTACAACACCACGAAGTACGAACGACTCAATATATCACTTGCCGTATAAACACCTTTCACGGCGGGAGACCCAAGTTGGAACTCGGCGACATTCAGAAAATTGGCACACACATACATATGACAGACACCCAATTACAAAAAACACGCTCACATACTTGCCTGCCTTGTTAACGTGTCTAAGAATGGAGTAGACAAGTATTTTGTAGAAATACTCCTACAAAATTTCCTAATTAACAAAAACTTTTAAAAAATTTTAAAAATGGCATGGATTAGGTGGGGTAGAGTTACGTTTCTGCTGCCACTTTTTTTCTCTCTCCTTCCTTTTGGGTAGCTGGGTGCACGTGACGAGTGAGGGCATGGTGAGGAAAATCTGATTTCCGTTTTCAATTCCTGTCTCAGCCCCCTTTCCTGTAGAAGCATTTCATCACTTTTCCGGCAGTGACACGCGAGAGAGAGAGAGAGAGAGAGAGAGAGAGAGAGAGAGAGAGAGAGCCTTGCTTCTATTTCTGCGTGATGGTTTTGCACGTATGTGTAGACATGAACAGTTTGACCTTCTCCTCTCTCTTAATCGTTTTGAGGTAGCCTGGAATGGATCATGGGGTCTTTGTTGGCCGATACTTTGGAAAATAGAGCTGTAGATATTTTGTATAAAATCAAAGCCATATGGTTCGAGGTTTTTGTGACGATACCATGTAGTTGATATACGATCAGCAGAGATATTATGTTAATTTGTACAATGATGCTATTTAGTGTACGATTTCTTTGTGTGCATAACACAATTGTAAAGCTAGTTTATCTATACTTTCTTCAACCTTTTTCCGTACCCGCCTCTGGCGGGGAGGGAGAGGAGGGTGGGGAGAGAGCCTTATGCTTTTCGGAGCTATTGAAGAATAGGGACCCCAGCCTTTTTAGTTAGGCTTATAAGGCTAACTAAAAAATATCACGACCCAACCTAACCAATTGTTAGGTTAACTGTACGCCTTGACGATTGGTTAGGTTAGGTCATGATATTTTCGTTAGTTAGCCTTATAAAGCTAACTAAAGAAGGCTGGGGTCCCTATTCTTCAATAGCTCCTGCTGTTCTACCCAGTTTTCTACTACTGCTAGAATATTTTAAAATACACTAGGTTAATAACAGGCCTAAAAGTCTTTGAGGCTTCCTTTTGTCCTTGTAACTGTTATACACACACGCTCTCTCTCTCTCTCTCTCTATATATATATATATATATATATATATATATATATATATATATATATATATACTGTGTGTGTGTGTGTGTGTTGCTCTGGGAAGAGTTACTTCAGAATAAAAACACCAACTTTAAATATTAACCATTGTTTGACGGTTCCGTTTCACCAAACTCAAGTTATAACTTGAAGTGAACCTTTCCAAACACTTTCCTTCAGAAAATTATAATCAGACACTTTCATCAGAATGCGAAAGGAAGATAAAAACGCTCAAGTTTACAATATATTAACTTAAACACAATTACTAACGTCTTAAATACTAAAATCCTACTCTGAACAAAATAACAGACACCTAACTACTGCACTGCTTCAACCCGCAAGAGCGATTATACGGCCGTGAAACGAGAGACTTAAACTTAGCATGGGTGGAACAAAATAAGAATGAGGTGGAGGGGGTCGACCAGCTGCCACCCTCATAACTATATTTGATGCAGAACATACATTACTGCCTTTATTCGTTGTAGAACAGTGAGAACACTGCTTGTTCTTAAAGAATGCCAATGAAACTTTGACCTTTCACACCAATTAAACTTTATTAATGAATTCCTTAGCTTTTAGAACAATTAGTCTTAAAGCAAGTACCGTTGTCAACCTTGTCACAGTTAATACAGAGAATTCCATAAATACCTTAAAAGTTTTATTTACCCAATAATTAAACCAACTACTAATTATATAATTAACATAATCTATATCAAAATCGAAAATACGCAACCAATTTCCTCACAAGGTCATACTAAGCGTTAACTCACCGACCTTCCAATCTTCGTAAGGACGAAATTAAATCAAGTTATGCAAACATTTTTGACCGATGTAATGTGGTGTAATTAATATAATTATCATTTTATCATCTTTGTTTATTAATTAATTCAATAATAAGAACAATTTAAATAACATCCGCAAATTAATTCTTGCACGATAACAATTAACAATATTAATTGCGATAAATTCTGTATTTAGATACAATACCCCTTAATGCGTGGTTTAATGGCTGTCATTTTGAAATTAAATATTAACTTTACCAACTGAAGGCTGCAATCAGATTTTAACTTCAATTACCATTTTTTCTTTTCTTTTTTTATAAAACAATCTTTTTAATTCTTTCAAGTTTAATACACAGTAAAACAAATTAAATAAAAGGCTCACCTTAAGATCAGGGCCCACAGCCTTCGTTAATTAGCCTTATAAGGCTAACTAAAGAAGGCTGGAGGCCCTGATCTTCAGGTGATCCAAATAAAATTGCTCAAAGCTATATAGAGTGATTTAGGCTAAGTCCTTTTAAAATGGAGGTCGGTTTACATAATTACAAAAAAATTGTAATCGTGGTTTAAAGTATTTTTAAAAGATATTTTCCATCCTAAAAACTTGTTTTAAATTCAGTTTCAGTTCGTAAAATTTAATTAAAATTATTGGAAGTTTGTTTTTAAAAGGAAAGTTAATACAGTTCGTTAATTATTAGCATAGGCTTGTACTGTAAATTAAATACAAACCAGTGGTAAACACTAAGCACTATTATAAAGTGGATTTTTTTTTAAATAACTGTACACACACACACGAGTAGTGTGTGAATGAGGAATGAATGTCCTTTGTGCTTATCGAAACCTAAATCCACGTGGGAAAATTGTTCCTGCTTCTGGACCTAATATTTTCCTGAATGAAGAATAACATCTGACATCGGTAATGTTATTACTGTTCTCTTTCGCCTGACCCGTGTTTCTTTTTATTCCATATGGCGACAATGCTCTCTTCTTTATATGGTGCACGCACGCGCGCGCGCACACATACACATTTGGCTATCTTACAAAACCGTGACATTTTTACTCTTTTAATTGTAGATTGACATCCTTACCTAACCTAGCCTTGAGCGATACCTTCATTATATCCTTTTTAAATGATGTTTAATGATTTTAATTAACAAAAATAGGTGTGAAACTATATAGCGACACTGCTATGTCGTTTTGAAATAGAACATAATAAATTAGTTGCCCATATTAATACATGACGTTTTTTTCACTTAAATTCACTCAAAATTCCGTTCAATTCGCTTATTTGTCTCTGAACGAATACTTAAGAAATAAACATTAAATGAATTATATACAAACGAATTACATAGAGTGTTCTGCAAATTAATGTAAACATAGAACAAAAAATGGTGTTTTTTCATTGTTTGTAATGAAAAAAAACGATGAAAGTGTTTTCAAAATGTAATTTGATGAATAAGTTTAATTCCACTGTTCGACATTTTTTTTCTCAGATATATAGTAGTTGTTTCCTTTGCATTTTTCATCTCTGATTATGAAAATGATAACGAATTTTGCTATCACGTCAGTTTTCGAGAAATTTGGGGCTCACTTCTTGACCAAATTTGTGTGTTGATGATAAACTGAACAAATTATTAAAACTGCAACTACCCCAAAGCTCGGGTTGCCAGATTTTGTCCCGCAGAATGCGGGACAAAATTTGTTGTTTTTTTTAAGACCAATTTTTTGTTCAATTGAAACGATTTCTTCAACGGTTACAACAAACAAAATTAGAAAAATTTTATTAAAACAATGCTTAATAATGATTGATTTTTTGGATCAAATGCTGGACTGTCCCCGCCTGGCAACCCTACTCAAAGCTGAGAGTATCCCGCAGAAGTGTTTTAGCTAGTGTAGGATGATGTAATTTCTGCTCCTGACACGTTGAAACCTGTCGTAACATGTCAATTTTCCTTCTGTGTTATCTGTCATAGAGACTACTTGCAGTTATGAATCATTCAGTCTGCCGCAAGCTGTTTCATGTACGGTTCTGTTCATGCGCAGTGAAGTTTGATTTTATGTTATTTTTCTATTTACCTAATCATTTAATTGTGCGGGTGTTTACACAAAATAGCGCCTTGAAGGAAAACATGACAATTTGAAATGTCGCCTAAATGTGTGAACAATCCACACAGTTTCTGTTGTGTGCGCGGTGATTACGTGATACAAAATCACAAAAGAAATATTACTCCCTTAATTGAAAAAGCTTATGAGCTCTACTTCGGCTGCAAATCGGGGATCAAGATAAAGTTTTGGGCTCCCCATCCCCATATATGCTGTGCACGTTGTGCTGTGACGCTCAGGAGTTGATTAAAAAGTACGAGTACCTCTATGCTATTTGCAGTCCCCATGATTTGGAGAGAGCAAAAAGATCAAAGCAAAAAGACCACTTCAAAGATTGTTATTTTTGTTGACTAAGGTCAGTGGGTTTTCCTCGAAAAATAAGATGAAAAATGAATACCCGAATCTGCATTCCGCAATGCGACCAGTAGTGCACATTGTGAAACTACAAGTTCCTGAGACCCCTGGATCGTGGAGCTTAGATGATGATGAAGAACCTGCTGAAAATGAACCTATGGATTGTCAGATAAGGATGAAGAGTATCGACAAACTCAGAAAAAAGAGCTTCATACGATAACTCGACCCGAGCTTAATGATCTGGTTCGAGATATGAATTTATCGAAAAATCAAGCAGAATTTTTAGGGTCCAGATTACAAGGATGGAATTTGCTTGCAAACGATACCAGCGCATCCGTTTTTTCGCAAACGCCAAAAAAAATATATCAAAATTCTTTTCTATGACTGGTGATCTTTTCTTTTTGTAATGACATTGGTAATTTGATGATGGCCCGAGGACACGAGCATAAACTTTAGAATGGCGACTTTTCATCGATTTTGTCAAAACTTAGTTTGAAGGCTGTCCTGTTGCTTACTGGAAATATTTATCCTTCAGTCCCCATTGGACATGCTGTCCATATGAAAGAGTCGTATGAAATATGGAATTTCTCCTGATAAAATAAATTACAAAAGATACAACTGGCATATCCGTGGTGATCTCAAGTCATTGGGCTGCTTCCTGGTTTACAGCTTGGATATACAAAATATTGCTGTTTTCTTTGTGAATGGGATAGCAAAGCAAAGAATTCTCATTATACTGTTACGAACTGGCCACCTCGTCAATCTTTCACTGCTGGACAAAAAAAATGTTGCGTACCATAAATTGGTGGGTGGGTCCTGAAAAAGTTTACTTGCCATCTTTACACATCAAACTAGGATCGATGAAAAATTTTGTTAAGGCAATGGACAGAGCAGGAAGTGGATTCCAGTAATCGAAACAAAAATTTCATCTGATTAGTGATGCCAAAATAAATGAGGGAATTTTCGTTGGTCTACAAATAAACGAGTTAATGAAGATGGTGCCTTTTATTGGGTCCTCAATAAATCTGAAGAAAACAGTTTGGAATTCTTTTAAAAAAGCAGTGACCCAGAATTTCTTAGGCAACAAAAAATCGCCTAACTATGCAAAAGTGGTTGATGAACTTCAAGCTTACAGATCATTGGGATGTAATAAGAGTTTAAAAATTAATTTTTTGCATTCGCACTTGGATTTATTCTCCTGCGATGGAGAAACGATAGCAGGGCAAGTGGGGGTCCAAGCATGCTAGCTGACTACTGCTGGACGCCAATAAGGGAAGCCTCAGATGTCACTTACAAGCGAAAATCATCATTCAAGTTGAATTTGGACATTACACCAAGAAAAGAAGTAAAATAATCACCTTGCGTGAACATACATCGCTCACACAGAGAAATTGCCCATGCAGTCAAAGTTAGTGTGAGAGCGGTCAATAAGATTATTAAGAAGAAATAAACCGCGGGCTCAATATCCTCATCAAAGAAAGGCAAATGCGGAAGAAAACGGAAAACAACACCAGAGATGATGCAAAGTTAATACGAATGAACAAGCAGGATCCCAGAAAAATTAGTGACATGCTTAACCAGTAATTAGCAGCATCAAATATCCAGGTATCATCATCAACTGTAAGACGTCGATTGCTGGCGGTGGGACGCAAAGCCAAGAAACCTATGGAAAAACAATTGCTAACAACAATAATGAAGACAAAACGCTATGCGTGGGCCAAGAAATATGCAAATATGCTGGTTGGTCAAAAGATTGGTACAATGTATTATTTCAGACGAGAGTCATTTTTCTTGTTCAAGGTCAACAAAATCGATTTGTAGCCATTCACCTGGTGAACCCACAACCAGTTCCAAAATAACCACTGTGAAACACCCACAAAAGAAAATGTTTTGGGGTTGTTTTTTTTTGCACGATGAACTGGCTCATTAGTGCCTGTGGAAGGCATAATGAATAGTCGGCGATATATTGAGGTTCTAGAACGCCATGGCAAACCAGAGCTGCAGAAACTGTTCCCAAAGGGGGTTTTCCAACAGGATCTGGCTTCATGCTATACATCAAATGTGTTAAGGAATTCTAAAAGGTGAACAGCATCAGCTATTTAGAATGGCCGGGAAACTTGCCAGATCGAAACCCAATCGAAAATCTATGGGCATATGCAAGACTACTTCAAAACTGGACTGTAGTGTACAACTAAAGCAAAACTGATCGCGTCTGTCATAAAAGTCTGGTTTCATGATGAAGATTAAGGAAAACCTGTGAAAAACTGGTACATTCTATGCCAAAGTGTGTTCAAGACGTGATTAAAGCTAAAGGTAGCTATATCAAATATTAAGGTTTGTTCCAGTATTCAAAATATAATTATGTTCTTTAGTGAAATTCTAATTTTTTTTGTCCTGTTCACATTAATTTCCACTGTACTGTATATATATATATATATATATATATATATATATACAATATATATATATATATATATATATATATATACCATATATATATATATATACACACACGCATATATATATATATATACACACACACATATATATATATATACACACACACACATATATATATATATATACACACACACACATATATATATATATATACACACACACACATATATTATATATATATATATATATATATATATATATACACACACACACATATATATATATATATACACACACATTTAACTGCAATGACCACGCAGTATATTAATGTATAGAAACGACGTCGTTTCTATACATTAATATACTGCGTGGTCATTGCAGTTAAATGTACATATTCACGATTTGCGAGGGTGCCCTCTCAAGGCATTGGTTTCTGCCCTATGTAGGAGAATTACGACTTCTGACTGGTCGAGGCCCATGGTGTAGTGGATAGCATATCTGACCGGCAATCGGAAGATCCTGGGTTCGATTCCCGGGCGGTTACCTCATTTTTCATTTGTTCGTTATTTCTCTTCCTCGTGTGCAGAACACTCCTCTATACTTACGTCGTTTCTATACATTAATATACTGCGTGGTCATTGCAGTTTAAATGTACATATTCACGATTTGCGAGGGTGCCCTCTCAAGGCATTGGTTTCTGCCCTATGTAGGAGAATTACGACTTCTGACTGGTCGAGGCCCGTGGTGTAGTGGATAGCATATCTGACCGGCAATCGGAAGATCCTGGGTTCGATTCCCGGGCGGTTACCTCATTTTTCATTTGTTCGTTATTTCTCTTCCTCGTGTGCAGAACACTCCTCTATACTTACGTCGTTTCTATACATTAATATACTGCGTGGTCATTGCAGTTAAATGTACATATTCACGATTTGCGAGGGTGCCCTCTCAAGGCATTGGTTTCTGCCCTATGTAGGAGAATTACGACTTCTGACTGGTCGAGGCCCGTGGTGTAGTGGATAGCATATCTGACCGGCAATCGGAAGATCCTGGGTTCGATTCCCGGGCGGTTACCTCATTTTTCATTTGTTCGTTATTTCTCTTCCTCGTGTGCAGAACACTCCTCTATACTTACGTCGTTTCTATATATATATATATATTAAATAATATATATTCCAAAGACAATGTAAACTAAATCTGTATTCCCTGGAAAGAAGGAGAGAGAGGTACACCATAATTTACTTATGGAAAATGATCGAAAAACTGGTACCAAACCTCAAACTAAACCTAATTACTATCCAAACAACGCTAGAAAATAGGAAAGGCAGAATTTGTAGTGTTCCCAAATTGAAGGCGCGACAAGGGACCTCTCCAACACTGAACCAGCTTCCAAAGAACCTCAGGAATGTCACAGGGGTCAAAGTTGAAGTCTTCAAGAGAAGACTAGATGCCTGCCTCAGGACGGTGCCAGATGAGCCGGGTGTACCTGGCTATGTGCGGTGGAGATCGCAAGAAAGCAACTCGCTCCTCCACCAAGCCAGGCCTGGAGGTGAGGCAACCAGCTTGACCTTCGTGTGAAGAAATACCAGCGCACGGAACTGCTCGAGGTTACGAGGTGTGTATATATAATTTATTTATTTATTTTTAGAGAGAGACCCTTGTCAATACAAAAAAAAACAGCGTTAAAACTAAATGCAATAAAAGATAATATTCTTTCCCCAAATCTTCAGTTTTGAGGCGCAAACAACAAAAATTATGAAAAAAAAACTTTTCATCAAACCGACGGACCTTCTTTTAAAGAACTTACAAAAAAAAATTATTTATATATATTATATTATATATATATACCGTAAGATGGGGTAACTGGGTCACCTGCAGGGGTAACTGGGCCCTACTAAGTTTAAGGTAAATTTCGTTATTATTTTTTCCATACATTTTAGGTACCTATACATAGGTAGATACCTACAATTTATGGAAAAAATTCATA
This sequence comes from Bathynomus jamesi, assembly GCA_023014485.1. Classification (NCBI taxonomy): domain Eukaryota; kingdom Metazoa; phylum Arthropoda; class Malacostraca; order Isopoda; family Cirolanidae; genus Bathynomus; species Bathynomus jamesi. The sequence continues at coordinate 816,016 of JAJOZX010001019.1, read as the reverse complement.
CTGTTATATAACGAAATTTACCTTAAACTTAGTAGGGCCCAGTTACCCCTGCAGGTGGCCCAGTTACCCCATCTTACGGTATATGTATGTTTGTATATATGATGTCCCATAAGTCTGGGTCTCATGGGAAAATTTACTTTAAATTGCCAATAATAATACATTGGAACTAAAACAAATGTTCAAATTGATGTCTTGTTTTGGGACCTTTTTTGTGTTGCAGGTAGAATAGCATGGAAGTGAGTTACACTCGTGAGGAAAAGACCTCCGCCTTTTGCGTGTTATTCTACCTGCAACGAAAAAAAAGGTCCCGAAACAAGACATCAATTTGAACATTTGTTTTAGTTCTAATATCTATGAGACCGGACTTATGAAACACCCTGTATTTATAAGTGCTCCAAGTGGAGAGGGTCGGGAAAGTGCCGGTATAAACTTTCACCAAAAAAAGTCCTAAATTAAGACAAAGGAGAGCGTCCGTAGCTCAGTAAGAAACACATTTCCTCCAAAGCGAAATGCAGATATTGAGGTCGCGGGGATTCGAACCCCGATGGTGGTGATAAAAATAATCAAGGAGTTAGAGCAATGGGCCGCATTAGTTGGCTTGAACGCTGTGCCAGTTTCTGGCACCAGTCATTGATTATTATTAATACAAGAAGGACAAACATTCGTAACCTTTTGAAAATAATTTTCATTTTTTGTTTGAAACTTTACATTTACTATTTAATTTAATTACATTTAATTTAATGTTTTATAAATATAAGATTAGCGCTATATTAACATTATTAACAAGAAGCGCATTATTAACAAGAATCCAAAAGCGCTTTTTATTCATTGGATGGCCGATAGAGTGAATTTAGTTTTGTCGCAATCTATGGCGATCATAAAGGAATGCGAGAAATTTTTTGCAAAACTTAAAGCCTTTTCTTTATTTTTTCTCAAAGTCAACAAAGCGCGTTCATCTTTTAGATTGTGAAGCGAAGAAAAGATTCCCAAAAGTGGCCCCTCCTCATTGGAGTTACAATCACTGCTTCGTTGAAACAGTTTCGGAGTACAAGGAAGAACTGATTGACCTATTTCAAATTATTGTTGATATAATGGTAGTGATTGGGATACTGAAACTTATACCTGTGCCCAAGCAATTTCGTCTAATCTTAAAGATTTTGAGTTCATTTTATTTGTTGAATATATTTGCTAGCATCTTCCCACACACAAATGTCATATTTGACATTCTACAGAATAGAATATTTGACATATCCTAATGCGTGAATAAGTAAATGAACTGGTGACTATTCTTCAAAAAAAGAGAAACGATTTCGATGAACTTTGGTCAGCAGTTGATGGAATCTATCCTCAAAATAAACGAAGAAGAAATGACCCTGTCGAAGATATCAAGGTAACATACGGAAGGCTATTTTATGAAAATTTGGATGCAATTTTCGGCCAAATCGAAACTAGGTTTCAAAGTTTGAAAAATATAGCATTTCTTCAGCTCCTGGATATTAAAAACAGAAAGACAACATAAGGAAATTCCCCGAGTCACCTTTTCAATCATTGCAAGATAATTATGGAGAATATTTTGATATTCCTCGCTTGAGAAGCGAGCTTTCGGTTTTGTGTACTGAATCCGATCTGAAAGAAAAACCTGTGAACGAGTTACTTCACTATTCGCGAAATGCCGAGCTAGATACAACCCTACATCAACTGACGAAGTTTTGTGAATTAACTTTGAGTCTTTCAGCAACGAGCGCATCAGTTGAGCGTTCTTTCTCCCATTTGAAAAGAATACACAGCTGCACAAGAAATGCATAAGGGCAAAATAGACTTAATAGTCTAGCTTTAATCTAGATTGAGAGAAAGCTTCTCAAAGAAATGAAGAACGATCGTTTCTATGAAGACGTAATAAAGTTATTCAATCGGAAGGATTGGAGGATTGAATTAACATATAAATAAGGTAAGTAAACATTTTGGATCACCTGAAGATCAGGGCCCCCAGCCTCAACTACACCAAATGATGTCTTCGTTAAAACTAACGAAAATATCACAACTTAATCTAACCAAACGTCAAGGGCGTAACAGTTGACCTAACCGGGCATTCACCTTAATTTATATTATATTTGGTAGTGTAAAGCAAAAAACAAGAATACATGGGGCCCTGATTTTCAGGTGTCCAACATTTCCTTTTTTTTATCATTACCTAGGTATCCATTTCATCTTTAATATAATTGATGTTTACACGCAATTAATATGGACCTTGATTCACCACCTGATATACAGTATATTCTTTGGCTAAAAAATATCAACGTTTGTTAATCCAATTAAAATGCTTCCCGATCACAATACATCACCGCATGCCCTTGAGATATATATATATATATATATATATATATATTATATATATATATGATACACACAGACCGTGCATGGAACAAGGAACTCTCCTGGGATAATTAAATCCACTATAGTCCGAATAAGTAATGGTAAATGACAAATACCATAGTTTTTCTTTTTCATGATGCTAGCCCGACGTGGGCAACGGGTCACTCGCAAAGAGGTCCCATAAATATAGCTTCCCTCACCAGCTATCTGCAAAGCAGACAGGATCCATCTTTGGGGCATGGATCTAGGGTTTAAAGCAGCCTAGCCCTGCTACATTTAGAACCTCAATACAAGCAAAAGACTCGCTGTCTTCACGTCAGATTGCATACATCAAAGAAAAAGGGGTAACTATTCTGCCAGTTGAGGTTTAAGTTTTGGGTTTTGGCTAAAATATAATAGTTACCCCTTTTTCTTTGATGTATTCAATCTGACGCGAAGACAGCGAGTCTTTTGCTTATATTGAGGTTCTAAATGTAGCAGGGCTAGGCTGCTTTAAATCCTAGATCCATGTCCCAAAGCTGGATCCTATCTGCTTTGCAGATAGCTGGTGAGGGAAGCTATGTTTATGGGACCTCTTTGCGAGAGACCCGTTGCCCACGTCGGGCTAGCATCATGAAAAAGAAAAACTATGGTATTTGTCATTTACCATTACTTATTCGGACTATAGTGGATTTAATTATCCCAGAAGAGTTCCTTGTTCCATGCACGGTCTGTGTGTATCATAAAAAACTCAGGGGACCATTCTGAGTTCATTCCCATATATACATATATATATATATATACCGGGTGTCCCATTCGAAATTAAACAACTTTGAAACCTTATATTTTTTATTGAATGATGCAAATAATGTATATAATATTCACACAGTAAATAGTCAATTTCATAAAGTTTCATATGATATATGTGAATTATAACATTTAGATACATTAGATACATTGTGCATAGCATAATGTTTCCTTTTGTTAAGATCTTCACATGTTATATGCTGAACAATTTGAAGCTTATATGGATAGAGCTGCAGCCGCTTGCGCACGACTCTATACACAGTTGAACGAGGAATCTACAGTTCGACACTGGTACGACGAATGAACTTTCTCGGGCTACTACCAAAGGCGCCGCGTATTCGTTCAACTTCATCTTCCGATCTTGTTCGCCCTCCAGAGTGTTCCTTTAGAACACTGCCAGTCTCCTCAAATTTCTTGGTCCATGCATATAGGTCTCTTCTGGTGGGTGGTTCCTCGTGAAAGGTTGTACGGAATCGCGGTTGCACCAGAGTAGGGGACTTAACTCAGCCATCCATAACACACATTCGCTTTTTCTTGTGGGGTAAACATAATTCAATCTGAAACAAAAAACATTATGACAAAAGCTTATGCATATCATGCAGTGGCGGCTCGTGACTTTCAGTTATGGGGGTGCTGCCTCAGAAATTGCGAACAATTGTGTCGATTATATATATATATGAGAGAGAGAGAGAAAGTCGAATAGATAAATAGATAACTACTCAGTACTCAGTCATAAAAATAAGTAAAATAGTATCATAAAATCAATTACAGGGTACTTACGCTTAACGGGTAATTTCGAATTTGCCAAAAATTTTATTTATAAACAAATTCCATTCTTCTGTTTTTATTCTGAGCGAAAAAATATTCTAAGAAATGAAAGCTATATATTGTAAATAATCCAATTATTATACTGGGTGATCCAGATAAATGGGACCCATAAAAAAAAGCCAAATATTCTTAATATTTAATTCCTTTCATAAAAACTATATATCATTCGAAAGAGTAGAGTTACAAGTTTATTATGAAATATTTATTTTTTAAAAATGACTCCTTTCAAATGTGCTCCATTAGTTGCCAAGCATTCCAGTGTTCTCGCTTGTAAGTTCTGCATCACTTTTGCAAGAGTGTGCGGTGGTATGGCCTGTATCTCATTTGTGATGGCGGCCTTCAATTCTTGCAAGGTCGTTGGGTTATTTCTGTAGACCCTACTCTTTAAATATCCCCCGAGATAATAATCTAAGGGAGAAAAATCCGGAGACCTTGCGGGCCATTCAACGTCTCCAAATCTTGAGATTAACTCGCCTGGAAACGTTTGACGCAAAACTGCCATGCAGTTCCTCGTGGTATGGCAGGTAGCTCCGTCTTGTTGGAACCAGTGGTTTTCTAGACAAAGATCTCTTAATTTAGGAATAAGGAAATCGGTCAACATTTTTTCGTAGCGATCACCATTTACAGTGACCGTGTTTCCGGTGGAATCCTCGAAAAAGTACGGCCCTATGATCTGAGATGCAGTAAGACCACACCAAACAGTTACACGCTGACTATGCAACGGGACTTCGGTAATATTCAATGGATTTTCTGTTGCCCAGAAACGACAATTTTGTTTGTTTACAGTTCCATTCAAATGAAAATGTGCTTCGTCTGACATAATCAAAGTTGCTAGAAAATTGGTGGTGTCATTTACCTTCTGTTGGATCCATTGACAGAATTGTCGTCTTCGTGCGAAATCTCCATCGTTTAGTTGTTGCACTGTTTGAATTTTATATGGAAAGAGCATTAAATTTTGCTTGAATATTCGGTGTGTTGTTGTTCCATATCCAACTCCTAACAGCTGAGAAGCACGTCTGATGCTTATGTTAGGATTATCCTGTACAATTTCATGAGTTCTGTTAATGATCTCGTCTATCCTTGCTGTGCGCACTCTTCCAGTTGGTTTTCTTTTTCCAATGCTGCCAGTTAGGGAAAAATTTCTGACACACTTTAAGAGTTACAGGGGTTTCTTTTGGGTCCCATTTCTCTGGATCACCCTATATAATTAACTTCAATCTCACGACAAAAAATAAATGATAACGAATTATTGATAAATGCAATTCGGAAATTAAATTTCGAATTAGCAAACGATACAGCAACACAACTACCACGTCAAACAAACAAATCGGCACTGCTCTGTCCACAGTAGGGTTGCCACACTTGCCAGATTTATTCTAACGAAAATTGCCAAATAGGCATAAAAAATGGCCAAAAATGGCCAAATGTTTCTAACAAAAAAACGTTTCCACTTAGGCATTTTAAAGGGCTACACAAATTATGAAATACTGTATATAGGCACCAGCAAACAGCAACAAGACACCAACAACCGCGCAGAACTAACTGGACACGAGGTTGATCGTGCCACGAGAACCGAGGGCGAAAACGTAAAATAACGTATAATTACGTTTTCCAGCATAACCGACAAAACTGAATCGCAAATTCATGTGTAATAAATTAATAAAAAATAATATAGGAGCATATAATATATCTTATACTTTATTCATATTTAATAAATAAATAAATAAAAATTAAGAAATAAATTATATATATATATATATATTAGGGTGGAGCGAAAAATACTTTTTTTCTAGTATGAAGTTCTAATAGTGATTAGAAGTTGCATTTAGTGGACGAAATATGCCTGCCAAAATATGAGTTCATTTGTTTAAAATTTTCAGCTGCCACCAGGGGGCTAAAGTTAACACAATTTTGTGTAAAAAGGGAAAAAATGCTTCTATTTTAGGTTTGTCAAACTATTATAAAATTTTATCTTAGAATTATCTAATAGATTGATTAAGATTCTTAAATGATAGGAATTCGTTTTGTAAAAATGCCTTTTCATATGCTTAATATCTTCAGCTGGCACAAGAGAGCTGACGTTAACACAATTTAGAGTAACTGAGTCATGTTGAGACTACACTGAATGTTGTGGGGGAGGGTTGTGGGGGAGGGTTATGGGGGAGGGTTATGGGGGAGGGTTTTGGTGTGAAGGAATTTCTTTCTGTGAGTCATTAGAACAGTGTGTTAACACTTGTCTTCTTAGGTAGTAGGCCTAGTCGCTCAGTTGATCGGAGAGTTTTTGAATATGATCGGAATATTATAAAACTTTATTTTAAAGTGATTTATATAGAGATAATATTGATTTTATTATAAAATGCTTGTTATAATGTATTATATAATTTTAGTTTATTTATATAATATATTATATATTTATATAATATATTATATATACTTATAAAATATATTATATATATTAATTATATAATGTTTTGATGTTACAGGATATTTTGTGATTGTGAATTTTTCTTAAAAATATTATGGCATCAAATACTAAATATAAACATTTCACTAGAGAACATATGAAGTGTGCCATATTTGAAGTACCTTGTGAGATGAGTGATATGCAACTACCAACTTATAACTGCATTATGAAAGATTACCTGTTCACAAAACATTTAGTGAAGGAGCAGATGAATAACAAGGAGCCTTCATTTTCTGAAATAGCAGAGGCAGTTTCCAAAAAGTAGAAAATATTTGGAAGAAGGCCTCTTTGCCAATAGTTTCACATACACGCGTTTTACAGATGATGCGAGTGTACCATGATAAATACAGGTCCTTATTAAAGCCATACAAGTCACGCAAGGATCAGCCTAAGTACAAAAATCAGCTTGAAGAATTTGAAAACTCTTCAAAATGCACTTCGTTTGACATCTGCACCTGCAAATGTAAGGAGTTTAGGAGATGCTCATGTGAAAAGAGTAAGAAAGTCCCTCCAAAAGAGCAGGATTTTTAAATGACCAACGAACACGCAGAATAATGGTGATAGGAAGCATTGACATAGCACACACAAGACGATTACAAGCAAGAGAACATCGAAAGGAAATGGAAAAAGCACGTCTGGAATCCTCACAAACAACTAGTGCTGCTATAACCAATACGTCCAACTTACAAATCGAAACAGAGACAAGTGAACTTCAACAACTAGAAGAGATATCTGAAGATAATGAGGAAGATACAACCTCGACTCAATATGTAATATCAGAACAACAGATGCGTGAGCCACTGCCTTCATTAGCAATTACTTGTGATAGATTTAAAATGTCGGACAGAGCTGGGGCTGCTATTGCTTCTGCAGTATTGGCAGATCTTAAAATTGTTACTCCGAAGACAAAGGGAATATTATAGACAGAAGTAAGCTAAGACGTGAAAGACAAAAACAGAGAAAGGAACTACAACAGATAGGAGAGCCAAAAACCATGCGGGGATTATACTTTGATGGCAGAAAGGATAAAACAATGATTCAAGTCCAGGAGAGTGATGGCTCTAACCACCAAAGAACCAAACGCGAAGAGCATATCAGCATAATATCTGAACCACACTCTCTGTACTTTGCACATGTGACACCTTCCAGTGGCAAAGCTAAATACATTTGCACAGCGCTAGTGAATTGCTTGAAAGAAAGGAATGTTGATATAGGGAACATCGTTGCAGTTGGCTGTGATTCGACAGTGGTTAACACTGGTAGTATTGGAGGCACAATAAGATTACTGGAAGAAGCCTTTAATAAGCCATTGCAGTGGCTGATATGCCTTTTACACCTTAATGAACTTCCATTACGCCATCTGTTTCATCACTTGGATGGTACCACTACTGGACCAAGAGCATTTTCAGGAGAAATTGGCCGAGCACTTTCAGACTGTGAAAAGCTTCCCATAGTTAACTTCAAACCCATTGAAATTCAAGAGGACATGTGTGAAGTTGATGTAGATGACATAAGTACTGACCAGAAATACCTTCTTGAAATTCACAAGGCTATATCAAGTGGAACATTCTCAAAGAGTCTTAGTCATAAGAGTCCAGGCAATATATCACATTCAAGGTGGCTCACCACAGCAAACAGGACTCTGCGGTTATATGCAAGCACAGAGAATCCTTCAGGCAATTTACAAGAATTAGCTACTTTCATTGTTAGGGTATACGCACCAATGTGGTTTCAGATAAAGCGTAAACCATTATGCCAATATGGTGCTAAACATATGTGGCATATGATTGCAAGAAGCCGGTATCTCCGTAAAGAGCTTAGGAGAGTACATGACTCAGTCATTCAGCGAAATGCATATTACGCAAATCAAGAAAACATTCTCATTGCAATGATAGCTGATGAAAGGGAGCATGTGCGTCAGTTGGGATTTAGGCGTATCATAAAAGCAAGGGCATGCATTCAAGAAACAGATGTTATCAGGTATTTTAAGGTGCCAGAAATAAATTTTTATGCCAAAGACTATACAGATCTCATTATGTGGCAAGATTTTCAGATAGCAGAACCACCGATAACCAAAGGAGTTTCTCTTGATGATATTGAATCATGCATTAAACATGGTACTACTCTTCATTCAGAATTATTTCAGTTTCCATGTCATACACAAGCCGTAGAGAGATGCGTGAAGCTCGTTACAGACGCTGCTGGATCAGTCTGCGGACCTACAAACAGAGACGGTTGGATTCGTGCTACATTAGAATCAAGGAAAAAACAGCCAAAATTTGACACAAGAGCAAATTACTAAATAGTCTTCAGCAAGAACCCTTTCTAGAGGGAGGTTGGTTGGGGAAAGGGTGGTAACTCCGCTAAGGCACGAAATAACGTTTCTTAACTCTCTCAAGCCAGTATAAAGGAGGAGAGACATCCTAATTTATTACTGTTCCCTTTTTCAAGTAAATACAGAATCATACTTAATTGTCATTTTTAAGTTAACTTCAGCCCTCTTGTGGCAGCTGAAGATATTAAGCATATGAAAAGGCATTTTTACAAAACGAATTCTTATCATTTAAGAATCTTAATCAAACTATTAGATAATTCTAAGATAAAATTTTATAATAGTTTGATAAACCTGAAATAGAAGCATTTTTTTCCTTTTTACCCAAAATTGTGTTAACTTTAGCCCCCTGGTGGCAGCTGAAAATATTAAACAAATGAACTCATATTTTGGCAGGTATATATAGTCCACTAAATGCAACTTTAATCACTATTAGAACTTCATACTAGAAAAAAGGTATTTTTCGCTCCACCCTAATATATATATATATATATATATATTAATGGATTTTGAAAATTAAACGCCGTCATATTTTTAAATAAATTATCACAAAATTATTATAGGGTATGGACGTTATTCTTTATCGTATAAAATAATAAATTGTTGCGCTTATACGTTAATTATCGTATATCGGGCCACCTTGTATAATGCATCCTGTTTTCATACAAACCTAGCGTTCATCTACGGTGGAGCCAAACCAGTGGGTCATAATGAACTTTACTCATTGTGATATGACCGACCGTGGGTCAGCACCTTTTTCAGAAATGGACAAAATATGGCCAGATTTCCCAAAATGGCCAAATCTGTTTTTCTATGGCCAAAGTACTTCAAAAATGGCCAAATTTGTCTAATTTGGCCATGAAATGGCCAATCTGGCAACCCTGGTCCACAGTGCTTTGGATCCTCTTAAACCCGCGATTCTGACTCGCTCTTCGTACGTCCGCCACCGAGGTTTCAAGCGTTTCGAACAAAATCTGGAACTGTTAAGTACGCAGTTCCACGGGAAGGCTGAAGCTACTTTCGTGATTCATTCGTTCGGCATTGAAATAGTTTAAGGAAAAAAGGATATAATCTGATTTAAAAACTCAAAGTTCATTGGAAAAAAACAATCAGAGAGGCTATTTTAAATATTTAAATATAAAGATCATAAGATCATTGGGGTGCTGCAGTTCCACAGTGCCTACCTGCGAGCCGCTCCTGTTCATATGGTGTAGTAACTGGCAAAGTTTCGACATTCTCACATTAATACTTTAAAAATTACAGAGTTTCAAAGTTGTTTCATTTCGAATGGGACACCCGGTGTGTATATATAGTGTATGTTGCAACTCAGAATGGCCCCCTGAGAAACTTTTGTTACACACACAGACCGTGCATGGAATAAGGAACTTTTCTGGGGAAAATTAAATTCACTATAATCCGAATGAGTAATGGTAAATGATAAATACTATAGTTTTTCTTTTTCATAATGGAAGCCCAACGTGGGCAACGGGTCACTAGTGATCCGTTGACCACGTTCGGCATCTATCATGAAAAAGAAAAACTATAGTATTTGTCATTACGTATTCGGACTATAACCTTTGTTAACCTTGGTTTAACTTCCGCCCAAATTGTTCATTCTGACGAAGATCAAGCTGGTCACTCCACGTTGGACCTACAGTTTAACGTGGAATCTGAACCACGCCCCACCAGCAGCCCAGCGTCTTAACCAGTAAGCTACCCATTTATCTACCAATCAATTTTTTTTATTGTATGGAAGGATGAACAACTGGGTTTGCTGCGGGCCGCCTGCCGTCCCCGGGTCTCGATCCCGGAGCCGATGGATTCGTCGTCAGCGACGCTAACCACTACACCACCGAGCGCATATAGTGGATTTATTCTTCCCAGGAGAGTTTTTTGTTCTATGCACGGTCTTGTGTGTAATATATATATATATATATATATATATATATATATATATATTGATAAATGAAGGTGGGGGTGGCAGTAAAACCCGAGCAGAGTTGTAAAAAATGAAATCGTTAAAGTTTGTTTATTTTTGCTTTAAATTCATTAAGAGATACCGTACGCTGTACCAGTGTGTTCTGGCAGAAAAAATAAACTGAACCCATTTACTCCATCCATGGTTTAGAAGGTTCAAAATTTCTCGCAGCGCATGCTATGCCTGAAACAGCGATTATTTATCGATTTGTCTAAACAATCGTCGTTTTGAGGTCCTCAATTTTTACGATGTATTCTCGACTTTACGTTCCGTAATTTAGTTTCCGGTTTAAAGCTAATCTATTCATTTACTGTGAAATGAGCGTCCAGAGGAGAGTTTAAAAAAAAAAAAAAAAAAAAAGTGACTATGATACAGCTCAGAAAGAGAAATGACGGTATATGGGGTACTGCAAGGCTATCATCATAACAAGCTGGTCAAACTATACAACGTACATCAACTACGTCCACGTACAGAGAAACACTTCAATCGAACCAAGTAATTCCTTCCAGGATTGTTGAAACCAAACATCAAGTTAGAATACAAAATAAATCCCAAACAAATGAGTGACAGCTGTGTGTGTGTGTGTGTGTGTGTGTGTGTGTGTGTGTGTGTGTACTTCAATAAAAAAAAATAACATTTTGATGAAAAGAATGAAGAGATGAAATCTATTACAAAAAATTATTATCACAAAAAGCTTTTTGGCCCTTCACAAAAAAATTCTTTAAGAATACGCCTCTAAAAAGAGTTCTCTAAGAATGAGCGAGATTCGTGGAAGAATGTTAAAGAGCGAACTTAATAAATATATGAGGGACAAAGTGAAATACTAGAGTCACAATTTAGGTCAAATATAAAGTGTGAAATATAAAGTGTGAAATATAAAGTGTGAAATATTTGCTGAAACGTTGAGTGAAATGTCATCGAAGCAACGATGAAATATAAGACGCAATATTCCGTGCAAAAATGAGGCTAAATATTAGGCCATATATTCAACTTAAATATTTGGCGAAATATAATACGTAAAAGTATATTTTAGAGGAAATACAAGGACGGACTAGCAAGGGAAATATTAAATGGAATATTAAATGGAATATTGGATCACCTGAAGATCAGGGCCTCCAGCCTTCTTTAGTTAGCCTTATGAGGCTAACAAAAATATCACGACCTAACCTAACCAATCGTTAGGTCAACTTGTACGCCCTTGATGACTGGTTAGGTTAGGTGGTGATATTTTCGTTAGTTAGCCTTATAAAGCTAACTAAAGAAGGCTGGGGGCCCTGATCTTCAGGTGATCCGGAATATTAAATGAAACTTTAAATGAAATAATTACGTTACAATTATTATTATGGTAAACATTGTTTGAAACGTTATGTAAAACTTTTAGACGAAAGATATTTAATGTAACATTTAAATATAAAACATAAACCAAAATATTAATTTCATCTTTAAACAAAACACGAAATGGATATTAAATAAAATATTAGGTATTAAATATATATATATAAGATGAAGCACTGTATAATTAAAATAAGAGTCAAATGTTAAATTAAACATTTGAAAGACAAACTGTATTAATTGTTTAGTTTATAAAATTAGCGCAAACTCTCGTATTATAACCTAGTATGACCCCTTTGACCCGTGCCACGCGAGGGGAAGACTAAATCAATGTCCGTTATCTATAATTTTGGGCTAATCTGCATAACCCCAATTTATCAAGTCTTTATCTGTAAATAATTAAATTTCCCATTTTTTCCCCCTCAAAATCCTTCCCTTTTTTTTTTTTTTTAATCTTTCATTTAAGATTGCAGACTTCCGATTGGTCATATACTGGAAATTGATCGTCGTCTTCGAGGAAATAAGGAAATAACCGCTTTCCTTTTCAAGATTATTCGCTCAAACTACATTCATTGGCCTAGTTTCGAAACTTTCAACAATTCATTCACTCTCTCTGAGAGAGAGAGAGAGAGAGAGAGAGAGAGAGATTGCTCGTTTATACACGCCTAAACGGCTACGGTAATCTACACCAAACTTGCCTACTCAAAAAGGGAGAACCAGGGAAAGTTTCAGTAACACACCCGTCCCTCCCATTCACCCCCATAGGGTGATTGGGAGGGTAGACCCTTAAACGGCTAGGGTAATTTGCATCAAATTCAGTATACTTATTAAATGACAACCAAGGAAGGTAGTAATAAACTCACCACTTCCAGTCACCCTCCTGGGTTGCTTTTCGGGTTTTTTTGCTGGGCAAAACGCAGCGGGCACTCTAATATATATATATATATATATTTCAACTGCAAACACACAGTATAATTAACGTAAAGAACGACGCTTGAATAGAAGAACATTCCGCGCAAGATGAGGAGGGAGAACGAAAAAATGAGGTAACCACCCGGGAATCGAACCCGGGATCTTCCGATTGCCGGTCAGATATGATAACCATTACACCATGGGCCTCACTCGATCAGAAGTTCGATTCCCGGGTGGTTACCTCATTTTTTCGTTCTCCCTCCTCATCTTGCGCGGAATGTTCTTCTATTCAAGCGTCGTTCTTTACGTTGATATATAATATATAATATATATATATATAATATATATATATATATATTGGATACCAAGTCCACTTGAAATTTTCGTAGCAATTCGATGAAACTTTATTAATTCATAATTTAATAAGAAAAGAAATTAATATTAATTATTTAATTAATTAAAAATTGTAAGTTGGATCATAAATGTAGGCTAAAATTTCATATTTTGTATATCTCCTTTAACAGTCAATACGGCAGCCAGCCTCGTAGCATTCATTTAATCAATTTATTGATGGTGCCTTGGGTGTTTTGTTCCAACTTTGTTGTGTCGCTTCCCACGGATCAATAGGGTTGTTACGATTGTCCTTTTTCTTTTCAAATGCAAACAATGTCCATAAATGTGATGAAGTGAGTTTGGAGGTCATCCATAATGGTCTGCGCTTCCTCAGGTTTCGTGTTACATGCAAAGGTTAGACTTGTGCTTGGGGTAATCATTGCATCCTGAGACGGAAAATGAAGTTTTGACACGGCATTGACTACGCGGTATGGCATGGTGAATTGAAATGAAATGGTACCGTTTTTATTCATTTACAGTATCTCTAGTGCCATACCCACTGCAACAACTCCATACTATTATGTAGCCTCCAGCATGTTTCGCAGTAGGGCTTGTACACTGTAGGATCAATTTCCATCGAGTGTGTCTGATGTATTGTACGATGAGTGGTCAGAAAATAATTTTACACGGCGTATAATTTCGTAACTAAAGGACCTACATTGATTATGTTTGTATCAGGTGAATTCGTTGATCATTGTTGGAAACACTGCACGTCGATTCGGCTGCCATCTACCGTACATTGGTTATATGAGTCAGTTGAACATGGTGGCTCAACTGGCTCATTTCTGCAACGATATTACGTCTGTCAGTGGTCAAGAATTTCTCGAGCGCATTGTTACAGGAGACAAGACACGAGTTCATCACCGTACTCCGAAACAAAACGTGCCAGCATGGAATGGAAACACCCTGGGTCCCCGAGACCAAAGAAGTTCAAGATTGTGAGGTCCGCTGGCAAAGTGATGGTTACCGTGTTTTGGGACCACAAAGGCGTTTTGCTTACAGACTTCATGCAAAAAGGCACAACAACTAATGCAGCTGCATATTGTATTCAACACTGGAATGTTTACGAGCTGCCATTAAACGTAAACGTCCTGGACTTCTCCGTAGGGCAGGGCACTGTTCCAGTCGAACCGCCATGTTCAACTGCAATTGACTCGTATAACCAATATACGGTAGATGACAGCCGAATCGACGTGCAGTGCTTCCAACAATGATTAACGAATTCACCTGATACAAACATAATCAATGTAGGTCCTTTAGTTACGAAATTATGCGACGTGTAAACTTATTTTCTGTCCACCCCTCGTATATCAAACACCCTTTTTAGACATCCATATAAAGGACTCTTTACTAGTCTTCAGTAATAAAATCCTTATATTTCTCAGTCCACTGCAGTCGATTTTCGATGTTCCCTTCCTCCTGAATGATTTGAATGCAGTTCAGATGATGTAGCAGACCCGTGGTTCGGAACCAACTTAAAGCCGTAGGTCCCTTTCATCATACCACTTTATCGCTACGAAGTAGGTTAAAGCTCCGAACACTATCTTTATTCGTTAACTTATTCGTCATTGTAAACACTTTAAATTCATTCTCTTCGTAGCAGTAGCGAGGTGGCAGGTGGGGCTACTGTGGCGCCAAAATCTTGAACCGCACGACGCATAGGCCAATCCATCCGTTATCCGAATAACGCAAGGATCGCAGTTCATCGAACACTATACTTCCTAAATGGAGAATACTTATCTACATATATTAATAGACCTTCAGTCCAACCTTGTTTACATTTGTTGGAAATCTTTATAAGTCATTAGTCACACTCCCGGAAATACGTCAGGTTAACCCGCAAACATCAGCACGCTCCATTCGGTATTTCATAATCATTAAAATTGCTATAGGTAGCATGGAAAACCGATACGTGTGGGTAGTTGGGAGCAGTGGCGGTTCCTCATATGGGCAATATGGGCAGCCGCACAGGGCGGCATTTGTGGAGGGGCGGCATGAGCGCCTGCAAAAAAAATAAAAATAAAAATAAGAATAAATAAATAAAGAAATAAATAAAAATAAAAAATAAAATAAAATAAATAATAAAAGATCAATGACTTTGCATCAAGGAAGGTAAGAAGAGTCAGGCTTTAGATGGCAGTTGTGCTGTGGTGCAATTTATTTTGTTTCTTGTTCAAAGTGTAACATAATAATTACCCTCTCTTAAGTGTCTTATTCTATTTATGTGATAGAGCATTTGTACAATTTAGAAATTTGATTCGCTAGTTTATTTATGGCAGTTGTGCAATTTAATTTGTATTTTTCCTGTTCATAGTATCATAATTACATTCTCTTAAGTGAGTTATTCTATTTACGTGATGAAGGATTTGTAAAATTCAGAAATTTGAGTCTTTGTTTTGGTTCTGAAGTTCCAACAATTAGTCCAATAAAAAGTTATTTTGTGAAAGAGTTATGTCTGTCCTTTATTTTGGGGGATTCGAATGTGTGTGTTGGCGAACAGGGGGGGGGGCGCTGAAGGTGAGGTTCGCCCAGGGCGTCATGTAAGCTAGGACCGCCACTGGTTGGGAGGTTTACTCTACCGCCTCTGGACCATTTCCGGAATCTCTAGGCTGACCCCTACAAGGCTAGGCTTAACCTACTCTACAGTTAGACTGGACATATTAGGGGTGGGTTAATTGAGGACCAATTCATACAGAGCATTTTTCACAGTAGAGGTTAGTGGGCACCCGTACCATATGTTGTAAGCACGATTTCGACGAACGTCAAGAGATGGTGCGGTAAAACTGAGGCCCACAGTAGGCGAGGCCCATCAGTCGACTATCTCCTTTGCCTCTCACGCGCTGAATGAGTCACCTCTTAATTAATCAAAGCGAGAAGTAGTTGGGGAGGGAACCGAGGTACTTCAACTAAACTTCCCGAAACTGAATAAAGCGGACACTGCAATGGCCTAAAATTATTAGATCTTCAGCTTTTAACATTTTCAGATTTCATAGTTTACATATTTTTAAAGTACCTTTAATACGCACCATACCTGCTATTATTTATTTACTGTAATCATGTTTGTGTGTACATGAAAATGGTCTTTTTTTTTAAAAATTTTCACGAATCAATACTTTAATTGTTCACAAATTAGAGCATTTGTATGGATTTACTGTAGTACAAAAGAAATTAAAGCGTAAAACAAAAGTAATGCAAGTTGTTGCTCAACAGTTTAAAACTTATTCAGGGAATGTTATTCATTTAACTTCAATATCTGTAAATTCTTCGCTTCGGTGCTCTTCAAAGAAAATTACATTTTTTACGATGCATAACTATTTTATGTTAATTACATGAAATATATTAATCAAAACTTAATTTTTGTAAATATTAGACTTGATATAATTAATGTAATATTTTATACCGTTATTAATTATTAAGATAGTTAAAATAGTTACGAATGGATAGTCTCAAAAATTGATTCTGATTCGCGGAAAAATTTTCAGTTGCAATGAAAAGTTATCAATACACGCAAGAAGCTAGCTGGCGTTTTTTTATGCAGGAAGAGGAGGAGACAAGGGGTGAACGCACGCTAAAACGCCCCTACCATAGAAGAGGAATAGAGCCAAAATTAAGGTCCATCGTTTTCGAGATGCCTGGATACTCTACGTTTAAAAGATTGGAGGCCATAGACAGGGGGAAAGATGGACTGAGGAAGATTGTTCCAGGGTTCACCAGTTGAGTAGATGAAAGATTGAAAATATCAATTAACTCTCGCGTTGGAGAGTTGGACAGAAAAGGAATGAGAATGTGTCGAAAGTCTGGTAATGCGTGCTCTCCTTAAAAGATGAGGCATGCAGTCAAAAGTGTTCAGAAGAGAAGTGTCCGTTATAATAGCGATAGTAAAGAGAGAGTGAGGCAGCAATGCGGCGAAGAGAGAGGGATTGAAGACAGTCAGCAAGAAGCGGGGAATTGATGAGGCGAAAAGCCTTTGATTCCACACGGTCAAGTAAGGCTGAGCCACCCTACACGTGAGAAGCGTACGCCAGACGGGCAGACAACCCCTGTACAGAAAGAGAAACGGAGTGGGTGAAGAAACTGGGGAGCCGGTGCAACACGCCTAACCTCTTAGAAGCTGTTTTAAAAAGAGCGTGTGTGTGATCTTTCCAGGAAAGATCACGAGAAAAGGAAACGCCAGGAATGTTAAGAGAAGAGGAGGGATTGAGTTGTGTATTGTTGAAGGTAAGGGGATAGTCTAGTGGAAGATTGTGACGAGTAGACAGATGGAGAAACCGAGTTTTTGAAGCACTGAAAGTGACAAGGTTCTCTCTACCCCCGATCAGAGATAGCAGAAGGAGGATCAGAGGTCAGGTGCGCGATAGCCGTCCTACGCGAAGCATTGAGTGACTCTTGAGAGGGACGCTTTGTTCGAGCCTATAGAGAGATCTATACCATTACAACAAAGACGACGAAATCGCTAGACTGCGTAAATTTTGTCCTGAAGGCTTTGATTCCTGTTCTGAGTTTTTCAGTATATTTTTTGTTTTGTTTGCCAGCTGGTAAACAGAATTATTTATGTGATGTAATATATTTTAGTGTTTATGAGTCTTCTGCGTTCATAGTACTAGTTTAATAAAATATATTTTACTAGAGGCAGGCAACAAGCTACTTCGCTAGCCTAGGTCAAAGGTTAAGATAGCCAAATCATCCACATTAATGTCAGGTGTATATATGGAATGTTAGGACTGTGCACCATAAAAAGAAATCATTTAATTATTTAGGTCGGTGAAATTCCAGGGTCTAGACGCAGTTTGGAAGCAGCCCATAACTACAAATCCAGCCATACCTATACCTAACCTAGTTTAACTCAACCAAGCCAGACTTAACCAACCTAACCGAATCTAGCATAACCTAACCAAACGCTTAAAACGTATTCCTTAGCTATTATAAACACACTAAATCACGTCTTAAATTTTATAATTTTTTGTAACTGTTTTTACATTTCAGGTGCAGTGTGACATGGATCGCAAACGGAAAAAGAAATCAGGGTTTCAAAATCAAACATTTGTGAAACACTAAACAATGCTACTTTACTGATTTTGATCAAAAACGTGATTCAGAGGCGTTTGGTCTTTTCGTAGTTACAGAATAAATGTTTTTTTGGCAACAGCTTACAGTAATTTAGTTGAGGCCACCATGGCCGAGACCGAGATCTAAGCACCCAAGACCGAGACCAGACAAAAAAGGTATCGAGACCGAAACCGAGACCACATGAAATTTTTGCATTTATTCAGTATTGTGTAATGCCTAATTCCTAAGCTCTGTATTTCACATTCAGGAATAAAGATTCTAAAGACGTTATCAAGTGACAGTTGCAAAATTTATTCATAATTTATTCACAAATTCATAGTTTGTGACATTTTTCAGTAGTTAACTGCCTACTTAAAACAAGAAAAGTGTTCGTTGCACTTGAGGAACACCAACATACTCAGCAGTAATGTGGTCGAGACCAAGACCTAAGCACCCGAGACCGAGACCAAATAAAAAGGTCTCGAGTCCTACATCACTGACAACTTGTCTCTTCAAAAAAACTTTCGCAATAATTAGACCTTGAGTCGATATCTACAAAACATCTACACTGACAAAATAAAAGCTTTGAATATGGTAGACGCAGCATTGATAGTTTCATGATCTGAGAGAAAACCCTCTTTTAATCAGACATGGCAGAGAAAATTTACGTGGACAGGTAGTAGTATGACCGCAAAATGGTAGAGTGCAATTGCAATGTTGCAAAAGGGGGAAGGGTTATGCAACAAGTGGGAGGGGTTATCCCCCAAGCTGCAATGAAGGGGGGAGGGTTGTGCAACAAGGGGGAAGGGGTTATTCCCCCAAGCTGCAATGAAGGGGGGAGGGAGCTTTGCGGGGAGAAGGGAGGATGACCTCCCCCAAAGGGGTAACCTTAACTTAAGAGAGAGAGAGAGAGAGAGGGGAGGAGGAGGATCTTTGGGGGAGGTGGTGGGATGCCCTCACCCCGAAAAGGAAAACTCTAACCTAAGCCTTAACCTAAGGAGGAGGAGAGTTGTTTATTCCACTGGCGTCCGTCGTATGATGAACGTCCGGGGGATCCGCAGCTGTTATATAGAGGGTCGTGAGTTGCCAGATACCCCTCTATAATTTAACTATGTTTGGGTGTACCTTATTAGGGTGAGTTGCTAGATTGCACCATTTATTTTAATTTTTATTTAGACGAGTTGTCAATTATTGTTTTTTTTTATTTGAATTATGTTCAAGTGTACCTTATTTGGGTGAGTTGTCAGATTGCCCCACTTATTTTAATTTTTATTTAGATGAGTTGCCAGGCAGCACCATTTTATTTATTTATAGACGAGTTTCCAGAGGCCACTATTTAATTATTTATATATGCAGGGTTACCAGACAGCACCATTTAATTTAATTACTTATTTATTAAAGTCAAGAGAGAGGAAAAGGTTCTCCTTAATTGCTCAGCAAAAGAATTATTTCATTACATTACTTATTTAGATGCAAAACGAACCCCACAAGAAATACACTAGACTCTTTAAATTGTGCATTAATATTTAAAAGAAAATCTTACAGTAACTCGGAAAAACTTTTTAAAATATTTGAACTTTCAGATGCAAATAATTTTTTTGTAATATAATAAGTAAATTATCGAAAGTGTCTATTTACTTTTGTCATTCCTGTGTGTCTTCTCAATTTCGTACAATTTTTTTTTCGGCCATCTTAATATTCATATAAGGGGTTCCAAAAAACCTTAGCCCCCCCATTTGCAGCTTACATGTTTACTTATATCGAAATAGTTTTTAGTGATTAAAAAATATAAAAATTCTTTATTTATTGCAGGTATTAAAATTACTCTAGCTGATAAAGTGATAATATAATGGCTTCTCAATTAATTGGTGACTCGGAGAGGCAACGTGTGATAGATCGCATACGAGCAATAACATTTCGGGAAGCTCGTGATGCTGGAGCCACCTTTATAACACGTTCATGGGTTGCCAAAAAGTTGTGAAGAAGTGAGGACTTCGTCAAAAGAAATTGGAATAAAACTTTGGATGAATGTGAAATGGATACAACCAAATCTGGGCGCCCAAATTTGCCACTCTCTCAGGAAACAAAGGACATCATTGAAAGCGGTACGCGTAAGCGGAAAAACAGTTGTGCTAAGCTTTCTAGAGAGATCGAAGTGTTGAGAGGAAAGATCGTTAGTGGTGAGATCATTCGACTGTACCGTCATAGGCAAGGTTTAAAGCCTTGGCATGAACTTCCAAAGCCAAGAAAAACTCAACTTAACATCGATGACAGAATGTGGTTTGCCCATTATCTTGAAGATTGGGATGTGGATGATTTCATGCATTTAGCTGTCTCCGATGAATTTTTTGTTTACGTAACACTTCGGCCTAACTACCAAAATGATCGAGTGTGGGCCACAACACCAGATGAAATCGATGACAATGAACATTATCGCGAATTATTAAAAAGTCCAGACTATGTTTGTGTGTTTGTTTTGTTCACTGCAAAGAAGCTCATGTGGGTGCTGAAGCCAAATGGTCAGAGTTGGGATGGACAGTATTTTCGTGATATTATTCTATCCCAGCATGTC